>CM063706.1:27605975-28205975 GCA_032441835.1 Slavum lentiscoides
AATCAATTGTTATTATATACGTTAATTTTATTGCAATCTGGACACAGTATTAAAACATAGAAACAGGTAACCCGCATATTATGATTTGTACTTTTCTTTTTAATAAATTTTTATGTAAAATATTTTGTTAAACTCATATAAACAAAAGTTAATACCTATAGCTCTACATGGGTTTTGAACGATATAACTTTTAATAATATAATAATGAATTACGTGAGTAGGTATTATGTGTACAAGAAAGAGTCTCTATAACAAATTTTTCATATTTTCTTGTTTTACTAAACGTATGTAGATACGATTAATTCTCATATAAATCTGATTCGCTGTCTAAAAACAAATACAAACCAAAACTAATTTGCGTAATATTCATAGATAATAATCAAATATAATCAGTTATAAAAAATTGATAGAAATATATTATTTTTTGTAGTCATATTTATAAAATCTGTGTGAGTATTTAAAGTACTAAAATTAAACTTCTTATTTTTAAATGGATTAAATAATATTATAAGTATTCTTTTAGTTTTCATGTTTATATCTGAATCTCTAGGTTATACGAAGTGCAAAAATAAAAAAGAAAGAATATAATTTACGTATATTATAAAAATTTAACACGTATAGAAATTTAGACGATATTACAAATTTATGAAGCAAGAGTTCTCGATCAATTTTCTTAGAATTCAAAGTGTGATCGAATGTAATCATTAGTCCATAAAAGTTAAATTTAAGCTGTGAAAATTAAACATGTACTATTTACCTCAATGCTCTCTATAGTCCGATAAATAAAGATATATTTTGTACTTAAATATTTTGGAGACATAATACATTAATACGTGTCAAAGGTTACGCTTTATAAAAAACGCTCTTAAAAGCATTTTGAATTGCTAATCGGTCACGTTAATTTAATAAACAAAATAATGCTTCGTGCATAATTGAACATCTTCATGTTCATAATATGTATATTGAAGAAAAATGTACAAATTCATTACAATACAAAAAGAAAATTTATATTATATTTGCAAATAGAAAACTAGATGATATTAGAAATTTATGAAGCAAGTGTTCACGATCAATTTTCATAGAATTCAATGTGCGAGCAAATATAATTATTATTCCTTAATCGTTCAATTTAAGCTCTGAAATTTGACAAGTATTTTTTATCTCAATTCATACTGAAGCCCGTTAAATAAAGTTACATTTTGTACAAAAAACTTTTGGAGACATAATACAATAATACGTGTCAAAGGGTACGCATTATATAAAAGGCTTTTAAAAGCAATTTGTATTTTTAATCGGTCACGTTAGTTTAATAAACAAAATATTGCATCATGCATAAATGTACATCTTCATGTTCATAACGTATTGAAGAAAAAGTGTACAAATTTATTGCAATGCAAAAGAAAATTTATATTATACTTGCAACTATGTACGTATATTTTTAAGCAACATGCACAGTATTCAGTCGTGGAAACAGATAACCCATATATTCTTGTTTGTACCTCTATTTTTGTTAACAAATTTATTGCGAAATGTGTTTAAATGCAAATAATACAAGTCGTAGTTCATGTGGCCATACAAGTGTTTACAATGATATATTATCCGTGAATATTACCATAAACATTATGTAAATTTTAAAATAATAAAATATATAATAAATTTGATGTTTATTCATGTTTTATGAAAATTATGCAATATAAATCCAATGATTCGGATTCTAATAACAATCTATAGACCAAAGATCTTTTTGTTATAATCAAATCTCTCCCAAAGCCATTATTAATACAAATATAACAAAAATGGAACTCAAATTTTTACTATGTATTTTGGCGATCCAATTACACATGGTAAAAAACGTTTTTTTGTTGCTATGTCATCAGTTTTGAGTATAAATATAAAAGTATTCAATCCCCTCGATCCCTTCCCTCAGACAAAAATAAAATAAAAAATCGGTTGACATAGTGAAACTCAGGAGGGTATTTGGGACAACTCTGTGATATAAAATTGGAAAAAATGTAAATAGTGTCGTCACAAAGTTGGAACATAAAAATTGATCGCCCCCTCTCACTCCCTCAGACAAAAAAATGAAATATCAGGTAACTACGTGACACTCAAGAGGTTATTTGAGAGAACACTGAGAAAAAAATTGGAAAAAAGTTAAAAAATGTCGTCACAAAATTGGAACACAAAAAGGGCTGTTCATTTATGTATAAAAGGATATATTAGTTAAACCTCGGTTATGAGCTGGCCATTAAATATGTACAATGAATTTTAATTAATACCTAACTCTGCTTTTCGGCAAAATCAATGGATGCTTTCATATGTATTTGTACGTGTGTGTGTGTGTGTGTGTGTGTGTGTGTGTGTGTGTGTGTGTGTGTGTGTGTGTGTGTAGATTTGTGTAAATTACATATTTCAGAATAATTGATCAAATACTATTGCCATCCAGCAGAAATAATCGTAATCAATTGTTATTATATACGTTAATTTTATTGCAATCTGGACACAGTATTAAAACATAGAAACAGGTAACCCACATATTATGATTTGTACTTTTCTTTTAATAAATTTTATGTAAAATATTTTGTTAAACTCATATAAACAAAAGTTAATACTTATAGCTCTACATGGGTTTTGAACGATATAACTTTTAATAATATAATAATGAATTACGTGAGTAGGTATTATGTGCACAAGAAAGAGTCTCTATAACAAATTTTTCATATTTTCTTGTTTTACTAAACGTACGTAGATACGATTAATTCTCATATAAATCTGATTCGCTGTCTAAAAACAAATACAAACCAAAACTAATTTGCGTAATATTCATAGATAATAATCAAATATAATCAGTTATAAAAAATTGATAGAAATATATTATTTTTTGTAGTCATATTTATAAAATCTGTGTGAGTATTTAAAGTACTAAAATTAAACTTCTTATTTTTAAATGGATTAAATAATATTATAAGTATTCTTTTAGTTTTCATGTTTATATCTGAATCTCTAGGTTATACGAAGTGCAAAAATAAAAAAGAAAGAATATAATTTACGTATATTATAAAAATTTAACACGTATAGAAATTTAGACGATATTACAAATTTATGAAGCAAGAGTTCTCGATCAATTTTCTTAGAATTCAAAGTGTGATCGAATGTAATCATTAGTCCATAAACGTTAAATTTAAGCTGTGAAAATTAAACATGTACTATTTACCTCAATGCTCTCTATAGTCCGATAAATAAAGATATATTTTGTACTTAAATATTTTGGAGACATAATACATTAATACGTGTCAAAGGCTACGCTTTATAAAAAATGCTCTTAAAAGCATTTTGAATTGCTAATCGGTCACGTTAATTTAATAAACAAAATAATGCATCGTGCATAAATGAACATCTTCATGTTCATAATATGTAAATTGAAGAAAAATGTACAAATTCATTACAATACAAAAAGAAAATTTTTACTATATTTGCAAATAGAAAACTAGATGATATTAGAAATTTATGAAGCAAGTGTTCACGATCAATTTTCATAGAATTCAATGTGCGAGCAAATATAATTATTATTCCTTAATCGTTCAATTTAAGCTCTGAAATTTGACAAGTATTTTTTATCTCAATTCATACTGAAGCCCGTTAAATAAAGTTACATTTTGTACAAAAAACTTTTGGAGACATAATACAATAATACGTGTCAAAGGGTACGCATTATATAAAAGGCTTTTAAAAGCAATTTGTATTTTTAATCGGTCACGTTAGTTTAATAAACAAAATATTGCATCATGCATAAATGTACATCTTCATGTTCATAACGTATTGAAGAAAAAGTGTACAAATTTATTGCAATGCAAAAAGAAAATTTATATTATACTTGCAACTATGTACGTATATTTTTAAGCAACATGCACAGTATTCAGTCGTGGAAACAGATAACCCATATATTCTTGTTTGTACCTCTATTTTTGTTAACAAATTTATTGCGAAATGTGTTTAAATGCAAATAATACAAGTCGTAGTTCATGTGGCCATACAAGTGTTTACAATGATATATTATCCGTGAATATTACCATAAACAATATGTAAATTTTAAAAATAATAAAAATATATAATAAATTTGATGTTTATTTATGTTTTATGAAAATTATGCAATATAAATCTCAATGATTCGGATTCTAATAACAATCCATAGACAAAAGAACTTTTTGTTATAATCAAATCTCTCCCATAGCCATTATTAATACAAATATTAAAAAAATGGAAGTCAAATTTTTACTATGTATTTTGGCGATCCAATTACACATGGTAAAAAAGGTTTTTTTGTTGCTATGTCATCAGTTTTGAGTATAAATATAAAAGGATACAATTCCCTCGATCCCTTCCCCCAGACAAAAATAAAATAAAAAATCGGTTGACATAGTGAAACTCAGGAGGGTATTTGAGACAACTCTGTGATATAAAATTGGAAAAAATGTAAATAGTGTCGTCACAAAGTTGGAACATAAAAATTGATCGCCCCCTCTCACTCCCCTCAGACAAAATAAATGAAATATCGGGTAACTACGTGACACTCAAGAGGTTATTTGAGAGAACACTGAGAAAAAAATTGGAAAAAAGTTAAAAAATTATGTCTTAAAATTGGAACACAAAAAGGGCTGTTCTTTTATGTATAAAAGGATATATTATTTAAACCTCGTTTATGAGATGGCCATTAAATATGTACAATGAATTTTAATTAATACCTAACTCTGCTTTTCGGCAAAATCAATGGATGCTTTCATATGTATTTGTACGTGTGTGTGTGTGTGTGTGTGTGTGTGTGTGTGTGTGTGTGTGTGTGTGTGGGTCTGTAGATTTGTGTAAATTACATATTTCAGAATAATTGATCAAATACTATTGCCATCCAGCAGAAATAATCGTAATCAATTGTTATTATATACGTTAATTTTATTGCAATCTGGACACAGTATTAAAACATAGAAACAGGTAACCCACATATTATGATTTGTACTTTTCTTTTTAATAAATTTTTATGTAAAATATTTTGTTAAACTCATATAAACAAAAGTTAATACCTATAGCTCTACATGGGTTTTGAACGATATAACTTTTAATAATATAATAATGAATTACGTGAGTAGGTATTATGTGCACAAGAAAGAGTCTCTATAACAAATTTTTCATATTTTCTTGTTTTACTAAACGTATGTAGATACGATTAATTCTCATATAAATCTGATTCGCTGTCTAAAAACAAATACAAACCAAAACTAATTTGCGTAATAATCATAGATAATAATCAAATGTAATCAGTTATAGAAAATTGATAGAAATATATTATTTTTTGTAGTCATATTTATAAAATCTGTGTGAGTATTTAAAGTACTAAAATTAAACTTCTTATTTTTAAATGGATTAAATAATATTATAAGTATTCTTTTAGTTTTCATGTTTATATCTGAATCTCTAGGTTATACGAAGTGCAAAAATAAAAAAGAAAGAATATAATTTACGTATATTATAAAAATTTAACACGTATAGAAATTTAGACGATATTACAAATTTATGAAGCAAGAGTTCTCGATCAATTTTCTTAGAATTCAAAGTGTGATCGAATGTAATCATTAGTCCATAAACGTTAAATTTAAGCTGTGAAAATTAAACATGTACTATTTACCTCAATGCTTACTATAGTCCGATAAATAAAGATATATTTTGTACTTAAATATTTTGGAGACATAATACATTAATACGTGTCAAAGGCTACGCTTTATAAAAATGCTCTTAAAAGCATTTTGAATTGCTAATCGGTCACGTTAATTTAATAAACAAAATAATGCATCGTGCATAAATGAACATCTTCATGTTCATAATATGTATATTGAAGAAAAATGTACAAATTCATTACAATACAAAAAGAAAATTTATATTATATTTGCAAATAGAAAACTAGATGATATTAGAAATTTATGAAGCAAGTGTTCACGATCAATTTTCATAGAATTCAATGTGCGAGCAAATATAATTATTATTCCTTAATCGTTCAATTTAAGCTCTGAAATTTGACAAGTATTTTTTATCTCAATTCATACTGAAGCCCGTTAAATAAAGTTACATTTTGTACAAAAAACTTTTGGAGACATAATACAATAATACGTGTCAAAGGGTACGCATTATATAAAAGGCTTTTAAAAGCAATTTGTATTTTTAATCGGTCACGTTAGTTTAATAAACAAAATATTGCATCATGCATAAATGTACATCTTCATGTTCATAACGTATTGAAGAAAAGTGTACAAATTTATTGCAATGCAAAAGAAAATTTATATTATACTTGCAACTATGTACGTATATTTTTAAGCAACATGCACAGTATTCAGTCGTGGAAACAGATAACCCATATATTCTTGTTTGTACCTCTATTTTTGTTAACAAATTTATTGCGAAATGTGTTTAAATGCAAATAATACGAGTCGTAGTTCATGTGGCCATACAAGTGTTTACAATGATATATTATCCGTGAATATTACCATAAACAATATGTAAATTTTAAAAATAATAAAAATATATAATAAATTTGATGTTTATTTATGTTTTATGAAAATTATGCAATATAAATCTCAATGATTCGGATTCTAATAACAATCCATAGACAAAAGAACTTTTTGTTATAATCAAATCTCTCCCATAGCCATTATTAATACAAATATTAAAAAAATGGAAGTCAAATTTTTACTATGTATTTTGGCGATCCAATTACACATGGTAAAAAACGTTTTTTTGTTGCTATGTCATCAGTTTTGAGTATAAATATAAAAGTATACAATCCCCTCGATCCCTTCCCTCAGACAAAAATAAAATAAAAAATCGGTTGACATAGTGAAACTCAGGAGGGTATTTGGGGCAACTCTGTGATATAAAATTGGAAAAAATGTAAATAGTGTCGTCACAAAGTTGGAACATAAAAATTGATCGCCCCCTCTCACTCCCCTCAGACAAAAAAAATGAAATATCGGGTAACTACGTGACACTCAAGAGGTTATTTGAGAGAACAGTGAGAAAAAAATTGGAAAAAAGTTGAAAAATGTCGTCACAAAATTGGAACACAAAAAGGGCTCTTCATTTATGTATAAAAGGATATATTAGTTAAACCTCGGTTATGAGCTGGCCATTAAATATGTACAATGAATTTTAATTAATACCTAACTCTGCTTTTCGGCAAAATCAATGGATGCTTTCATATGTATTTGTACGTGTGTGTGTGTGTGTGTGTGTGTGTGTGTGTGTGTGTGTGTGTGTGTGTGTGTGTGTGGGTCTGTAGATTTGTGTAAATTACATATTTCAGAATAATTGATCAAATACTATTGCCATCCAGCAGAAATAATCGTAATCAATTGTTATTATATACGTTAATTTTATTGCAATCTGGACACAGTATTAAAACATAGAAACAGGTAACCCGCATATTATGATTTGTACTTTTCTTTTTAATAAATTTTTATGTAAAATATTTTGTTAAACTCATATAAACAAAAGTTAATACCTATAGCTCTACATGGGTTTTGAACGATATAACTTTTAATAATATAATAATGAATTACGTGAGTAGGTATTATGTGCACAAGAAAGAGTCTCTATAACAAATTTTTCATATTTTCTTGTTTTACTAAACGTATGTAGATACGATTAATTCTCATATAAATCTGATTCGCTGTCTAAAAACAAATACAAACCAAAACTAATTTGCGTAATAATCATAGATAATAATCAAATGTAATCAGTTATAGAAAATTGATAGAAATATATTATTTTTTGTAGTCATATTTATAAAATCTGTGTGAGTATTTAAAGTACTAAAATTAAACTTCTTATTTTTAAATGGATTAAATAATATTATAAGTATTCTTTTAGTTTTCATGTTTATATCTGAATCTCTAGGTTATACGAAGTGCAAAAATAAAAAAGAAAGAATATAATTTACGTATATTATAAAAATTTAACACGTATAGAAATTTAGACGATATTACAAATTTATGAAGCAAGAGTTCTCGATCAATTTTCTTAGAATTCAAAGTGTGATCGAATGTAATCATTAGTCCATAAACGTTAAATTTAAGCTGTGAAAATTAAACATGTACTATTTACCTCAATGCTTACTATAGTCCGATAAATAAAGATATATTTTGTACTTAAATATTTTGGAGACATAATACATTAATACGTGTCAAAGGCTACGCTTTATAAAAAACGCTCTTAAAAGCATTTTGAATTGCTATTCGGTCACGTTAGTTTAATAAACAAAATAATGCATCGTGCATAAATGAAAATCTTCATGTTCATAATATGTATATTGAAGAAAAATGTACAAATTCATTACAATACAAAAAGAAAATTTATATTATATTTGCAAATAGAAAACTAGATGATATTAGAAATTTATGAAGCAAGTGTTCACGATCAATTTTCATAGAATTCAATGTGCGAGCAAATATAATTATTATTCCTTAATCGTTCAATTTAAGCTCTGAAATTTGACAAGTATTTTTTATCTCAATTCATACTGAAGCCCGTTAAATAAAGTTACATTTTGTACAAAAATCTTTTGGAGACATAATACAATAATACGTGTCAAAGGGTACGCATTATATAAAAGGCTTTTAAAAGCAATTTGTATTTTTAATCGGTCACGTTAGTTTAATAAACAAAATATTGCATCATGCATAAATGTACATCTTCATGTTCATAACGTATTGAAGAAAAAGTGTACAAATTTATTGCAATGCAAAAAGAAAATTTATATTATACTTGCAACTATGTACGTATATTTTTAAGCAACATGCACAGTATTCAGTCGTGGAAACAGATAACCCATATATTCTTGTTTGTACCTCTATTTTTGTTAACAAATTTATTGCGAAATGTGTTTAAATGCAAATAATACAAGTCGTAGTTCATGTGGCCATACAAGTGTTTACAATGATATATTATCCGTGAATATTACCATAAACATTATGTACATTTTGAAAATTATAAAAATATATAATAAATTTGATGTTTATTCATGTTTTATGAAAATTATGCAATATAAATCCCAATGATTCGGATTCTAATAACAATCTATAGACCAAAGATCTTTTTGTTATAATCAAATCTCTCCCAAAGCCATTATTAATACAAATATAACAAAATGGAACTCAAATTTTACTATGTATTTTGGCGATCCAATTACACATGGTAAAAACGTTTTTTGTTGCTATGTCATCAGTTTTGAGTATAAATATAAAAGTATACAATCCCTCGATCCCTTCCTCAGACAAAATAAAATAAAAATCGGTTGACATAGTGAAACTCAGGAGGGTATTTGGGGCAACTCTGTGATATAAAATTGGAAAAAATGTAAATAGTGTCGTCACAAAGTTGGAACATAAAAATTGATCGCCCCCTCTCACTCCCCTCAGACAAAAAAAATGAAATATCTGGTAACTACGTGACACTCAAGAGGTTATTTGATAGAACACTGAGAAAAAAATTGGAAAAAAGTTAAATAGTGTCGTCACAAAATTGGAACAAAAAAGGCGCTGTTCTTTTATGTATAAAAGGATATATTTAATATAATATTTAATATATCCTTTTATACATAAAAGAACCGCGCTTTTTTTGTTCCAATTTTGTGACGACACTATTTAACTTTTTTCCAATTTTTTTTCATAGAGTTTTCCCAAATACCCTCCTGAGTTTCACTATGTCAACCGATTTTTTATTTTATTTTTATTTGAGGGAAGGGATCGGTAGGATTGTAGACTTTTATATTTATACTTAAAACTGATGACGCATCAACTAAAAACGCATGCGCGGGCGCGGTATCGCGGCGGTGCCTCGGGGACCTGCGGGTAATAATTGCCCGCAAGTTGACGCGCGGTCCCGCTGCGTCACCGCACGTGCGTGTGCATAGCCCAATCTAAGACCTGGTACACACTTGCGGTTTTTTGACGTGCGGGACCGCTGAGTCTCGTAATTGCGCATTACACATATCTGTTTTTAAACCCGAAACTACGAAATGACATAGTAGTGTAGTTATACGAATCGTAAACGAGCTACGTTTGATACCTAATATCAAAAATTCTAGTAATGTATTATTTAAAATTTAAATATACTGTATTAAATAAAAATATGTTATCTTACTTATTTCGTTTTTTCCCCTGTTGTCTTTTTCCTCAAAACCTTCGTAAAATATGCGTCAAATATTTATCCAGGACCTTGAGCCTAATGGTACACTCAGCTAAAATCCTCGTAAAAATAATAAGCAACCGAATAGAGCATAAGATTGAATGGCAGCTAAGTAATGACCAATTTGGATTCAGAAGAAATAAAGGAACTAGAGAGGCGATTTTGAGCTTAAGATTACTAATTGAAAAGCAAACAGAATTTAACAAAGATACTTTTATCGCATTTATTGACTTAGAAAAGGCCTTTGATACAGTTCCCTGGGTAGATTTGTTTGTAACACTAGAGAAAATAGGCGTTGATTATAGAGATAGACGGATAATAAACCACATTTATAAAGAGCAATCAGCTATAATTCAAGTGTCAGACATATCCGAAACAGCCAAAATAAGAAAAGGGGTAAGACAAGGATGTCCACTACCCCCAGGATTATTCAATATTTATGTAGAACAATCTATCAACGAAATTAAAGAAACACTCATCAGAGACAAAATTGGTTTGATAGTAGGAGGAGAACTGATATCATTTCTGAGATTCGCTGATGACATTGCTCTTCTCGCCAATAGCGAAAAAGATCTGAAAAGAGCGCTGGAAGAAATAGCAAGATGTTTCCAAAATTACCATCTAAAAATTAACTGGAACAAAACAAAAGTAATGATGTGTCAAAAAAAGGACCGTATTCATAATGTAAGAATTATAATTGACAATCAAAGTATTGAACAAGTGGAAAGCTTCAGATATCTAGGTAGTATAATTAGCCAAGAAGGAAAATGTACAATGGAAGTAAGATCAAGGATCGCTCAAGCGAAAACAGCATTTGTTGAGTTTTTCCGTTTTTTAATTTTAATTTTTACGTTTACTAAGTGGACTGTATAATTAATTACATTGTTAAATATATAAATTTTCTTTTATTGATTGTAATATAAAACGATTTTAAACGATTAAGCATTCCTGTGTCAGCTTTACACATTGTGCGACTTGTATCGATCGCGCGCACTCACGGACTACACGATTAAAAACTAAGAGTAGAATTGGACATTCGCGATATGACAATCTTATCTGTCCGCCTTTAATTGATTTTAACTTTGTCACTAACATACACCCCCCTTGAAACATGGTTTCAAAAATATAAAAAATGACAGTATAATTAATTAGAAAAAAAATATAAAGAATAATACAATATAAAGAATTTTAGAATTACAAAATCACCCCTTACAGTACTACAATACAATTTAAATTATAATTTTTTACCCAAATTACCTTCAAATACATACCTCAAAATATTTTATAAATACAAAATAAACCTATAGCTCGACACAGGCTAAAGAAAACAAACAAAAAAAATCTAATATTATAAAAATTCAAGTAATAGATACATTTTTTTTTTTTTTTTTAACCGTCATTTTGATTTTCGACTTGACCAGGAAGAGGACATACCAATCGCACAGCTCGCTTCTTGGGTCCGTTACGAGTATTTACCTCTACGACTCGAACAACACCGTCCTTCCCTGGATGTAATGACGTTATACGCCCCATGTGCCAATGTAAAGGTGGCACATTTGCTTCTTTGATCAATACCATTGTTCCTACCTTGATATTTGACTCGCCTTTGGCACACCATTTGGAACGGACTTGTAATTGGTTCAAGTATTCAATACGCCACTTTTTCCAAATATTTTGTGTAAGCTTTTGCACCCTTTCCCACCGTGTAAGACAATTCTCAGGTTGAAAAGTTAAATCAGCTTGAGGCAAGGATAAAAGTGAACAACCTATTAGAAAATGTGCAGGAGTTAACAGAGATAAATCGGAGGGATCATTTGATAACGGTATAAGTGGACGCGAATTTAGGCACGCTTCTATCTGTACCAATACTGTATACATTTCGTCATAAGTGAGTTTAGCCAATGCTAGCGTTTTATTTAAATGACATTTAACTGCTTTTACCGCCGCCTCCCAAAGTCCTCCAAAATGAGGAGACCGTGGTGGAATAAAATGCCATGTTATCGAATTATCATTGAAAAAGGCTTGAATTTTTTCCTTGTGCTCTTTTGAAAGCCACAACGTTTTTAGTTCGGCTAGTTTTCTTTGCGCGCCTACGAAGTTCGTAGCATTGTCCGAATATATGTTTTGACATATTCCGCGTCTTGATATAAATCGTTTAAACGCTGCGATAAACCCATTTGTACTCAAGTCATACACCATTTCTATATGCACCGCTTTTGTTGCAAAACAAATAAAAATACATATATAGGCTTTGCTTATAGTTGCGTTACGTTTTGGATTCGATTTAATAAATATCGGACCTGCATAGTCCACGCCACAAGTTTCAAAACATCGACTAGGTTGTTCAATTCTAAATTTTGGAAGATTACCCATAATAGGATTTAGAATTTTTGGTTTTAATTTAAAACAACGAATACATTTATGTACAACCTTTTTTGCCGTTTGTCTACCCTTTAACGGCCAATACTGCAATCGAATAGTGGCCAGCATTACCTGTGGACCGGCATGCAATAATCGTTCATGTTCATGACTAAAAAATAATGAAGAAAATGGTTCTATATGCGGTAATATAATCGGATGTTTCTGTTCATACGAGATATCAGACGAATTAGATAATCTGCCGCCGACGCGTAAAATTCCATTTTTATCGATAAATGGGTTCAAGGTCAATAACTTACCTTTTATCGATTCACCCGTATCAGAGTTCAATGTACGTATTTCTGTCATAAACGCATAGTTTTGAATAATTTTGATAAGTGCGACAATCGCCGATCTGATTTCGGAAACACACAATAAACCGCTTTTCATTATTTTATTTTGTTTTTTGCATAATGTATTGTAAAAAAATCGTAAAATATATGCTGTAACGCGTACTAATTTCATCCATGATGAATATCGTTTAAATATAGATAGGTCATACGTTTTTATTGTGGACACTGACACCAAAGTAATTTCTTTTTCCTCTACGCGTACGTCTGATGATAAAATATTCGTACTAGTAACGTCACATTTATTTTCCCATTTTTCACTGGATTTGTGTAGCCACTGAGGACCATTCCACCATAAGCTATTCTGTGTTAATTCTTCAGGTGTACATCCTCTCGATAATATATCCGCGGGATTTTCATGTGTAGATATATAATTCCAATCCGTCACTTGTGTGTTTTCTTGTATTTCGCTTACGCGATTTGCGACGTATGTCTTCCAACGTGAGGACTCTGCGGCAATCCATGCTAAAACGACTTGTGAATCCGTCCACCAATATATTTTCGTAATATTTATTCGTAGATTTAATACAATATTTTTCATTAATCGTGTTAATAATACCGCCGCACATAATTCTAAACGGGGAATTGTCGTCGTTTTTAATGGTGCTACCCTCGATTTTGCACCTAATAATCTCACGGTACATTCGCCATTAGTTGATATATTACGTATATATATACAGGCACCGTAAGCACACAGTGAGGCATCGGAAAATCCATGGACTTCAATTTTCGTTTCCTTATTATTACCCAACCAACGCGGTATTTTTATTTCATTAACTTGTTTTAATTCTTCACAAAAATTCTTCCACTTAACACATACAATATTTGGTACATCTTCATCCCATGTTATTTTCTCCAACCATAACTTTTGCATAATTATTTTTGCTACAACAATTACCGGTCCTATTAAACCTAACGGATCAAACAAACTTGCTATACACGACAAAATATTTCGTTTGGTGAATTTTTCGACAATAGGAATTTGAATTTTATATGATAAATGATCATTACGTGGTTCCCAAAATAGTCCGACTGTTTTTACTGCCTCTTCGCCCCATTCTACCACTGTGTCCGCGCTTGATGCTGTATTGGGAATATTTTGTAATAATTTGATATGATTTGCTGTCCATTTCGTCATCTCGAATCCACCTTTTTTCAATGTATATATTAGCTCGTCCCGAATTTGTATAGCTTCTTCTAACGTCGCACCCCCCGTCAGACAATCGTCTACACAGAAATCGTGCCTTATGACCGTAGCTACCCTGGGATCCTTTGTTTCCTCCGCCATTTTTAATAAACATTTAATAGCTTGAAAACTTGCCGGTATTGTTCCGTAAGTGACCGTACATAATCTGTATATTTTTAATTTTTCATTTACATTTGGTCGCCATAATATTCGTAAATAATTCTGCTCCGATTTATCCACCCAAATCTGACGATACATTTTAATTATATCTCCGGAAAACGTGTATTTATGAGTACGAAATCGTGCGATAATTTGTACCAAATCCTCTTGTAACACCGGACCTTTCATTAGTACGTCGTTTAATGACACACCCGTATCGGATTTGCTTGACGCGTCAAACACTACTCGTAATTTTGTAGTGCGACTATTTTCGTTTAAAACGTACGAATGTGGTAAATAGAAATAACGCTTATCATCTATGTCGCGGTCGTTTTTACCTCTTGCATATGTCCTAATTCCAAATAAACTTTCATAAAGTCTCGATAACGATCGTAAACATCTAAATTCTGTGCTAAACGTTTCTCTAACGATAAAAACCGACGAAGTGCAATTTGATACGATTTACCTAATTCAGTTATATTATTTTTGAACGGCAATCGAACTATGAATTTTCCATTTATGTCTCGCTTGACAGTTTCTTCAAAATGTTTTAGGCACAACGTCTCCTCAGCCGTCCATTGTTCCTTTGTTGCGATTTCCTCTATTTTCCAAAATTTTTCTATTTTTTCCGTTAAATCCGTGTAATAATTATCGTTTATTGTTACCATACAATTACTTATCGTACCCCGTTCATTTTGATTAACACGACCTGACACGATCCATCCCAATTTCGTTTCCTGTAAAAATGGACCGGACGGGCATAATTGAAAGATATTGGCGCACATAATTTCCCAATATAAATCAGCTCAATTAGCATATCTATTTTTCCACGTTTGAAAATGTAGGATCTGCTAAATTTATATTTTCCGGCATCGTAGTTTTAAAATACTGTAAGTGTTAATAGGCAAACAATTTGTTATCTTCGGGAGTACCAAAAATGAACGTGTTGTACTGAACGAATTTATACACGATTGAACAGATATATTTAATTTATACTTAACGTTTTGAGTAATATTTGCTATACCCGATATTGGATAATTCACTTTCCTTCGTGGCAAATTTAATTTGTGCATTAATTCTTCCGTAATAAAATTACTTTGCGATCCACTATCGAGCAACGTTCTACAGTAATATATATTTCCGCTTTGGTCATAAACTTTATTATTGCCGTTGCGAGTAATACTTCATAACACGCTGATAATTCTGTATGCTCTCTCGTAGTAGACATCGTTATCGCGGCCGTCGACTGCCCTGTCCCGCGTTCGTCCCCATCACCAGTCACCGATATCGCCATTGATTGTTCAATATTACGTTTACTATTATCAACACCTGATTGTTCGTTTGAATTTATTTTATTTTTGTGCAACAGCGAATTATGTGGTTTGCTGCAATGCATACACTTTCTTGACATGCATTTCTCCGCCGTGTGATTTGGACGTAAACAGTTTCTACACAACTTCAATTCATTTACTTTGTTAAATCGCTCGTTTATATTCAGTTTCAAAAATTCACTACATTTATAAATACCATGAGGTCCCTGACATAAATAGCATTTCATTGACATGGCTGTAGTTGCAAAACTACGCATTTTATTCGAAAAATGCTTTTTTTCATTTCTCACCTCTTTTTTCATACTCCTTGAATTTTCGATTGCTTCCAGTATTTGACACCTTTCTTGTAAAAAGTCGATTAGTGATTGAATAGTAGGCAATTCTTCTTTTGCCATTAATGTTTCCCAATTACGTAAAGTATTTGCATCTAGCTTGGATGTTATAACGTGTAATAATAATGCTCCCCACTCATCTGGGTCATGATTTAATGCTTGTAATGCCTGCCTATGTTGATTAAATAAACTGGTAAAATTTCTTAATTTTTCCGCCGATTCTTCGTTTATGGCCTTTAAATCGTATATACTTTTTGTATGTGTTTGTATCAACAACCGCTTGTTATTATACCTGTCCTTTATCATTTCCCACGCAGCCGTATAATTTATCGCAGATGTCTCCAAATTATTTATTATTTTCAACGCGTCTGCTGATAATGACGTCTTGAGATAATGGAACTTTTGCACATTCGTTAATGTATTATTACTGTGTATTAATGACTCAAAAATATCTTTAAACGCCGCCCAGTCTTCAAATCGACCATTGAATACTGGCACTTCCAGTGGTTTTAATCGTACAAAATTCGAATGTGCTATGGTACTTGGCCCATTGTTCAAACCACTTGTTGTATCATTATCACTTTTCGATTCAGTCATCAGTTTATCTTCTGCTATGGCCATTAGTTCAAAGTACAAATCCACAAACGAGTCTCTATAATTAATTTGCTCTGAATCCGTATCAAACACTTCAATTTGATTTTGTACGCTATCGAACTCATCCCATAACTTTTCGATTTTTTCTTTTCGTAATTTTAATTGTGTTTTGTTGTCATTACCTACATTGTTTAGAAATAATTGGAATTTCGTTAACTGACACTTTATCTGACCTCGTCTTATACGCAATTGCGATAATTCTTTTTGTAAGGCTGCCGCCGCTGTAGTTGTTGGCGTACCTATCTGTTTATTTGTAGGCGTATCCATAATTTACGTTCTTCGTTATATTTATTTGCACAAATCGTTTCGATAATTTGCGACTCCGTTTTTCCCTTGGGAATATTACTTTTATTCCCAAAATACAAACCAACAACGAACAATATATTTTTTCAACCCAACTTATACCGTGTATAGAAAATATGTGAAATATGGAATGAAAAATATGAATTTTGACGATTTAAGGAGCACTTTTCTAATAGAAATAACGTTCACTTACCCCTCTTCTTGGCAATCCTTATGCGACACCACTTACACTTCCGATTTTGAATTTTGCACTGATTGTCGAAACTCGTGTTCTACAACGGCACTTTTTTGGGCAATGGATCCCACTTCTACTTAGGCTTGTCACCTTAAATGATTTTCACTGACTATTGGCTACTTCAGCCAACAACGGAGACTTTGTTACGTTTTTTGGGCAATGAATCCCGCACTCACGAAATATGCAACGCACCATACATATTACGCACTTTTCCAATCCGGACCACTAGGACCAAATTTTATGTTGAGTTTTTCCGTTTTTTAATTTTAATTTTTACGTTTACTAAGTGGACTGTATAATTAATTACATTGTTAAATATATAAATTTTCTTTTGTTGATTGTAATATAAAACGATTTTAAACGATTAAGCATTCCTGTGTCAGCTTTACACATTGTGCGACTTGTATCGATCGCGCGCACTCACGGACTACACGATTAAAAACTAAGAGTAGAATTGGACATTCGCGATATGACAATCTTATCTGTCCGCCTTTAATTGATTTTAACTTTGTCACTAACAGCATTCATGAATAAAAGAAATCTACTGTGCTCTAAAAATATGTGCATAAGTGTAAAGAAACGTCTTATAAAAGTTTATGTGTGGAGCGTCGCACTGTATGGCTGTGAATCCTGGGTATTAAACAAAGCGAAACAAAAATTCCTCGAAAGTTTCGAGATGTGGTGCTGGAGAAGAATGATGCGGGTGAACTGGACAGAAAGAAAAACAAATGAATGTGTACTTTATGAAATTGATGAAACCAGGAAGCTGCTTAACACTATTAAAGAAAGAAGATGGAATATGATTGGTCATGTCCTGAGACACGAAGAAGAGCTGTTGTATACTATACTAGAAGGGAAGATAGATGGCAAAAGAGATAGAGGACGACCAAGAACATCTTACATCAAAAAGTTGATATCCGATGCAGGTCTAACCAATTACAAAGAACTGAAGAGACTAGCTGGTGACAGGGATGGGTGGAGAACCTATGGAAAACTGCAAAACCAACCTCAGGGTTGAAAACTAAAAAAAAAAATAATTTATCCAGGCCGATCGTTTTTTACTCGATCATGATATTCTTCACCACTTATATTCCAGATCTCAGGGTATTTCTTTATTTCAGAAATAAAATGTTCAATATCCAAAATTTCTAGTGTGAATGCGCAGCCATAATTGCGGCAAAATCCCGGACGCGTATTACCAAATCGGCTAGAGCCCCAGCGCCGTATAAAAATACGATGTTTTCACTGGTCTATTTGAAAACCGCGCGAAAATATTTAAAAATTGATAACATTAGAAGGGAAATAATAACTACGGTTTAGGTTATGTGTACAGGTATATCATGTTGATAAAATTAATTGATTCGCGCGGTTTTCAAATATTGATAAAATTGAAAATATGATTTGTTTAACACTATTTAAGTAATTAAGTGCCATTACACTTTAAGGGAAATTTGATGCTAATGTATGTGATTGAATTTTAGAGTCCTTTGGTTTTTATGACGGATGACTCTGCAGTTGAAAAAAATACTTTGAGCAAATTGTGGCCAAAGGCAAAACAATTTCTTTGCCAAGCTGGGTGGCTTATGGGCCAAGCTGAGTGGCGGTAGCTGCACGATTCTAAAAATGGAATTAATCTTAATAATAGAATGACATTAATGAAGTTATTTCAATCGGTATGACATATTAAAAATAAATCTAATAAACAAAAATTATAATGACTGAATTTAATGAGAACGAAATTGCAGGCTATGTATTCTAAGTCTGAAGAAGAGTTTAAGAACATCACGGCTCGTATTAAAAATGAAGCGCCAATAAATTTTATAAAAAGATTTGAGAAAAATTGTAAAAGGCAAGAACAGCGGGTACATTTTTATCGATCTAGAATTCTTTATCGTAATCATGACACTAATAATTATGCAGAAGCATCCATTCGAATATTGAAAGATATTTTATTGAATAGAACAAAAGCATACAATGCTGTGGCATTAGTTGATTTTATTGTGTCAGTAGGAGAAAAGTATTTCACTTTGAGAATATTAAACTATGCTCATGGCAGATATTCAGAGACTAAAAGATTGTATGATAAATTATGTTCCAAAATGATTGATTTTGATGAATCTGATTTGAAACAAATTAATGAATCAACTTATGCAATCCCAAGTATGACTACTGAAAATGTGACATATTTTGTTGATACTGAAAACAGTGCTTGTACTTGCAAAATGGGACATGCGGGATCATTTGCAAACACCAAGCTTGGATCCATAAACATATTAAACCACAACTCCCAAATTCACCTGCTGTCACATTGGAAAAACGACATAAACTTGCTGCGTTAGCTTTGGGAATCGATAAATGTCCTAAACCAACTTTTTTTTGGGGGTTTAAAGGAAAGTTTACCCAGCAATTCAGAAATTATCTGTAAAACATCCAACCAACTAGTAAATAATTCAGAATATTGTGAACCGGAAGTTAATGAAAAAGGAAAACTTCAGCAAGATACTATAAATTTTTCTGACAAAATGAATATTGAAAATAACGAATGTATATCCATACATATTTCAAAAATGGTTTGAAAAATTATTATTATATTTAAATGTATTTATATGTAGACACATATCGAGCGAAGCGAGAAAAAAAATTTTTCAATGGCAATTTAGTATATTGTCTTATAGCGACTTAGACCCCCCAATAATTTAACCCGATTTCCGCTAATGCACCGCTAGTACTCCTCGAATTGCGGAATCGGGCATTAGCTTCGCTGATTAAATAAAATATAGACAAATGTAACAAATTATGTATAAATATGTAAATTTCAAAATAAAATTTTTTGGGATTTGTGATAGTGAAGATGACTTATTCTATTGTTTTTGAATTTGTTTACCTTTTGTCACAATAATATTAATTTTTGTGTACTTATTTAAAATATAGATTATAGATATTATGTGTAAAAGTAACTTCCAGGGGGGCGATTGCCCCTATCGCCCCCCCCCCTAAAAAACCGCCACTGCTAGTTATTATCTAACTTACTACCTAACCTAAACCGTAGTTATTATTTCCCTACTAATGTTATCAATTTTTAAATATTTTCGCGCGGTTTACAAATAGACCAATGAAAACATCGTATTTTTATACGGCGCTGGGGCTCTAGCCGATTTGGTAATACGCATCCCGGACGTGTGAATTGCTCCACTAGTCGCTAGGTAAAGAGAACCCGCATTTACGATATTTTGACGTTGCGATTTCGGAGTAATTTTTGGCCCGCCCGAACTCTCACCGATGACGCACGATGACGGACACGCGTGTGTATCGAGCAATATTAGTTTAATATGGGTAAAACCAACAGCAATTACGAGATCGCAGCGAACCCGCACGTCAAAAAACCGCACGTGTGTACCAGGCCGTGCTAATTAGTGGCGCAATTTTTTTTTAAATGTAATGCATATTTCGTTTGGGCGGGGCTGGTGTAATGTTGCGCCAGCTCCGCCCGAATATTTTTCGATATATTGGAAAAATTAAAACCATGCAAATTCTAATTTTAATCATGCAAATTACGTGCTAATTATTGGTGTAAAAAAAATTTAACATTTCTGATTGGGCGGGGCTTGCGCAATGTTTGTGTTTTACCGGGGGAGTATGATTATCCTAAGATAATTTTACACCCCCCCCCCCCCGATTAAAGAGTCCTAGGATAATATTACTCCCCTTGTTCAATAAATAGACAAGAGGTACAATTATCTTAGAACATCCTCCCGGAGGGGAATAAAATTTTCCTAGAATAATATTGTACCCCGATGTGATTTGTCTATAGGTTAATTTTACCCCCATTTTACCATTATTTCTGTTTATAATTATTTTTTGTTTATTTTACTAAATTACTGTGTAAATTATCGTGATAACTATTGGTAAAAATATTTGATGATATGCAATTCTGTGTGAACTGTAAAAAGTAAGCCGTTTTATTTCCATAGGGTATGCTATGTGGACGTATACAATATATACTCTCAAGATTATGTTTAAAAATATTAGATTTACTTCGTATACTCACAAGAAACAAAACTCCACTGATAGTCTTTTTAATAGTCTCCTAGTTTTATTAATGCAAGCACAGAATAAAGTAATCAAAATAGGCAACAGATAAATTATTTTTGAATTTGGGTAACTATACACTATTATAAAAATACTATATACGGTATTAAAATAAGTCATTTTAACTTCAGCCATTTCGAAAAAGATTTTCAAAATAATTGTATAATTGGACTGAACTCTTGTTTTTTTTTGGTCCACTAAAAAAGTAGAAAAAAATTGTAAAATTTGGAAAATATTTTTTATATTTACACCATCGTAAACAAATATTCTATAGTCAGAATTAAAAATTAAAAATTGTTCCATCATTTTTAATCTCACTTTATAGTATCCTTTGTTTTCGAAAAAAATTCCAGAGTATCGAAAAAATTTAGATAGATTTTTATCTGTTTACTTTGTGAACTTAATGAATATTCTATATAGTAGAAACCATTTGATTTTTTATTTGCATTATTTAATAATATTATTATTTATTAATGATACCTAACTAATATTGTAATAATTTTGTGAAGTAATAATATAAGTTATAACGCATAAAGTAACATGTATTTTACTACCTATGTAATGATTTATTGACGTTTTCTATAGAAATAAATGTTAAAATGTACCACAAACGTTATAATTTTATTTTATTGCCACATCTTCGTATAGCTACGGGGGTTCGCAACTAATAAGTCAATGCGATATCAAATTATTGTCAAATTTCAAATCAAATCGCTAAAATTTAAAAATTAAATCCGACCGCTAAATTCTGACTTCGCCATAGATTCTTTTATTAACCTGTATTAACCCTATATGGAACAGAAGGCACTAGTTGTTCAATCTTTTCAAAATTTTCTTGCTTAAATGACCAATTAATTACAAACATAATACGAGTTGGTTGCAAAGAAAAAAAATACGACCAATGGGGGAGGGGTTTAAACCCTAAGAACCCTCCCCCCCCCCGTGAATACGCCCATGGGCAGCTAGTATATTTTATATATTATGTACAATATATATATAATCAATTGGTTTAATAAATTTTAATACATTTTTAACAAGTTTTCAATAGAATTAGAATACTTATTACATTTATAACCACAAAAGAAATATTTTGAAAACATAAACATTCTCCAATTTCTGTATGGGATATAGACTCATGAGTTGTGATTAACATTCAAGTAATAAGCAGGGGCGGATTTAAGGGGGGGGCAACGTAGCGGTCGCCCCCCCCCTTGGACTTTTTTTTAATTGTGATATAATTTTTTAATATCTTTAAATATATTAAGACTAGGTACATCATTTTATAATGTTATATAATTAGGAATTTTCAATTAAAAAATCAAACAAAATGTTCAATCAAGAAGTTTCCTTTCGATATTCGACACCACGGACTAAGATATATACATAATATATATCTTGGTCCGTGTTAGAGACTGTTCGTTTTCTGCTTGATTTACTTTACGTGTACCTTCATTATGATTTATGAACATGCGAGTATCCGATATACCACATGACGAGTTTACGTCCTAGTAAGTAGTGGTTATCTATCTCAGTAACCGACAAAATGATAAGGTGGTAGGCACTCCAACATCGTATCACAGAATAAATTAAATCAACACAGCACGATATTTAATTCGTTATCACATAAAACTAGAACTGACCATAATATGTCTTTGTCGAAAAACTTGAATAGGTCGTAAAAAAAAATTGTGACTTAACGATTTTCAATATTTTTTGAAAAATTTGTCTCGTTAATATAGTTTAGAGTTACACATTTGGTAAAAATTTCAGGTTTTTATGACCATTAGTTTTAAAATTACAAAGAAGAAAACGATAGTCGTTTTTGACAAAATCGCGTTTTTACCAGTTTTTGCTTATATTTCTTGGTGCCAAACCACATAATATTATCAAAATTCACCCCCCCCCCTTAAATGAGCTTCAGATCCGCCCCTGGTAATAAGTATATATATTTTGGGTATATTCTATAGTTATATATAACAGCTTTTGCGCACTTCCGAATTGAAAAGATTGAAAATTCAATGTAAAAACTAGAAATTGTGTGGAATGTGAAATTCAAATTGCAACAATTATTTGCAGAAAAGTTCTTGGACAATATCTTACAGTTAAAAATCCTGTGAAATCAATAAAATCTCACTTCGGCAATATCGTACTAACTAATTTATCGGGGGGGCATCATATAATATTTTATTATACATATATTATTAAGGTTTAATTAAGAATTAAGATCAATAATGTTTTACATCATTATCTAATAAAAAAAAATATATTTAAATGTCTGTGATACATAAAGTAAACGTGTGGTAATAATATAACTCTTTTAAAATACATTTTATTAAGTTACTTAATTGACTTTAATTGACCAAATAAATATATTATTTGAACAAATTTTAGGATATATTATTTTTAATTAAAGTATCAATTTTATTTTGACAAGACCAATGACCACTTCATTTAGAGCGATTTCAATAACTCTTCAATGAACTGCCATCACTGTCAAATCATTGACACAATTCTTACTCTACATAAGTGATGCAATAAAATATAATTAATTGAATATATTATTTTGCGTATGAAAACAAAATAGTATTCTGTTATACATAGTATTTTTTAAATACTTCATTCAGACTAGAAATTTATGAAAGAAATATGAATATTTCATTTAAAATTGTTAAAAAATTTCATAGTAGCTACATTTTATTTTTTGTAAATGGCAGTGACAAGCAAAATCTAATATTAGAAAAAAAATGATACGAGGTTTTATTCCACTAATCCACCCTATGTGTGCATCCCAGTATGAAACGTATGATATTAATATAATATGCGTACAAGTGAAGCGAGTGTTGTCAAATTTTATTTTTCATTCAAGTTTGATATCAACTATGTTCTATAAAAAAAATTGATTAATACATACGAAAAAAATTTTTTTTAGAACTTATCAACAATTTATGTTTGAAAAAAAAAATCTAATTTATAATAAATAGTTTTGAACATTAGGTTATATTTGGTACATAATTTTTATTTTATATTTAAATTTAATAATTAGGTAACATATTTGTATAATTATTGCTACAACTATTTTATTATGAATTAACATACAATTTGTATAATACTTTTTTTATGATCATAAAGAAATTAAGAAATCACAACAAATATCTTAGGAACTTACAACTACTAACAACCTACAATAAATACTGAATAGTGAAAATGTATACATCTTTCATAACAAAAAATATAATAAAAAAATTACATAATTATTTAAAATTATTCTGCATAAATAAACAAAATCACATTACTCAATAGTTATTAAAATACTAATTTTATCTAAGTAGTAAGATACATTTCAACGAGTAGAAAGGAATTACAACTTAAATAAATAAATAAATAAATAATATAATTAAACTATACAGCATGTTAGTAATAAACTAATATGCTTAAAAAACTAATATTTTAATGTAATATAAAATATGAGAGTAGATGTGATTGAAATTATATAATGTTTTATATTTATATATATTTTACACACAGCACACAGTAAAATTATTTTGAATATATTTTAAACTATATCTTAAATGGTAACATAATAATACTCTAAAATTAAAAATAGTTTTTTATGTTTATATAAAACATTTTTGGTATTTTAACTACATAACTATAAAAATATGATTTTTCTTTCAAGGTTATCAATTAATACAATAAAATATCAAAAAAATTAATATAAAAATATTTTCTTCGAGTTTATGAATAGATTGATATAATACTGTTAGCTTAGAAATAAAAATTATTTAATTTGGAATATGTTTAGTAAAATTTTATATATATAAAATGTGTGATAAACAACCGATCAATGGTAGGTAACTGCCATTTTTACATACTAAAATAATTTTCATTTAAGTTTATAATTTAGTATGTTTGACATTTTCGGTCCAGTAGTTTTGAATTGTCATAGCCTCCAAGCTATTCAGAAACGAATCATTGTCCAAACTATACATTTCATCTGAATTTTCCTGCAATAACAAAAATGATTAATTTAAGAAGAAATGTTTATAATAAACAGTGCAAATATGAATATTATTTTTATTATTTCATATTATGAAATGAAATTTTCAACAAAGTAAAGTTATTTTTCTATTATTTATCTCCTTGAATATCATAAAATTCAACTTGCAATGATATATTGTAAGATATAAACATATATACACAATCCTGCTAAAAATTGACTGAGGTGTAAACTTAAGATACTAATAAATGTTTCCAAATTTAAAATTACGATTTCGTATATTTTAAAAATATTTCATTAGCAGTTATTACAAAGAGGTCCTTCTAATATCTATTATGATAACAACATCAGGGTCCTTTACAGTAGGTGGAAACTCTTGTAAAGAATTTACGCTCATGCCTATTGTTAGTTTTAGAAAAACGGTAATAAAACAGTGAGAGCTAATTACAAGTCAAGAAGACCTTGATCCTCTAACCTGTTCCAATAAAAATTGCTAGAAATGGATTTCTTAATCATACCAGATAATTGGATATATTTTTATATAAAAAAACAATTCATGTCTGACATAGAATTTTTTTTTTCATACCAGTTGGAAAATACTGTATGAGATCAAAAAATAAATTAATTATGTCGCTTATCAAGAGAGTAGTTTTATTGTTAAACTATTTACATTTTATCTTGGCCTAGACTTTTCGCTCTAAATGAAGAACCCTAACAATAATTACAATACAAGAATATTATTCTTAAATTTAATTGAATAATAATACCAAGATTTTTTTATTTAACCTAAACGATATTATAATGATATGCACTCATATCATTAATTTAAATAATTATTTAATTATGTTTCTTATAATTTGTACACTATATTTTACATATTTTTACGAAATAAATTATTGAAGTGCTCGTGTGTACCATAATACCTGCAATACACTATACCAGGGGTCAGCAACCTGCGGCTCGAGAGCCACATGCGGCTTTTTCGATCTAAAGTTGCGGCTCTCCAGTTCCATACGCAAAAATTAATTATTTTATTATCAAAAATAATATTTTATAATATATATATATATATATAATTTTACATTTGAATATGTTTTGTGCTAAAAATATTTGTATTTTTTTATATATGAATACATATTATTTCGTGTTTAAAGTCGTTTATTTTAAATCAATAATCAAATATATATAAGCAAATACATAATATTGAAACAAAAAATTTTAGTGGCTCTTAAAAACTGGAAAATTTTGTAAATTGTAAATTTCGGCTCTTCCTTCTCAAAAGGTTGCCGACCCCTGCACTATACACATATAGGCCATAAAAAAAAAATAAAATCAACAAGAAGACACGTACCCGAATAAATCAAAAAATAAATACAGTCATCTTTCATATTATGGGCAAAGATGCCAGATGGCAAACACCCCTGAAATAATAGACATGATCCAGAGACGGCGGCGAGTCCGTAACATTAAAGACATGCCAAAAAATCCAATGAAATCGACGTCTCTTCAAATATCACCAAATAAAACACATCTTTTTTCAGAAGAATTCAAAAAACACCGATTCAGACCATAAAAATTATAAAATTGACAGCTACTTTAAAAAAAAACAACTGACGCGACCCATCAACACTTTCTATAGGCAACACCGGACCAACGGGTTCAAAGGCTGGCCGACATCGATTGTAGTCGGCTTTCCTTAATCCACCGACGAGCGGATCAAAATACGTCCGACAAAAAATAGGAAGACATCAGATATAAATTGTAACGATACAATTTTACTGAATCGTCACTGTCTCGTCGTATTTTACCTTAGTAGGCAAAAACACAGTGGCGCGAGCACGAGACCATAAGCTTTCGTGTAATATATATTTTTAATGAGTATCGAGTTCGAGTCTGACAGAGCTAGTAGAAACATCTAGTCTCTTAACAGTAATAATTAATTTATATTTTTACGTATTAATTTAAACGTGTAACTATACGTGAAAAACCACACTTATAGTACCGTTATATTTTGTCAATTTATTATATAACCGACCGCTAGGACTCGTGCTCCGCTTCACCTGTAGAAAGTGACCAATCAACGTCGTACTACTCAAGTGACAGTGTATATTTATATATTGTTTATTTATTAAATTTGTTTAAATAAACTATTTCGTTGTTGAGATCGTGTTTGCTACTGTGTAGGGAGACAAACGCAGGTCATAGTTTCTAGGAGCTGTTAAATATAAATTAGAAAACTTTATTTATATCGTTCTAATGATCCGGTTCAAAAGACTGGTTAGTGTAGTAGGAAACAGCCAGCCGAATACTCCTTAACTGGATAGGAATAGGTATAAATATCGACCACCCTTTCGGAACGCTGAGAGCGTGGAGAAGGAGGTGCATTACAAAATCATGAAATTTAGAAAGTCAACGAAAAACCTCAGAATAATGATCGTGATCGGTCGAGATTATCCATAGGAGACGCCGGGCCGACTTCATCATAGGACCCGCCAATGACAATATTGTCGTCGGCGAGGTTTTTGTGTCGTCAATCAAACAGCGGCTCGTTTGATAATTTTTGTCCAATCAAATTTGACGACTCTTATTTCTTGGGTCTCAAGCCATTACTCACACTCGTCTTACGACAGAGTGTGGCCACACTACTCAGGCAAAGGACTTCTCCAGCACAGGTCTCCTGGTACACGCGGGCACTTCACTTATCTCTGAGCTGAATTCTGTGTTCGAGTCATTCTGTGCCTTTTCACTGTCGACGACTTCGATTTGCACAAAGGCAGCGTCTCAACCATTTTATTCACTTTACATTTTTCCATATTTTTTCCGTAATATTTTTCTGTTTTTGTCACATTTATTTTACTTCAAATTCAACTGAACCAATGTCAAATCCACTTGAAGTGTCAAACACGACGAAAAAGGTAAGAATTATTGTATTCACCTACTTTGTTGCTTATTTCCTCGCTATTTTCTATTTTATTACAAATTCCTAACAGTTCACTTACTCACGACCCCGGAACACTCCTTTCCGTTAACAAAAGTAAAGTAATGACTCAAAATGAATAAATTCAATTAATTCAAAGTAACAATAAATTCCCGCTCAATTCCGACACCTTTTTTTAACACACACCTCAACAACACTATACTATTATTATCTTTTCCTATATATTTGAGTTATTACAATAGAAATAAAAATATTGATGGTTGGGAAAACAATCACTTTTAAATTATTATAAAAAAGTACACTCTAAAATCAACTTACTTTGAACATGTCATCTAAATAGCCAATAGAATCTGCATTACTACAATGATCAAGTGCTTGGGGTGTATTCCATCGACTTCTCTTGTACATAATGTAACCTAAAATAACTTCAAATAAAAATAAATAAATTTAACCAATCATATTTTATATTAATTGTTATATTATATTAAAACAGCATAATTGTAAAAAAAGAAAAAACAGACAAAATGTTTTAAGCAATCAAAACTCGAGGGTGTACGACAGAGGTTCCCAACCTTTTTTCACTCACGGCACCCTTTATTATTTTCTAAAAATCCGGAGGCACCCTATGGCCTATGTATTATATAATTAATATATTAAATTATATTGTATATAATTAATTATACACAATAGGTTTTATACTATAGACATAGAATATAGCCTGTTTTATTACTCACAGTGCTATATTTTTCATGAAATCGTTTTAAAAAAAAAAATATATTTCAAATAATTTTGCGGCACTCTAAATTTAAGTTCCACCCTGGTTAGGCACCCTGGTTGGGAACCTCTGGCGTACAGTCTTATTAATATATTTATAAACTTTAAGTACCAAATGATATAATAATCACACAGCCAGCAAGAGAAGCTCCTGATATCAAAACAAAATGAGTGGTCATATAATTTGAGAGTTCAGGCAGAGATGTAATATTTGTATATGTATCATTTGATCTATCAATTATATCTGCGAACAGAAAATGTTGAGTTACGAAAATAATTATAATGTAGGTATGGGTAGTTTAAATATTTTTTTTTAAAACCTGTTTCGTTCTGAAGCTCATATTGTTCTTTTAAAACAAAATTGTTGTTCAGTTCGGTAGAATTTTCTGGCAGCAATATAATTTGTTGCGATTTATTATTCACTTGTAGATTGTTTACATTTCCTAAAGTGGACGGTACTGCAGTTTTTAAATCTTGTATTTGCGTAGCACGAGCAAGGCGAATTAAATCATTCGAAGCAACTACATTACTGGACAATACTACTAGTAAAATACCTGAAAAAACAACAACGGTGAAACGTAAAGTATTGGTGATAACAAATTACAATAATAATAATAAATGTTTAAAAATTTGTTTTATTTACCTTTGAGATAACTAGCTATACATAAGAAACGGATTAAGTGCATTATGTCTATATTAGGTAACAAAACATATTTTTTTAAACATCAGGCCAATTTGTCGGCACAGTCCGAAACGTCCACACGTAAACAACTATACGAACAATGGCGAATACCAAAAAAACCAATCGACGACAACGACAAACTATGATATTTAATACTACGTACGAAAAAATAAAATTGTTTGTTTATTGCACACTCGCCACTCAAACGTTTGATTTTTGATTATCGATTGATATCGTGTTTTTGTTTACACCTCGCCGTGTGTGCGCGATATGATAATGCGTGACTAACCAACGCTCGTATACAACTTCTTTGGCGCATCAAATTCTCGTTTTCGTAAACTCAACGGGGTCACAGTGTCACACGGTTTTCTCGCCGGATAGGTACTTATCTAACATCCAATGTGACCAGATTTTTCACATATAATATAATATACACAAATATAGTCTAGTGCGTTAATCAAAAACTTTAAAAGGGACCTTCTTTTTCTTCTTTTTTTTTGCTCATTTATTTTTTTTTTTTTTGTACAATTTAATTTTTGATGGGGCTAAATATTAATTCCTCGAAAACTGAAGACAAGTAGTGAGGTCGTAAGGGGAAATATGGGATGGTGGGCATAGGCGAAAATCTATTAAATTTTCTAGGGGGGCTAACATTTTTAACATCAGTAATAATCAGTCAAATATCCAAAAAAAAATACAAATTATAAGATATTTGGGGGGCTTAGCCCCCCTAAGCCCCCCATTTCCACCTATGGTGGTGGGATTACTGGTGAGAAGAATCTGACAATTTTAAATTAAATAAAACCATTGATTATGCATAATATAGATAGCCAACTATTATAGGAAATATGTCGAACAAAAATTAACGGTCGATAGAGGGCGATAGTAATATTCAATTCTATTTAATTTCAATTTTGATATTATACTACGGGCGACATTCGACCAACGACAAAAGAACACCTACTAATATTATTATTATAATATAATAATATAATCGTTAAAAGTACGCCGCGACTCCGTTCTGAATTTCGTCAGTGACAATATCCTTATCTCTGTTTTCCAACGAAAACACTATAGCCGAAATTTACGAACGCAAATAAACGCAGGACTGCGACGATCGCCACGACCTTTAAAGCGTGACGTAAACGGCATGATCTAGAATAATTAATAATATTTCAGTGTATTAATTTTATCTCATAATTAAGGAGTGGATGTTTACGCATTTTAGATTTTGGCGACTGCTTAATTTCTTTATTTCCTTATGCTTTATGAAAAATAAATATATATACCTGGATACTTTAAATACAAAATATGTCACATAATATTATTAATACCAATAAAAAATTTTTGTTTGTTTTTGGAAACACAATATGAAAAGTTACCATTTAGGGCTGAATATTGACAACTTTTGCTGGTAATAATTTTGAAAATTGAATCCGAAAATAGTTGAATAAAATAGTTATATATGGTGTAAATGTTTGAACTGTAAATTCGCGAATGTTTCCTACACAAACATATTTATTGTTTTCATTGAAGCAGGTATCATTTCTCGGGTAGTTTTTTTGGATTTAATTTTTTTTACCAGAACATTATCGGTATTTTTTTCCGTAGCTACTTTGTTTTCTGGTATTTTTCTTTATTTTATTCCCTCGTAATAATCGTCTATGTTTTGGTTTTACCGTTTCATTGTTAATACTCGTTTCTATTTTAGTTGTTGACGGTTTATCAATATTTGATCAATTTTGTTTATTTTTGATTTTTCTGAAAGATTGATTGAAATATTGAACGTCTCGTCAAATACCTGATAATTTGGTGCATCGTTATCATATTCATAAAAATCATTGCTGCAGTCCCGACGATACTCCAGTTCTGTTACAAGCAATGGTAAAAAAAAAAAAAAAAGAGATCGGTACTAGCGTGACAATTCGAAAGCAATGATAAGTCATTGCAATTCGATAAAACGATTTTGAGCGGAGCTTACTTTTCTCATAATCGTAAATATAGTCTAAAGTTACATATTTGGTGAAGTCAATATAGCGTTGGCCGTCGAACACTTGTTTTCATTATAACATGTAACAACATAACCTCAAATAAATGCAAATATAAACCACGGAGTGAAATAAAAATCCAACGAATTAGCGCTAAAAGTGGCGATGTACACAATTAAATTTATCTATAGCAGCGCACCACAGTGCCGACGTACAATGTACCGCACGATATTTATTACATGGAGTGGGCTATCTATATTATGTATAATCAATGATAAAACCACAGAATATATTCTGTGATAAAACCTTAATAATAATTATACAAAAACAGATTGAGATCTTAAAATAAATATATAACGATAGTCTTATGTTTCTAATGTTTCTATAAAATTAAAATTAAATGAAAAATAGTATGATAAAAACAAAATCAAAACGAATCAAACAATTATTTAAATTTCAAAAAAATTGCAATACTCTTATAAAATAAAATAAATATTATACAAATTACAAATAACTATATATGTATATATATATATACTTTTTACTTTTATAATATATATTTTATTTAAAAAAAAATGTTAAACATTACAATTATTACAATTCATATAATTATTATATTAAAAATGGTCAATTGCATCAAATGATAAGTAGGTGTAAAGTAATAATAATATTGCCAATTATTGTACTTATATAGTACTTATAACACAGATTAGATTAATAATTCATCTAATATTCATCTAATCTGTGCTTATAATATATTAACACGTTGGCTAGTCGTCAGTCGCATCACTAATTCCAGCCTTATACATGATGTTCAAAGGGGGGGGGGCGAAAATGGAACATAACCATAACATAATTGGATCAACTTGTATGACAATGGTCGGTGCTTATTAGGTCAGAGATATACTAAATTTTAAAATATCGAATTCCATGGGAGGGGCGATCCATTTATCGCCCCCCCCTTATAACCGCCACTGGTTAAAACATAATGTATAGAAAACCTATAACATTAGACAACAGTGAAATTTTAAAATTCGAATCGCAAAATTATTTAGAAACTATAACAGAACTATATTATTTCATTTTATCCAAGTATATATTATGAAACCTATAAAGACTAAAATACAATTTTGAGTCTCATATTTAATTAAATCATGAACATAATATATTATGGTAACTGGTATGTCACACACTGATAGATACGCTTTTACAAGAAAAAAAACTGATTCGTATATAGGTATTATTTGTACTCAAACACATTTTTAAAAAAGTATATACCTAAATGCGACATTCCACATAATATAGGTAATTTAATGTAACTATTTCTAGACAATTAAAATATGTTGACTTCAGTAATTTAATTTAAATAGTTATTTATTAGAATAGTAGATTTTTTTTACCAGAAATGTATAAATATTTACAATTTTTTTAAATTTTATATACGAATACATTATTTTGTTTTTAGAAACTATTTGCACAAAAAAACCATAGTATTTAGCACGGAAAACATAAATTTTCAATAAATCTGCACACCGCGAACTTCCAACCAAACACAAGGTAACAAAAATTACAAATTAATGTTCACGTAATTAATAATACATCGTCATAAAAATATTTTGTGTTCTCAAGGTTTACACGACCTATAAATCTCGCCGTGTTCTATTATGTATCATTTGGATGAGATAAACGTAGAAATTCACGAGTTCATTACAATAACAATAGATTGATAAGAGCACTTCAAAACTGACTGCACGTTTGCGTTCCGTTTTTTACTTGTAGCGATTCACTGCATGTTGACTATAGAACACGTCGCAGATTAACGATTATTTATAAATTATAATCATGTGTATTGTATTTATTAGTAGTGTACAACACGTGAACGGTGGATACCGTTTAATTATCGCATCTAACCGAGACGAATATTATAATCGTCCGACGTTGCCGGCCGACTATTGGGAGGAGGACCAGAACGTCATCGGAGGTGAGACATCGTCATAAAAGTTTGCGCATTTATTAGTTGACACCCTTTCAATTTACAGGACGTGATTTAGAGCCGTCAAGTGTGGGTGGTACTTGGTTGGCATTGAACAGCTGTGGTAAGTTTGCCGTTCTGTTAAATGTATTCCAAAAAAATAATCGACCGAACACTACATCCAGAGGCCGACTGGTTGAGAACTATGTCAAAGGCGATATTACAGCAACAGAATATATGGTTGAACAGCAGGACGTTTACAATGGATTTAAATTGATCACTATTACCATTAGGTCAGCACAAATAATTTTAAAATAAATTGTTATTAAATAATATATATCTGTGTGTAAAGCAAGTTGGTTTTAGACGTACATTTCTTTACCAATTGCGTACAAGATGAAGACCAGGCTACAGGACGTCTACCAAATGGTGTTCATGGATTTGCAAGTGGTTCTTTTTTGAAGGTAATCGAAGGGAAAAAACGATTCAATGATATTGTTAAGAAATATGGCCATAGTGATACTAAAGGTATACTGATCAAAGAACTGATTGGTCTTTTAAAATGGAATAAGCAGTAAGATAAATATTAGTAAATTAATATGCAAGAAATAAAAATAAAATTTAAATCTATTGTAGACATTATCCTGACAAAGTGTTAATTGATCAAGCTCCTAAACATCTAGGCACCGATTACCAGAAGCAATATAGTTCCGTTTTTGTCGAAATGCCAACTTTATATTATGGAACACGGTGATTTGTTGCAATTAAATAATTTTATTTTACGTTCGTAATTGAAATTTCCATTTTAGAACGCACACAATTATACTACTAGACCATGATGGCAAAATAGAATATAATGAATGGACCAAATCCAATTCAGATTGGGAACTACGACGTTTTAATACTACATTAAAATGTGGGACATAGAATGTGTCGTTTTACATGGTTTCAATTTTCATTTGAAAACTAAATATCATAGTGTCGTAATACATTTATATATTGTAGTCATTATTACATCCCTATTCATTTAAAAAAGTGACCTGAATTGTCAACTTGTAAACAAGGACACAAATTACACACAATGGAAAACATAATCTATTGTAGTTGTTTGATGTCCGCAGCTAATGAAAGCTGGTCATTTCTTATAGTGAATAAGATTTAGTTATAATTATTTTATATTGGGTTATGAAGATTAATGAAAACAACAATTACTTCTATGGGATAAATAATTGAAAAATGATTAAATTGTAATACAAATGCTATACCTTGGCCCGTGAGAAAAGGTATATGCGCATTAATCAAAACGTAATCAGTTTGCAACTGTGCATCTTCTTACCACCCTGATACCGCATTGATCATCTGCCATCACTACTTCCATTTAATATGCATGACAAGGATATCATATGCCAGGGTATAATTTAAGTTTTATATAAAAATATATATATCTATTAAATTTATTTTTATGTACTAGATAGTTATATGAACAAGTCATGAATTGTTAATCATTAATTTACATAATAAAAATTGTTTTAAAAGAATTGTTATTTTTCAAATATATCCACGTTTTTATATATTTTTAGATCAAAAACATTTTGTAGATATTTTATCATTTTATTTTTTTGAATTTCTGAATACTAAAGTTTAATACGTGATAACTAGGTCAGATAACTTGTAGTTAAAAAAAAAACACTAAATATGTAAGAATATATATGCAATTAAAAATATGAAAATACACATTAAACGTTTTTCACTCAAATTGTGTACAATTAGAAAAAAAAAATTGAAGGAATCAAAATTAAAAATTAAATATGACATTAAATAATTAAATTTAATAATACATTATACAGAATTATCTCGTTAAGTAGACACATCTTCTGATATTAAAAATAAAAAATAATTCAATCGTGCCTGTGTTTCTTCGCACATGACAAATTTAATCAGCCAGCTATCATTGTCCAACTGTGTTGTAAGAACAACATTTATACTTGCCCATTTGTACTACTATGGTGGTAAACAACTACTGTCTGTCAAAATGCATTTAAATCTAACTATTACTATACTGCATTCCAAATAAGAACGCCGGTAGACAAAAATCAGTCGAAATTCGCGCATGCGTTTCCCACTCCAGGCAGTTGTTAATTTGTTTTCCTGTTTACGCGACGGTCACTGGCGACCAAAATTATCTGTCTAGCTTTGTTTACTTATTCTTGTTCTTAAGTATTTTTTTGATTGTGAAAGCAAATATGCAAATGCTACAAGTCCTCTGCCCTAGTAATAACTGTTTTACATTTTTTTTCGTGCTATTTAATTTTCTTCTTCTCCCTCGCCTCTATCTCAACTATTTGGGGTCTCCTACCTTTGTCCTAAACCTCCACTTGACGCGATCTCCCACATTTTCCATGCACACACCAGCAGACCTCATATCACACTCAATCGCATTCAATCACTTCTTCTTCGGTCTTATTCGTGTTATTCAATACATACCATTTTTCTATCACTGGTAATTAATTTGCTCATTTAATGGTATCAAAATATTTACTCACTAATATGATTAGTGATTTTATAAAATACCTTCTGACTAAAAATAGAAAAAATAAAGTAAAAATATATACAAATAAAAAACATTTGACTATGTTTATTAAAAAAAAAAAACAATATGATTTTAACAATAAGTTGGAAGAGCAGTTTATGAAACTTAATAAAATATTGAAAAAAAAAAAACCTTTAAATAAATAATATTAGATTAAATACCACTAATACCATTTTTATCCGCTTGTTCCAAAAGTGCTTGTAAATTTGTATCAAACAATTCACATCGAATGGGCATTTCCAAGGAATAAAATGGATTTTTTAGAGCAAAATCGGAGTATAACTCATAAATTTTCTTTAATAGTTGTTCGAGACCTACATGTGTTGGATCAGCAATGACCATGAATTTCACTCCTGAAATACATGATGAATTATTTGTTCAATACTATATAAATTTGAATAATAACAATTGGAAACGTTTAACTAGTGAGTAGTTACCAGTTAAAGTTTGGAAACATTGAAGTTTAAATGTATCGGCCTCTAAAGTTTCAATTCCGGAACTCCTAGGTTCTGGACTCAGTTGTGACGCAATGGCAAACAGAGGATAAAACATACTAGCCAAGAATATTTTTTCATTGACAGTCATCTTTGGCCGTCCGAATTTCAAATTGAGTGGATAATTAGCAGCATCATCCAACATTTCTAACGCGTCTTTGCCATCCTCCAATTTTTTACCAGACACTGGCATACCGTTGATGGCCAAAAGTACGTGACCGACTAAAATCAACAAACAAATAACACTGTCATTTTAGTACAAATAATTGTTTACCTGTGATTTTTTTCAAGACGTTGCCAATACCTTTGATGTTGTCTCGTTGACCGAAGGACACCAACAGCCGATTGTTTTCACACGCCAGTTTCAGATCCAATGGGTAGCTGAATGTCTGTTCGGTCTCGATTTTCGGCACCGTGTAATCGTAGTTGAATATCAGTCCGCCCGATTTGGACACGATATACACGCCGTAAATGCCCATTGCTTCGGTACACGACCGATACCGCTGTTAACTGTTCATCGTGCACGCGTACGCTGTTTAGTGTTCGCGACGGCGTACAGACGTTTACGCTCCGGTTCGGTCCAAACTCCAAAGCCGTTTTCGAATTTCAATTTTTTATTACAATATTGTTTTTTATCGATATCATAATATCATGTAACATATACTCGGAGCACGTTAGGAACACGCATTTATCTACGCATATACCACAGAGGGCAGATTAGATGAAATAGCATCTCCCCCTTTTCTTTATGAAAAAAACCACCTCTAAAGTAGATCACAGATCTTGTAAGTTACAATTATGTCGATTATAGATACAGGGTAGTTGTCAGAAAATAGATAACGAAATTATTGATATCTGATAAAGAGTTTGACCAACATAAAAAAAAATAAATATGGAATTATATTATCCAGTCTTTATCGTAGAATAAAGCACAGTCTTAAAAGATCTTAAAAGATCTTTTAAGACCGTGGAATAAAGTATGGTTGTTCTGTGGTTTTATCACAGATTAGATGAATACAGATGGATCACTCGGCCCGAGAACAAAAGAATTGCAAATACGCTCTTCTAATTGGTCCCCCGCATATCAATGTAGGCACACACGACGATATAAATTATTGTGTTGGTATTTCACAATATTATAGTACAATTTCTTTATTATCTCAAATAATGTTATCAAAATAATGGTTATCACGTGTCGGTAAAAATTTAACGCAGATTAAGCACAGATTTTTTTTCAACTGTGTGTATGAAACGAATATTTTTAAAATGAAACATTATACGACTCGATCGCCAAACCAGAATCACTATGTAAACAACACAAATAGATTACCACACGGGAGTAATGTTTAAATTTTAGGTAAATATATTGTGCTACCATGCGGTCACACTGATATAGGGGGGATTCGAATGACGTAATTTTTTTTGTTTACATCGCGAGTAGTGATCCATCTGTATTCATCTAATCTGTGGTTTTATCATATTATAATTTCAGTATAATAAATACTAGGTGTGCCTCGCTCTGCTGTGAATATCGTTTTTGGTAGCGATTATTGGCCCGTATTAAAGTAGTATATGAATCGATTCTCCCCCTCCGCGGTTGCCTACGGCAAATATGGCGTTCGCAGGCTAGGCATACCATGTTTTTTGTAAGCTTCGTTAATACAAAACCATTAAATCGAGCATAAAACTTTATTCTGTGATAAAACATTGAAATAGGCATATAGTTATGATATTTAGATAATAAAACATTACCGTGGTCTCGGCACAGATTAGATGAATAAATTATAGAATAAATTCATCTAATCTGTGGTCTCGGTGTTAGATAGTCTTGATTATGATTATAGAATATACAGTGATAAGACAAACTGTAAATAAATATACGACGGAAAAATGAGAAAAAAACGGACCCACGGAGACGGATCTACCACGAATTGGCCGCCGACGGGCGGGAATCGAACCGGAGACCTGCGTATCACCTACCTACCGAGCCAACGGTACCGAGTGGAAAACCACAATCGGTAACAGGGTATTTAGACGATAAAACGTCTTGGAAGAAATAATACTCGCAATTTTTTCTGCCACATTAATTTCGGTCGACGGACTCTGGAACTCAGAGTAATAATACTGGACCCACTATTCTATTATATAATAAAAATATATTACAAAAAAATGTAATATTTATTGTATTTGTCTTATCTATTTTTTCATGTTGGTAGCGATATGATACGAATATTATCATGTCAAAACTCTTATCACTTTTCTGACAACTATCATACTCCGACCCATAGACATGTATTATATTTATATGTCTATGCTCCGACCCACGGTCTTAAAAGATCTTTCATAAATATCTTTTAAGACCGTGCTCCGACCACAGATATATACTAATACTAATGTATTAGTATATTGTATATATCTGTGACTCCGACTATAATGGTATTTACGACAGTCTTAGAATCACTTCACAGATGAATCTAATCTGTGACTATACGTGAACAACTCTTTATCACTAAACTGTTTATTATCAAAATATATCAAATCATTCAAATCAAATATAAAAAATTCGGACGAATGATTGTGTATTTAATTCTAATTATTGTATTATGTATTTGTTGGACGTAGATTAATAATTAATAGTGTTAAAACTTATTTTTGTAATAATAATAATGAACCCAATTCACGACCCAGTTTTATGTTTGCTTGAAACTACGTTTGGTCGGTGGAATACCCGTGATAAAACAGATATACTGAAGCAAGGTAAACCAACTCCGTTTCTAACGTGTCTAACTACAGACAAAAAGGGTGGCAAAGTGTTCTGTAGGTCTTTTAATGTAACTTGGTATGAACAACACTGTTGGCTGTGTGGCAGCTATTATCTTCAAAAATTGTTTTGTTGGCCTTGCTTGATTTTAGGGCAAACAAAATCTGTTTGGTCTACAGAAGGGTATTGCGATTTAAAAAATTTTCTTAGAAATGTACAAAAACACGAGTTGTCGAAAGAGCATATTTACAGTCATTTAAAGTTGAAACACTTGGAAAAAAAATCTTTTACTACTGTAGATACTATAAGTGAACACGGTAAGTTATTGAAAAAGCAATATAATGAAAATGTGAGACTGAACCGTTTATTTATGGAGCACCTAATTGATTTAGTTTTATATTTGGCTAAACAAGAGTTAGCATTCCACAGTCATGATGAGAGTAGTAATTCTTTAAATAAAAGCAATTTTGAAGATCTATGTGATACGCATTTTAATAGATGCTCGTTAGAAATAAAAACCCATTATAAAAGTATTCAAAATAAGTTTTCTGGTATGTCAGAAACCATAAAAAACGATTTAATTGCGTGTATTTCTGAATATTTACTTATTCACATTAAAGAAGAAATCAAACAATGCATGTTTTGTTCAATTCAAATAGATGACGCTACTGATATCACTAAAAAAACACAGTGCTCTGTCATTTTAAGATTTGTTAATAAAAACTCGGAATTAGTCGAGCGTTTTTTAGGATTCCATAACGTTGTAGAAGAGTGTATGCATGAAGGATTGTTCGTCTTGATAAGTTCTATTTTACATGAATTTGACATTGGACAAAAGTTAGTTGGCCAATGTTACAGTGGTACAAGTGTCATGGCTGGCAATTTGTCCGGGTTACAAGCAAGAGTAAAAGATATTGCACCTAATGCAATATTTTCTCATTGTTTAGCACATAGGTTAAATTTGGCACTGCAAAATGGCTGTAGTATGAATTCGAAATGTCGCATATTTTTCGCTAATCTGACTGGCATGTGTGCCTATTTCCATAACTCCACATCGTGTACTAATGTAGTTGATAATATCCTAGGAAAACGCATTCACCAATTTTTTCAAACAAGACGGTCTTCGCGTTCAAAAATGTTGAATTTGTTAATCGATGAGTGGCCTAACTTTATAACCGTTTTCGACACCATTCGTAATGATCCGAAATCATCCGCTGAATCTATTTGTGGTGCTGTAGGGCACTCAAAAAATTTGAAGTCTTTCGAGTTTGCTTTTATAGCACACATTTTCAATGATATATTTTCAATCACCAACCATTTACTTAGTACTCTACAAAGCAAATTCTTTGACACAAAGTATTGTAGTAAACAAATAAAAATGACTTGTGATCTTATAGAAGAAAAAAAGAATGAAGAAAATTTTTTAAACCACTTTAATAAAGTAGTTGATTTAACAAAACAAGCCAAGACAACAAGACGCAAATCTGATAATGAATTAAGTTCTAAAATTTTATTTTATGAAATTATAGACAACGCCATAGCGCAATTGAATACGAGATTCAGTGATATTGATAAATTACAATTTGTACAGTTAGGCGACGTTACAAAATTCAAAGAATATTCCGTCAGATTTCCCGAAAGTGGCATAAATGGTCTTAAAAATACATTTACTGATATTTTTCAAGATATTAACAAGTTAAAAGTGGAATTGGAGGTTTTGTATATTGATCCTACGTATCATGATCTTCAACACATATACGACTTGATTAAAATTTTTGAGAGCGATAGGTTAAAAGAAGTTATGCCCGAGGTCTATAAATTATTCGCGTTAATTTTAACCGTTCCGTCAACAAGCGTATCAATTGAAAAGAGTTTTTCTTGCCTACACAGAATTAAAACGTATCGAAGGAACAGTTGTACGTCTTGCCAACAGTGTTCAAGTTCATTATCAACAATATCAATTGAAAAGTTATTAATACAACAGCTCAAAGAAAACGAATCGTTCTATAATGACGTTATAAACATGTATAATGCCAGTCAAGATGTTCGAACGTTCGAACTAATGTATAAAACGTAATAATAATAGTAATTATAATAAAACTACAGTCGTGACCGTTAATTAAAATAATGTGTGTATAAAAATTTTTGTTATTCTCACTAGAGAAATCTAGTACTTATATACCTATCGCTTATACTGCGGTCGGGGTACCTATATAGATGTATTTTATGTATAATTTGTATTGGATTTATTACTATATATATATATATATATATATATATATATATATATATATATATATATATATATACTCGTAGAAACAAAGAAAATACTATTGTCGCTAGTGTCTCGTTTGTTTTATTCGATTAAAATAAATTGTTGTTTTTACAAATTAAAAGTGATTTCGGCGTAATAATTTTAAATAATAATTTTTGTTTTTTGAACGGTCGAAGGGTGCACCATTTTACTGTTCGTGTTCCTCCTCGGGAAAATATCGCAACAATTTTTCTAACATGAAAAATTGAAAAGTTTATTCGATTTTCGACGACTTATTATCATTATTAACTCTTAATAATTATTACAACTACGAATATATAACTGCCGAGTGGAGGGGCGGGCCACTCGCCTTCCCCTTAAATTCGCCACTGGATCTTGGCTCTGCCGCCACAAATCGCACGCGGCAAAAGCGCGCGTACCCGCGAAACCGTCGTCGTCCCGCAGCTGATTGTTGTAACGTCGTCGCCGTTCCAACTGCGTATCAACACGATGATGACGTATATGCGCGCGCGTGTGTGCGTGTGTGATAACGACGACTACTATATTAACAAAACACTACTTGTTATGCTATGGGCCGAAACGAAAGTGACGTCTAGAGAGAGAGTGAGTGAACGAGTGAGATGACGCGAAAAACGTGTGAGTACGAATGAAAACTGTGTGAACGGAACGATAATAACGCGTATTTTACAAAACAAGAAAATAAGTGATTAAGTAGGTAATAACGTTAGAAACGAAAAGTGGAAAAAGGAAAAAAAATTACGATGACAGCGGATGATTAAATAATAAATCCGGTACGATTTTCGTGCGGTAATCGGACGCGAGAAACGCGTTGTCCGCCGTCGTGTTCGTGGTCGTCGTCATCAATTATTCGATTCGCCGCGTGTTTCCCGTGTAAAAATAAATCGATCGGTAACAAAGGGAAAGAAGCCTTTGTTTTCTACTTTTAAACGCGGTCCAAGGTTTCTTCCTTCACTCGACAGCTAACTGTGTCAACATTGTCGTCATCGTCATCGATCCGTTGTCTCGTCCGAAAATCTAATGGTGGTCGCGCGTCACACGTCCCAGCCTTCTGTTGTTGTTAAACCAATCCGGGAAACGTGAACAGGTGAGACCGAGTTTTTTTTTTATTATTGTTTTTACCACGAACGATCGCGCGCCGTCCTGATAAATACCGTACGATCCGACGCTGTTAAATTGTCAAACTTTTTTTTTTTTTATAGTCGCACAGCTATGCCGATCCAAGCGCCGCAGTGGACGGATTTTTTGGCGTGCCCAGTGTGTTGCAACGGCTTCAACGTCGATACCCGACATCCCATCAGTTTGGGATGCGCTCACACCGTGTGCAAATCGTGCCTGTCGAATTTGCCCAAAAAACAGTGCCCGTTTGATCAAGTTAGTGCATATTCGTAATTCATAGTTTGTCTTAATGGTAATTAATTATATTCAGTAGGTATGACCGATGTCGTCGACTGTTTCCCTTTCAGCCGATTCATTGGTTATATCGAACCGTTTAAAATATTAGTAGGTATTTGCATTCGATCACAGAGTTTTGTACGGAGAAAAGAATGTGGGGAACTTGAGCTACTTGTTTTTGTTATTTACTCAATTAATGCGAGTAAACATTCATTCGCATTGACTGTATTTGAATATTAAATATTTATGAGGTACCTCTTATACGTAAACCTGCAATAACTACCGCGACATGTAGTTCAAACAATTTGAACTTGATTTCATCGGTGCTTTTTTTTTTTTTTTTTTTGTTAATCTTATTTATACGAAAAATTATGTTTTTATATTGCCAAGCGTTTTCATTTATATAAGTGTAAATTGTTACTTTGCCAAATAAAGTAACATATTACTATAAAATCTGAGGTTATTATTGACATTTTATGCATCATTATGTAAATAGTGTTTTAGATAATACAAAACGAATTCTATCAACATTATAAATAACAATTACCTATTTACCATAAGTAATTAATAATTATTATTGTTTATGTGTACCTGATAATTTTGTTTCTTGCCAAAATTCTATTATATATATATATATATATATATAAAGTTAATAATTTTACATATTGTATTAAAAAAAAATTTGTAACGGTTATTAAATAATGTTTAAAATTAATAATTAAAAATGGTTATTATGAAGACCAATAATAATGGCATTAGAATTTACTTTTGAAAAAATTTAATACTATAAACAAAAATTGTCATGATATTATTAAGCAATAAATCTTCATTTTTTTTTTTTTTTTTTTTAGAATTTGATAAACATAGATATTAATCAACTACCAGTTAATTACGCTCTACTTCAGTTGGTGGGAACATCAATACCAAATAATGAAAACATTCCAAAATCCCTTTTTAAGAATATGTCACCTGATGAACGGTTGCTATATAATAAATCCAAAGAGTGTGTAGAACACCTTGCATTATATCTTAAATCATTTGCAACAGGTTAGTTTTTGATGAATTTTAGTTTAATTCGCTATTAGTAAACATATTAATATTATTAATTAATGAAATTACTAGGTGGCGGTCAATCAACGAGTGCAGGATTATCTCGTCCCATGCAACGTAAACTGGTGACATTAGTTAATTGTCAACTTTTAGAAAACGAAGGCCGTATGAGAGCTATTAGAGCAGCTAGATCTTTAGGCGAACGTAGTATGACAGAACTTATACTCCATCATCAAAGTGCTCAACAATTATCTACAAACTTATGGGCAGCTGTTCGTGCCCGTGGATGTCAGTTTTTGGGACCAGCAATGCAAGAAGAAGTATTAAAACTTGTACTGTTGGCATTGGAAGATGGTTCTGCTTTATCAAGAAAAGTTTTGGTAATGTTTGTGGTTCAGCGATTAGAACCACATTTTCCTCAAGCATCGAAAACTAGTATTGGACACGTAGTTCAGTTACTCTACAGAGCTTCATGTTTCAAGGTACTTTTATATTCGAATACAAATTAATTATACATAGATAAATTAGTTAAGTACCAATTATTAGAAAACTCGTTTTTTAATCAAATGTTGAGGATACTTAAATATAAACAGTTTTTTCTTAACTGTGAGGACAACTCAAAATTTTATAAATATTGATTAAGCGTTGTGCTTATTCAATTTAAAGAAAAATTGCGGGAAAAATGTTTGGGTTGAACACTTTTTCAAGGCCATAGTAATTTATGTACATTAAATTTATTATTATTTATGAATATTAATTTATAGTTTTATTTCTGTTTCTCCTACATGTCTTTATTCTTTTATTTATTTAATTTTTGTTATTACAATTTATTTATATTTTAATGTGATTATTTAATATAATTTTATTATTTATAATGTGAATTGTTTACTCAATGTATATTTTTAATAGGTATCTAAGCGTGATGGAGATTCTTCATTAATGCAATTAAAAGAAGAATTTCGTACTTATGAGAATTTAAGACGCGAACATGATGCTCAAATTGTAGAAATAGCAACTGAAGCTGGACTTCGTATTGCTCCTGACCAATGGTCAGCACTTCTTTATGGTGATTCAGCACATAAATCACACATGCAAAGCATCATGGATAAGTTGTCAAGTCCACAGTCTTTTTCACAATCCGTTCAAGAACTTATTATAGCTTTACAACGAACTGGTGATCCAGCTAAATTATCATCTTTGAGACCAAATTTTGAACTTTTGGCTGCAGTCGATCCTAATCCTAGTACGTTCCTTTTGGTTTTTATTTATTATAATCAGTTTTAATTTAATTGTTACTTATAGATCCAGAATTATGTACTTGGGAAAAATTAAATTCTGTTCTTGAAAGTGCTAAAATAATAGTAGCAGGTTTGACCGATTTTGTTAAGTCTCATGGCAATACCAATAAAGGAATAAAAAACGAATCTGTACAAAGTCAAACAAATGTACCCAGGTATAAAGTTAGTTTATGTAGAGACTTAATGATACGAGGGACATGTCCAAGAGGTGGAGGTTGTACATTTGCTCATTCTGAAGAAGAATTGGAAAAGTAAATATTGTTACAAATATTAAATTCTTTTTACTAACAGTTAATATTGCACCTAGGTATAGGAATAAAAACCGAAAAAATACTCGTATGTCATTGTTGTCCACAGACCATGAATATTTGAAAAGTAAACCTATGTTTAGGCCAAAGGAACAGTATGATTTCATGTGCAATAAAAAACCAATTATGATGCCTGAAAGTATGACTAAGTAATTACAATTTTTATTGGTGTTTTGTTTCTAATAGCATTGACATTTTCTAGGCTCTCAAGACATGGCTCCTATTTCTGTGGAACATTCGTATATTGTACCGACTGGTCAGACTTATTATCCATCTGGCCAACAACAAATGTATCCTGTAGGACAATATGGTCATGACATTTTTGGGTTAGACAATTAAAAAAAAAAAAAAATCCTTTTAAAAATAATGTGTAACAATTTTTCTAGACCTGGATCACATCCACATGGCATGGTAATAAATTCAAACAATCAAATGTATATGGATCAAAACATACCTGGCCATTCTAATAAAATGGTATTTGCATTGTATTTAAATGTTTAAAATAATTTTTTTTTTAAATTTATAATTTTACCTTTAGAAGAATTTATCATCAAGTCTGAAGTCTCTTCAGAATCGTAAACAAGAACTGATGGGCCAAATAGATAGAGTAATGACCGCATGTACCATTACTCCTGATGTGGTATGTTGTGTTCAATGTGGATAGATGCAACATTTTGGGGATTGTTACAGTTTTAACTAAAATGTTATACTGATGAAGAAGTTTGGGCTTTGTCCCATTTAATTTTTTATAATACTTTTAGTAGAAGTACAAAATATATAACAAATGCCTGTAACAGATATTTTTCCGTTTCTCTAAAAGTACAAAATAATGTTTTTATCTATAAGGCATGGTTATAATATAACGAGACTGATGCTTCTACAGAAGAAATATGCATGCGTCAAAGGTGGACAATCGACAGCGTGAAGTCTTCTCTTTTGAATGTGGCACCTTACTTGTCTGAACAAATCAATCTGACCGTGACCTTAATTTGCGTAAGAGTTGTTATTTTGTTTTACAGGAAAAATTTTAAGTATAATTTATAGAGCAACAAATTGTAGTGAAATTTCACATGGAACTTGGAAAAAGCGTTTATAAAACATTTTTACTAAAAGAAGTGTATGGCAATAAATGTGTATCATGTGGGCGAATTTTTGAATGGTTAAAGCATTTCCAAGATAGCCGAGAAGATATTGATTTATGCCTGGGTTGACGTTCCACATCAAAAACAGATGAAAATATTGAAAAAGTCGGTAATCTGATTCGATCTGACTGTTGGTTAACTATTCATGCGATTGTTGAAACTGTAGGAATTGACAAAGAATGCGTAAAGCAAATTTTACATAACAATTTTAACATGTGAAAAGTGTGAGAAAATGGTATCTAAAATTCTCACGATTAAAGAAAAAGAAGCTTGTGAAAATGTTTTGTACTAACACTTTAAATGCTATTGAAAATGACCCGAACTTCTTAGAAAGAGTAATACCATTTGATAAATCTTGGCTTTTCACTTATGATCCTGAAATTAAGTGTCATTCTATATATTTGAAGGGTTGATTTAGAGAAAACTGAAAAAAGTTCAAACGAGCAAATCAAGATTTAAAGCGATAATTGTTTTTTTCTATATTCTTGGGATTATGTACCTTTACTAGGTTCCAGAAGGTCAAACTATTAACATTACTACCTTGAATTGTTCAATTCCGTGAAAGAATAAGAAAAAATGAATGACCCGAATTGTGGAACAACAAGTCATAGGTTCTCCATCAAGAAAACTCATCAGCTCATTCCGCATTGTCTGTCAAGATATTTCTTGTCGAGTACAACATCCCAATGTTAGACCATCCATTTTATTTACTTGATCTTGCACCATGTGATGTTTATCTGTTTTCCAAGGTCAAATCTGTATTAAACGGAACAAGATATACCAGCCTGTTGAAGCTATGAAAGTAAAAGTGGCACGGGTCATGAAGGAGTTCACACAAGAAGACTTTTAGCATTGTTTCGAACAATGGAAAATTTGCATGGAACGTTTTACAGAAATGTCTCGTTATTTTATAGCCACGCATCGTACTTTATATTGTGTATTAATGAATTGCTAGTCAATAGGGCTAGGATTTATATGCAATAAAAAATATTAAAATATGCATTCAATTTATTAAAAATATGCAAAAAAAAAACAAAATGTGTCACAAAATATAAAAAAAAAATTTTAATTCTAAAATATTAAAAATATTATTATGAAATATTAATTTTATTTGAAAGCATTTCATGAAACAAATGATGTTGACATCAAACGACTATGATAACTCAAATGCTGTAATTGTAGAATAATCCGTTGCATTTATACAAGTTTATGACAATTAAGATAAGATATAAATGAAATAATTATACATATGTAGCTAATATATATACATATATATATATATATATATATATATATATATATATATATATAAGTAATTGGGAATTTTGTTTTTTTGGTAATTTTCTATTTTTACCAACCACCATGGCTAAAATATACCATAAAACATGCATTTTAGGTGTTTATTGTTGAAATATGCAAAATCATGCTTCATCATGACGTAATTCGTGGACATTTCAAATAAAAGCGGTAATAAGAAGTTGCAAAAAAAATTTTTTTTTTGCCAATGCATATAAATCCTAGCCCTACTAGCTAGATATTTTAAATGTAAAGTAAGAATAAATTAAAATATATTAAAATAATATAGTTGAATATTCAGCCAAAAAATATCAAAACTATATCATGTTTATGTAATACCAAAATAATAATTGGACATAATTGATTATTAGAATTATTATTTTCTGAATTTCAATAAAGTTATAATCAAAATTATTTTTATTATATTATGCCATATATTTTACTGTTTTTTTTTTTTTTTTAGTTTTTGAGGAAATCATTTAAGTGCGCTACCCCATGTCTACTTTTCTTTTTATAAATGAACTGTAATAAAATGTATCGATAAGGAATGATTCAATTTTTATGGAGTAACTAAGTTTCAATCTGTTCATCCCCCCACCGTTGTATTATTTATTTATTGAGGTTAGAGATTAGAGGATATAAGTTTTTTTTAATATATGTGCATTGTTTGTTAAAGGATTTGGATCGTTACTCAATGTGGGACAATGGATTGTTTCATAGTAAAACTGGACTTCCTTCTCCTGTCAGTATACAAACTGGACGCCCCATGTTAATCAGGTAAGGAAAACTATATTTAAAAAAAATAATTTTAGCATTAATTACATGTATATTGTATACACATGCACCAGAAACTAAGGGTGTTTGCTTTTGAATTATACTGTTATTAACGTTATTAATGGTTGACTTGGTTTTGCCACTGATTCATCAAATTGATAGTATATTTTCATACTAACTGGATTCTTGAGAATTTTCAAATGTTTGTTCCATATTTTTCAGTTTTTTTCTGTAATTAACGTATTTATGAAAAAATATTTTACTAAATAAAGTAAATTAATGTTTTTAAACATGTTTGTGAGTTACTTGTTATTTTCTACAAATTAAAAAAAAATGCCCCCAATAGTATCCATTACTTGTATTGAGCAAATTGTATTAATGCTTTTGAAGTTTTTCATTTACTACCAAGAAATTAAAAATTAGGGATTGCAATAGTTTTGAAGCATGGAAATGATTACTTACAAATATTATATAATTTTGTACAAATACTGACAGAACTTATAAGTTTTCTAAACTCAGTTCTTTAATACATGAATAATAAATAGTTTGTTAGTTTCATGGGCTTAATAACTTGGATCACCTAGTACTTGCATAAGTTTCAATTTGAAAACAATATTTTTTATTTTATTTTCAATAAATAATTACTACACACATATGTTTAGTAGAATTTTGATTATTCAATTAAGTACTTGGAAATAATTTGATGATTTTTAATTTTTATATTTATGTAATTATTTTTCTCCATTAGGTTATCAAGATTTTAATCCACAATTCATTGACAAAGTAAATTCCAACATTTTATTTCCAATAATATGTGTAATGTATGTGTTAAACACTTAATAAGAAAAAGGGTCTCGTAATTAAAAATCATGTATTTTTGAATATCAAGTTTTAGAAAATTAAGTATTTAAAATTATAATTATATGGAATTAAATGAAAATGAATTAATTAACTATAAAAAAATCAATACATTGGTATATTGTATATTCTAAAAAGAAATTATATGCTATAATACTTTAAATTTCATATCTTGAATCAGTGGCTTAATTTATTGTTCTGTCATATGTTGGATCTATTGAATTTACAATTTATGTTCATACAAAAAATGGACTGATGGCTTAAAAGTTTCATCTCTGTGTTATACATAATTAGTTTAATAAATATTAAAAGTAAAAGTGTTATAATAATGTGCTGTATTAGGTACTCTACTTCTTTAAAAATTGATTATTATTTGATATTTTGTGCATTAAATTTTGGAAGACTTGATTTTTGGTCAAATAATTTATTTGCTTATAGAAATATAAATTAGCAAGTGTCAGTGGGAATTAATACTTAGTATAAAAATTATGTGGTAACTACATTAAAATAAATGATCATTAGCCATTAATCTTAGCGGGGCAACTAGCAGGTCTTTAGGTATTTAAAAAAAAAAACTATTGCATTGATTTTTTTATTCTACATATTAAATCTTTTATTTTATGGCCTAGTTGTCGGTTATTTATTCAGTACATTATTTACAATTGTCTAATGTAATTATTATTTTTTTTTTTTGTAAATTTAACAAAGGTACTATAAAGTTATTGATTAAATCCCAAAAACATTTAAAGGGGACTTACCCTAAGGTAGCTTTTGTCTCAGAATTAAAATACTTACTAAAATACTCGTACAATTAAAATGTAAAATTATAAAAAAACTATTTGGGTTTATACACAGGTCAGATTCTATTTTAGCGGATCCAGATGAATTCGTGCCGTTTGAATTAGCAGTTAATGGCAAGTATGGTGCTATTGGAGGTAATGGTGGTAATCCAGTAGTACCTCCATCACCTACTTCATCAACAGTAGTTGTTAGTAACAACAACAACAATAATAATCAGTTGACTGCTGGAGCAAAGAATAACAAATCAATGCGTCGGCCATGCACATTGTCAATATCCAGTCCAGCAACGGCTGCTCAGGCACAGTTTTTCAGTTCAACCACTACCACAACTATAACTACACCGTTGGGCACTTTACGTGGAGCCCGTAATAGTCCAGTAGCTGCATCCTGGTATTTTAACTCTCCGCAAGGGTTTCCAGCTGCCGCGCACATTGTTGCGTCTCCTGTGGGTGCTATTGGACAAAGTTACATCACTATACACAGCCCGGCTGGCATAGTGGAACCGCCAAATTTTTTCGGTGGCCATAAAGCTGCTAAGAGGTCAGTAGTATTAGTATGGCAGACTACTTAATATTAATAAACATGATAAGGTTTTTAAATGTTAGGGAACCAAATTTAATAATATAAGGTGTCCTATAAACTTTGCAGTTTTAAAAATTAAATAATTCATTCAAATTGTCATAAAATTTAATAATTTTAGAAATTGGTGCATATTTTGTTATAAATTTATAACATATAACAAAAAATTCTGTCAATCTCAACTTTCACATTGCATTACTCATTTTCTTTTTTGGAATGGTTGTAGCCTGTAGGTTTATCTTTGTTTAATCTTTGACTTAACCTAATGCCATAAAATAGTGAGAGATCATATGACCTGCAGTCCATTCCTAATTGCTGCCACAAAATGAGACCACTTGTTCTGGAAACTCCATGAAGCAAAGTAATGGTTCCACAGATGTGTAGTAGGTTTTTACATCCTGTTGTAACTATAAACTTCCATTGAATCAAAGGTGTACACTAATAAATCTGCAGCCATTTCGAAACTAAAAAAAAAATATTCATTGTGTGATATCCAAGATTGACGGGGTTGTCTATTAATAATAAATTTCAAATTTTGTTGTCAGTTTCTGTCAAGAAAACAGGTGGTCTAAAATTATCATCATTAAAATGGAACATGTACTGATCCTAAAAATATAAGCTTTATTAAATTTGATAAAAAATTTGAGGCGAGTTATTGCATTTTTAATATCAAAAAATCTATGAGACACCCTATAGTAGAAATAACCACTTAAGAGCTCCCCTTTCATGTATTATTGGAATTAAAGGTTTATTTATGGTATAATTAACTATATTTCATCATTTTCAGTTTAATAGCAGAGTCACAAAAGATGAAAACTCAGTTAAAGAGCCTAGAAAAAAAAATCAATGATCTTAAGGTAATAAGACTAAAGGTTTTGGAAATTTTGATATAACAGTACATCTGTATATGTACATACCAAGTAATTATTTCTTTTTGTTTAGCTCGCTACTCATAATGTGGCTGCTAAGGAAACTGAAAAATTGTCTGAAGAACTGGCAAAAATTGAAAATGACATTCAGATGAAAGAACAACAATTTTTGGTGAATACATTTGAAATATTCATATTTTATATTTATAATTTTATAGAGAATAATATCCATAATTTGACAGTTTATTATATTTAGTTATACAAATATTAAATCAAAATATTTCTCTGTCAAATTTATTATTTTAGATACTGAGCGAAGTGAAGAACATACTTGGTTATACATATGATGTATTTTTTTTTTTAAATACTTGTGGTATATGCACTTTGTTTTTGTTCTTTAATTTCTGGTAAAAAATTATACGTAGTTGGTACTTTATTTGACATGTTTTTCGATTTTGTCAGTAGTTATTTTAAACATAAGGAAAAATTAACCAAAAACTTATTTTTTATTATTTTGTTTTGTAATTCTAAATATAGTTATAAAAAACACTTGACATTTTCATGTTATAAATGTAAAAAAAAAAATTTGAAATCAGTTTTGAACTAAAATTCAATAGCACTTAAATATAAAACTATAAAATATAGCATTTTGAAATTGTTGATAATTTAATGGTTTTCATGTTTGAAAATGAAATACAATTAATGAAAATAATTGCTCAGAATTAGTATTCCAATTCAGTGATTTGTCCATTAAATTCAAAATAACGATAGTGCTTTAAAATCTGTGTAATTAGCCCCAGGCCCGTGCACAAGATTTCTTCTGTGGGGGTGGGGGGATTTCTGAAACATTTTATTGAATATTTCCTTGTTGGTCTTTATTTTTTATTTTTGTAATAATTAAACATAAATCTTTATATATTATTAAAACGGGAGGCGATTTCTTTGGACATTTATGTCTGAAGTTCTACTGGACCGATTCGCATGATTTTCTTTTTAAACGCGAGTGTTCGTTGTGCAGATGAACCATCTAATGAGAAAAGTCCGAAAATGTATCAGTTAAATAGTTTTCGCGCGTTGCTTGTGCGAACTTGCCTTGTGCACCCACACATATTTACAACCTCCACTACTCCTATGTCTACTGCAGTACTGCTGTGTCGTCGACGGCGCCGATGTCTGTCACTGCCTGGCAGTTGTAGTCACGGCTTCATTGCGCACACACGTCTACTGTTGCAGTATCGTCGTCGTCAATTTCCATCAATTTCCGATAAGAATAGCTTTTGCTATGACAATAAACAAAAAAAGTACAGGGTCAAACATTGGATAAAGTAGGGTTGTATTTACCCCAACCTGTATTTAGTCATGGTCAACTTTATGTTGCCATGTTCAGAGCTAGATCTTTTGAAAAATTAAAAATACAAATAATACCAAACAACAAAAAAGATACAATGAATATAGTTTATAAAGATACAATGAATATAGTTTATAAAGAAATTCTATAATAGTAATGCACATATTCATTAAAATTTTAATTTGTTTGTCAGTTCGTTTGTTCTGGGTGAAATATTTGCAGTTTTTTCCCGTATGAAAATATCTTGCATGTATCTATATATGTTATTAAACTAAGGAAATTAAATTACTTTCCATTTTATGTTTTTCCCAAACATTATTAGCACATTATTATAACGATATATACTTTTTTTATATTTATTTATATATATTATTATTCAACAATCTTTTTTTTTTTACTGTAACCTGGCAGCGACGAGTAATTCAGCTAGTATTTATTTTATATAGTGTTTACTCTTAATTCATAATTATAATAAATAATAATAAATTTAGTCTTTGAATTGAATTTTACAAAAACAAACGATTGGGATGGTTTAATTCCCTCTCCCCTTGGATATGGACCCAATAGCCCACTTGAACCATTGTCCACAGTTACCTTATTCAATTAAAAATTCAATTACAATAAACTTTTTTTCATTTTTATTTTAAGACGCAATGGCATTCCGAAACGGCCACAATAACAGCTACGTGGGGCGATGGTATTTGGTCAAGTACAACATCTACAGGATTCACCACTCAACAGGTAATTAATTATGTTAAATACAATTTATAAATGATGTTGTTAGTGCATAGTTTAAAATTAAAATTGTTATTGTTAATATAAACAAAATAAAAGAAAAACAGTTATTGAAATATTTAATAATTACTTGTTGTGTACCTGTAGGATAACGCTTATAATGGTAATGGTGTTAAACAAGCGGAATTGAAATGGACCGGTGACGAAAAGGAATCGGATATACACATAGTGGAAGAAGACGTATAGACAAAAAAAAAAAATGAAATAATAAAACAAAAAAATAATTATTGACTTTGGTGCACTATATTTGAACATTAGAATTGTTAATGTATTTTATTATATTACAATATTTTACATGTATTTTTGTTTAGTGAATTTCACCAATTTTGTTTGACATACTTTATGCTAATAATTAGTAGTAGTTTAAATTTTTTTTTAAATATTGTGATATTTGTATTATTCTAATTACTGTAATGTTTTACTGGTACATATGTTATACAATTTGTATTATTTTATAATCTACAAATTTAACTGTCTATTATAATAACTAATTGGAATCGTAATTAATTTTTATACAAATAACAATAATTTGTTATAATATATATATTTTATTTTTGTTTCGATCTATTTTTGTTTTATTTATATATTTATAATTTATATACATGTACAACTTTACATAAATTCTCCATGGTTACCATAATGTTTGTTATGATGAATGTTTATTATATATATATTTTTATATTATATCTTAAAATATAAATTATCATGTCAAACATGAATTATTATTGTTATTTGAGAATATTATAATATTGCATTTTTGTACTTTATAGCTATATTCTAAAAATAGTATTAACTAACTATGCGATTATATTAATCTACTATATGTTGAGGTAAAATTATATTAGTTATTTTATTTTATATAATACAAATTTTTATGTATAACGTTTAATTGGCGGAATTGGTATCTTAATATATATATATATATATATATATATATATATATATATATATATATATATATATAATAATAATAATTTTTTTTATATATTATGTATACCTAAACGTATATAAAAGTATTATAGCTTTATTTTATGTATTAAATAAAGAATTTAAGTTCATAATTTGCGTTTGAAAAAAAGATTGAAATGGGTGCTGGTATGTTTTTTTTTTTTTTTTTTTTTAATTTCATAGTTTTGATCAAATTTGTTTTTTATTCAAATGATATTGATACTTTTCATAGCATTTTTGTAATCAAATGGAAAAAGTAAGTTTGAGGGTTAACAAATTAAATACATGTATGGGTGGACATTTCGTTATTTTAAAGAATTTTCACTGGCTGTCAAGCAACCAGCAGGGACTGAAATTGTGTGCAGTACGAAATGTTGTGTGTAGTACGAAATTGAAAAGTGTGCAGTGGCTCTATTCTCTATATTATAGTATTCGTTTTTAATTTTACATTTTTTTATTAAATTATTTAATTTAAATATATTTTTAAAAAAATTCCAAGATGTACCATTGGCAAAATCTAGAATACCAACAAGTGTCGAGTAACACGTTAACAGATATTGCAGGCTGTCCTATATTTCAAAGATGATGAAGGTACTTTTATTACCGAAGTTTATACTGATAACGATTAATGTAACTGATATCAATTTTAGCGGTTATTTGAAAACAATTTTAATCCTCGGTACGTGCGAGCCGCGAGGTTATTAATTATTTAGATTATATTCAATTTATTTTACTTTAGGTACTCGTCTAATATGCCACTTACCGCGACTTCGTTGCTGTAGTATGCTATCTACCTGTAAATTGTTACCAAAAAACTGTACGCGTATAGCACAGATTAGATTCATCTATAATCTGTGCGTATAGTATGCTACCCAGTGACGTGGCAAAAGAGACTTTTTTGGGCGACCGCCCCTAGTACAATTCCTAGGGGTGGGTGAGTGGGTAATACTGAGTAGATACCTACATATAAACTAATACAAATAAATAATGAGGCCGCTGAAGGGGGAGTGTATATTTTAGCCTCTGCTGTTAAGTAAACGTTTTCTGACATAATCCATAGGGCTACCTTTCAGACTGATTTCATGATTTTCCTGTATTTAAGTTCCATATTTTACTTGATTTTTTTGCTGTGCCTTCATTTTGATATTTTGAGGGTTAAGCCAGGAAGACCATATTTATAAAATTAAAAAACAGCACTTTTTATTTTTTCCTTCCCATCTTACTCCTATTGTACTGTCGAATTAATTATCTCTTGCAGTTTGCACTACTATAATGTGATCGGAAGACATTGTAATTTTTGTAAATTTACATTATATGTCTTGTTGAAAGTTTTTTGAGATAACAGGATGCAATATTGAAAAACGAGACAATACTGTTTTAAATATGACATGTGTCGCTATGTTATAATATATGTCATATTCTCATGTAGGTATTGACTATTTTTTTTTTAAAGTTTAAAACTCAATTATTGGTTAATAATCATAGATTTACAACAACTGACCATTTTTATTTTTTTAAATGTTATTATGTTGTTAATTATAAATAATATAATACAAAATAAATGTTGAAAAACCAAACAATTTTTATTTAAATAAAAGTACAAAATTATATAACATAAATTCTTGTAATGAATATTAAAAAAATTAAAAAAAAAAAAAATACTTTTCTTGACACATTTCATAGTGTCTACAAACTACAAATATATTCCTTTGTATTGAGGAATCTTAGAAGTATTCAAAATCTGTGCAAAATACAATACTTAATTAGGTATTTTTATTTAATATTTTCAAGGGTCCATTAAAATGCTATTGTGCAATGTTCGTATTAAAAAGTAAAAATTGAGAAAAAATGTTAATGTTGTGCATTTTTTTTGTCACTCGTTCCTATCTTTTAATACAGTTGTGCATTGTACATACACTATTCTTGGTAAATCGACAATATAGTTCTACACACAGACTATTATATATGAGAAAAAAAAGCTTAATGAGACAAAGGTTATTGAAATCATATGCGGTATAGACAAGATATGATACAATTTAAATTCAAAGGAACATAAAACTTTTTAGAGTAAAGGATTTTCAATTTTTATAATACTAAGTGATATAATACCACACACACAATGGTAGGATAAACATGTTAAATCTGTTTAAAAAAAAATATTTTTATATTATAATAACTTGATTGGGTCTATAGGTAACTCCAACCGGGAAAGGAAATTCCCTAATCTAAACACTTTACACTTAAGGGGATTGAAAGCGGGTATTTTTTCTCTTTGTCTTACACACATGAAACATGGCAAAATAAACGTTTCGTACTTCCAACGTACCGATCGATCTATTGGTGCGATGAGAAATTTGAAAACAGATTTGAATTCCTCGTGAATTTTACTACAAAACGACTTTCCCACTTTTTCATTTTTTTTTTTCATAAACCCTTAAAAAAATTAACCGAACAAATTAAAAAAAAAAATTGTTAATAATTCATTTTTGAAGGTCTTAAAAAAAAGAAATAAAAATAGTGGGAAAGTCGTTTTGTAGTAAAATTCAAGAGGAATTCAAATCTGTTTTCAAATTTCTCATCGCACCAATAGATCGATCGGTACGTTGGAAGTACGAAACGTCTATTTCGCCATGTTTCATGTGTGTAAGACAAAGAGAGAAAATACCCGCTTTCAATCCCCTTAACACTATAAACTGTTCTCAAAAAATAATAAATCGGTCTAACAATATATTATATGAATAGTTGGTTAAAAAACTTTTGTTTATGTTGTATGATGGCAGTTCTGAAAAATGAAAACATTAATTAAAAAAAGAAAAAGAGATTACCTAAATTAGTCTTTAGGTTAGCCCAATTTATTAACATACACCTGTAGTGAGATGAAATGTATATTATACTATAGTTGAATTACCCGGCTTTGCACCGAATATTCTTGGCCGGGGCATAGTTTTCAACGGATCACACATTAATTAAATCCTATAGCCATGTAATAAATAATTAAACTTAATTTATGATATTTACAAAAGATTATGTACACATATTATTATACGCTTATATAGCGGACTCGACAGACGTTGTCCTGTTCAAATACTCAAGCAACCTGTTGGAAATAATCTTGAATAACTTGACCAACTTATAACGTCTCGTAAAAACGAAGTAAAACATATATTTATGAGCGTTATGTGACGATCAACATATCGGGTCGCCAACCACGAGCCGAGACCTTGTGGCCAGAACGTCGTGGATTTTTTAATAATTCAAATAAACATAAAAATAAATACATGTGCGTAAACGTACAGGCCGAATCTCCATCACATCATATTTTGTATAAATATTTTCGAAAACGTTTTTCGATTCGTTCATAGCAAATATATATTTAAAAATATTTTAAAACATCTTTTTAAATATGAGGATATTTTAAAATAATTTTATATGATCATCAGAACATACTTTTATATTTTAAAACATTTTGTAATCATTTTTGGCCGGTAGTTTGATATTTCTAAAATGTTTTTAAAAAGATTTTAAAACTATTTGGCAATATTTTCAAATCGTCAGATTACACATATATTAGAAATATTGTACCAGAATATTTTAGAAATATATTTATGATTTTTAAAATACCTCTATTATTTAAATACATAACTTAATATTATTATTTCCATAATACTAAACCATAATATATAAATCTATTTATTATTATTAATGTATTAATAATTTTACTCTTTGCCATTCTCTCCAGCTATATCTGATCTGGAATCCCAACTTTAGTTCTTACCTAAGTTATAACATCTTTTACAAAATTTATCCTAACACTATATTATCATTTATCTCATTAATACCTCTAACCATTTATAATATTCATATATATATATATATCAAAAGAAAACAAGAATTTTAACACCAAGTATTAGTTATTTTAAAAATAATGAAATATTTATTTAATTAATTATTAACAATAATAATAATAATAATAATTTTAAACAGGGGCAGGTTGATTCATAGTTTCTTGTCTCTTTTGTTTTTTTTCTTCTCGACTTTTGGAGTTGGCCATATATATTTTTAACGGTTTAGCAATATCTATGTCTGGACAATTACTATACTTCTTTATATTTCTTATAGTACCTGAAAAAGTTAATAAAGTTAAGCTCTTCATCAGTATGAATCAGAACCATAGCTACAGGTTAAGGACAATATATGGACAGTCACAATAAGGAGGCAAAAATGAGGAATTAAGGTTAGTTACAATAATGTGGGTATGATGATAATTTATTGTATTTTGAATGGTATGTTTGCTTACTAAATATAAGTGAACATGAGTTAAGAACAGAAAAACACGTTTGTGTTTTTGTCCTTGATATGAAAATTGTGCAAGTAAGTTATTGTGAAAAATCTTTGATGTTATTTGCCTAGTAGTTTCTGCAATAGTTGATCTTTCAAACCTCATCATTTCATTCATCTAAAATAAATCAACAAATTTAATATTAATAAATTGAATTATTATAAATGATTGGTACATGTTTTGTAGATATTTATATAAGACGGATTGTTATAGCACCATATATTATTCTAATATAGATAATTTGTGTTGATTAATATTGTATTATATATACAAAATTACATTACTTTTATTTTATATAAAAAAAAAAATTACAGAGTGTGAATTCTTAAACAATTTAAATTAAAAGTTACTACATTAAAAAAAATTCAAAATATAAGATATTACAATTCTTATCCCAAATACACACATAATCAACAAAATTAAAACAAATTTATATACCAGGAATTTATATTAACCTATAAGTTTGAAACTTCTATTTTTTATTATATAGATTTCTCTTTATAAGGTTATTTTGATGATTTTTGCAGTATAAAGAAAATTAAATATAAAGTATTTTTAATATTTGGTCTGGGAGTTTTATTCCTTTGACAACTATGCGTGTGGACCCGACATTTGAAAGGTACATTAAAGGATCTCAGTATAAATTATGAAAATAAAGACAATTATAAATATTTACCATTTTCTTTCGAAATAAATTCTCATTTAACTTTTCTTCGAACAACTCCAAATCTTCAATTGTTTTTAATGGTAAATCCCAAATTAATTCATCACAAATTGAATTGTATTCATTCATTGTAGTGCTTAAATTAGTATAATTGTCAGGTATCTTTTGTTCCAGAAAGTAATCAATCTTTTTAGCCAATTCTCTCACTTCAAATTTCAAATTAATTGTTGTACGTATTAATTGATGAATAATATCTTTAAAAAAAAAAAAAATATACAAATATAAAATATAATTAATGAATTGTTTATACGAGTAGTTAGTATGTTTACTTGTATGCACGAGAGTTTTAGTTGTATCTTGTAGATGCTTATCATCAGTCTTGGAACTTTTCTTACCATCTAAAAAATTGTTTAATATCCGAATTATTAATGAAATATTTGAAAATAAAACAGACAAGATTTTTTTTATTAACATTTCTTATAATGAGTTTCATTTATACGGACACCCCTAGATGTAATATATATGCCTATAAATATGAAATGTGCAATAAAATATTTTAATGACATTTGATATTTGATATTTACTTGTAAAGTGTTACAATGTTATACCTTGTTGTAATGAATTAGTTATAGAAGATGTACTAGGCAAATTTCTAATATCAGAATTTATCGGTGTGATGTTGAAACCAAGGCTTCTTCTACTGGAACTATCGATTTCCTTATTGTCCAATGAAACATTCCATTTTCCAGATGGAGAAGCTAAAACTATATCAGAATCTATCATATCTTTGTGTGTACTACCTACAAAAGTAAATAATTTTAAAAATATATAGAAAATTAATTAATACCAACAATGCTGTTCATTAAAATGAATGGAAATTAATATTATTAATACACTAATTACATAATTTATGTATTTATTTTATACCAATAGGTATATGACAAAATATTAATTAAATTCATTCATACTTGTATTGTCAGACTCAAGTAATTTAGTGGGGACATATGTTTTATCTTTATCACTGTCACCATCATATTCACTGTTTTCTTCATCACTACAATTTACTAGAACAAAAATGACAGTATTGTATTAGCTATTTTTTTTTAACTACTGAAACTATAATACTACAGAAGAGAATATTATTGAAAATTAAAAATATATTCTGAAGAATCTGCAAAAATAAAAACATTAATTTTATACTAATTTTATAAAATAACTTAAAATAAAAACATTGATTAATTTTTTCATAAATAAGAGTAGATACACTTAAAAATTAATAAAGAAAATAAATATAAATATTACCATCATTAAACGAAAAGGTTGGAGGATCTTCAAGAGATGATTTAGATGACGTTAAGGAATTAAATTTTTTTGAATTATTTTTCTTGGGTCGTTTTTGGATTATGCTTAATTCATCATCTGATAATTGTACGCGGTGGCGTTTACTCCGAGTTGATTTATCATTATCATATGATGAAAGGTCGGAAGTTTCTTGAGCACAAATTACTTTAGATCGTGCTTCATCAAAAGTTTCTGAAATCATAATATTTTGGAAAAAAAATGGAATGTAAAATAAAATAGTTTTTTTTACATTTACCAATATCTTTAGATATAGGTCTAGCTTTATAATACTTGAAGTCAATGTCATTAGGATTTTTGCGATAAACAACAAATTGTTTAGCATTCTTTTTAGGCCATGCACAAAGTCCGTGTTTATACCAAAATGATGGGACAATTTCGACACTGTTTTCCTCAATAAAACACACAATTTTCCACATATTAATTATATATACCTATATACAAATCTGAAAAATAAAAAATGTAATTAAAAAAAATCATAAAATAAAATACTTAGATTAAAGTTAAATTTACCTTATAAATACTACACGCTATATACATTATATACAAATTGCAATAATTTTTAGTTTTCAAGCGAATGAATTATTGGGACAACTATATTTTGTGCATCAAACTCAATCATCATCACTTTTTTTTTTTGTACTATCAAGAGACCAGTAAGAATAAGTAGATGATAAATGATTTACCTCATAAATATTTAAAATAGTTGAGCTAATTGGACTATTATAAAATGCATTTTTAGTTTGAAATGTTTTCCCGATAATAATAATGTCGTTGGTATCATGTAAAAGAACTATATTTTCTACCTTAACTATACATTATTATTTGCGGTTAAAATAAAAGAATCAACATTTTTATTGTTCTTTCACTTGTCATACTTGATCTAGAAATTTATTAATGTAGAAATAATTTAAATGATTATTTTACTTAATTTAAAAAAGATAGCGAGCCACAGGATGTTATGAATGTCACTTAAAAAAATTACTTGGGTAATGATTTAAGATTGTATTATTATCACATATATTTAAAAGCAATGATAAATTATTACATTTGATAAAATGACTTTGAGCAGAGCTAGCTTCGGTGTAATATTTTAGGCATAAAACAAAAACTAACCATTTTTATGAATTATATATAGGTACTTACCAATATAGATGAACACCAATAATATAAATGTAATTGCCTCTGCTGTATCGCACCAAAATGTAAAGTGACTTGATGGTAGAAAATTGAAGAGTAGGTATATATTATAACAAAAGATGTGAAACACTTATTAGTATATAAAATAATATTTATATATGTATAATGAATATAATATATAGGTATATGTATAATGAATAAAATATTCTAATAATTTTATTTTTTAACATGCAAAAAATAACACGCGGCAACGACAACCAAAAACGCGCACACAAATAATAAGTATACAAATACAATATTATGTCATAACCTACAAATGCGAAATTTCACACCGAAACAGCCAGCGCCCAGCGCATTCGGTATCGTAATAACAATGTTATTTTTAGAAATTAAAGTTTTCCCCGGCAGCGGCGGCGGCGGCAGCGTCGTCGTTGACGGTGCGGGTGACGGTGGGGAATAAAATATATTTTACGATATATCTACGGCGGCGGTCTTCGAATATTCGTTAAACCATGATATTTTTTTTTTTCCCGAAATTTATAATTTCCTTAAGAAAAGCGTATAAAATTACTCGAAACTCCAAGTGTAATACGAAATACGATCGAACGTATCGATTCGTAAAAGAAAAAACACGAAAAATGGAATAAAAAAAATTTAACCCTATCGCACCCTCTAACTTTGAAAAATCGTAGCTCCCCCGCTATTCATATCTAAGGGACCGCTCTTGTCGCACCCAGTGCTAGAGGTCTTTAAGATTGACCACAGAAAAATTTGCGCGCCTACGACTAATATTCAATTTATTGAGCACTCGAGAAAAAAAAATAGTAACTACGCGTTAAGCGAAGATTTTCTAATCGCGATAACTCTGTAAATAACGACTTTTCTATAAGATATAGGGGTTCTAAATATTCCAATGTTTATTTAAACAGAAACGCGCTCTTTAAATTTTTTTTAAATTGAACAGCTGCTGTTGCTGTTTTATGAAGAATTTTGAGTACCTACCTTGGCTAATTGTACATTCTACATGTGAAACGAAATAAATTATGGTATAAACGCTTATGAATAATTAGTTTTTGTGACAACACGCGCGCTTTTGAAATTATATTATATATATATCATATAATTATATGTATTTTTTTATATTTTAACTATATTTTCAAAATGATATCATAAATACATTTTCGTTTTATATTTCATGATATATTATTTTTGTTATGATTTTAAAATATTTACAAAATATTTAATAATAAATATTTTCTTAATTACGATGAGAAATTATTTTATAAATATAAACATCATCCAAATGCTATGTGGGATATAGTCATTTATAATAAAAACACACCCCGAAACTTTTTCCTGCGTTCGCCCTTGTCGCCCATGAAGTATATTTGCAAAAATGTTGGTTCGGCATCAGGCATTGACAACAAAGAACCAATTTGATGATACACTTGGCCCTGAATCTTAAATGTTGATGCAACATTAAGACCATCCTCATTATGCACGATTTTTGTTGCTCCAAATGATGTCATTTGGAAGCAAGAGTTAAATTTACATTATTCTACGCAAAAACAATTTCGATTGAGATGTGGCTCCACTGCTCCAGCTAATAGTGTTTTCAATGGTTCTGGCGGCAGTGAAACTTTTCCTGATGAGCCGCAAAGACCAGGCGACTCACCTTTGTATTTAAATGCATGACAGTATTGGCATTTTTTGGCCATATTGCCGATGACAATTAGTGCATGTGACGAATAGTCTATTTCCGGCTCATTTTCGAACGCAAGACGGTGAAGTGATGTACGTGTTAATGCGCGGCGTTCTTGCACACGTTGTAGATCATGTGCTCTGTGTGCGTCGGTGACTCGTTGACATGCCTCTCTTTGTCTCAATGCATTAGCTCGAAGACGTTCATCGCGATTCTCTCGATTTTCATTTGCACGTGAGTTTGCAGCATAGTTCCTTAAATTTACATTGTCCGCCAACTGATCTTCTGCCGTTCTATTTAACCGATAGTTATAGACTGTTTGTGCATTCCGTGTACGTCGACCAATATTTCCTCTTCCACGAAGATGTGGCATTATTCATTTATGCACTAACTATCATTTCATACGTTTCACTGTGCATACAGCAAGCCAACATAATACGGTATTAACTCGAATGGCGAATTTCACGTCCAAAAATAAACAATAAAAATATGTGTGAGTGTATGTGTCGTAGTTACTGTATGCTATGTGTGTGTCCGCGGTTATCGATAATAATTAACTCTAAAACGCAAGGAAAGACGTCCTGTCCAAATTATTATTAATTAATTAATATTTATTTATTTTTTTAATTATTTACAGATATTCAAGTAAACAATCAAAACAATAAGCTAATTACCCGGCTTTGCTAGCTGAATTAAACTCAATAACAATTTAAATGGTCACCATGGTAACTGTATAACGCCTAGAATCCCAAAATTTTCCGTGTTAGCTACCACCCTCGCTGGACCTACCGGGTCCAATTGTAAATCTAAACCATCCAGGGACCCACTCAAACGCACACAATAAATTTCATCAAAATTGGTCCGGTCGTTTAGGAGGAGTTCAATTACATACACACGGACAGTCGAAATTTATATATAAGATAAGCAATAAGTCAAAACTTGAAAACGTGTTTGTTATAACAATTTTTTTTTAATTATTTCAAAAATGTATAGTTTTGTACTAATTGTTTTTCTTTAACGAGCCCTGTATTGACTCCTTTTATTTGGGTGTATATTGTATGCTTGATTATAGTAATACTGTATATTATAAATAACCAGTGATTTGTCTCTTTTTCATGGAGACTTGGAAGATGCCGCTTCGCGTCTGATGTATTCGGCTTTGGCCATCTCAGTTGCTATCCACTGGGGTACGTCCGGGATGAGACAGCTCAGTGCGCATCGGAACGCCAACATTATGTGCTGAAGACCATAGTAAAAAAAAATGTGATAAGTAAAAGAAAACACACAGAATTTTCCAATTATTCACTAACTTCAAGGGCGACGATCAATAATACAGTTTGGATGGCAGTCATATCAGGCAGCAAGCGGTGTACTTGACCACTAAGGCCAATTAAAGCACAGTTCACCAAAACGGCGATAAAACCCATTATTTCCATAATGTTCTGCAGAGGACAAAAAAAAAAAAAATAAATAAATTACCACGAATAATGTCAACTTTAGTCTTCACTTCTTCTCGGTTGTACTTTATATCAGTTAAGAGTGCTGAGTTTTAGAATTTCATGATATGAGCCTGACTCAGTAATATATCAGTATACCAGCACTGTTATTGCATACCTGCCACATTCCGATATCCTTGATGCGTTGACCGAATGGTCGTTGGTATACATAGCACATTTTGAACGCGTCACTGCGTATTTCAATCAGGTTGTTGAGAAACGCACATAAGGCCGCTAGTGGAAACGCCGACGAGAACATTACCACATAACCAAACTGAATGAAAATCTCTAAGTGTTCGGAGAATGTACCATCAAACTGTGTAGACAAAATGGTTTATTAATGATTAAAAGATCAGTAGATCACTATTTTAGGATAACACAACAGGGTTAAGTTCATATCATTAGGCGCCCCATAATTTGTTCACGTAATAAAAATACTTAAAATAGCAAAACAAATTTCAAGACTACATTCGTAAGTTTAGTATTAAATTTAGGTACAATATGTTCTAACAATTTTAATTTATAACAAAATATCAAAGGAAATTGGTTGATCTATATACATTTTTTTTAAATTAAAGAAAACAGTTGAAAATAAATGATTCTGGCAAACGTATATCTACATTACATGCCTAAATCTGGCTCTACTCTCGTTTTTTTCTTGTATAGTAATAAATAGGGCCGATATTTATATGCTTTTGCATATTGTTATTGGTTGGTCAAAAAAATAGCTAGTTTAACCAAAATGTGTTTCATGACCTAACGATTCTATAAACAAACTTTTATTTTGCATATTTTGCCATTTTTGAATTTTTAGGGCATATTTTAGGATTTTGTACATTTTAAAGTCATTTTCAACTAAAAAAAATTGATAATTACAAAATAATTGTTAAAAAATTTATAATTTTATAAATATCAACAGACGAATTGATAACTTTATTACCAATGTTTTAGATAAAATATTATTAATTTGGTTTTTATGGTTTTTCAATTTATTAATAATACGAGATATGACAAATAATGTAATCTATACATTTTACAGTTTATTTCATGGCTCGTGGAACAATGCCATTCAATAAATCAAATTAAAATAAATATTTAAATTCAACATATTGAAAATTTTAAATTATAATATTATAAATAATGTAAAATATTTTTGTTGAGATTAACTGTAATAACTAAAAATAGTAATAAAATACAATTTTCGAATTTTCTTAGGTTTTTAAAAAAATTTTTTTTTTAGAGCATATTTTGTTAATTTTTAGCACATAACTGCATACATATTTGATAGGTTTTTAAGGCATATAAATATCTGCCCTAGTAATAAACCAAAGATACGAGTATTACAATACATGTTTATAAAAGAGCCAGAAATGTTTACTTTGAACATTGAACACTCGAGTTCTGGTTGGGACACAATGCGTTCACCATTTGGTTTGGATGTACTGTCAGATGGTGTCAATGCCCCGAACAGGTCAAAGCTGATTTTGGCGAAACGGATTTGCTCCAGTAAATATGGAAAAGCTGACTCTTTAATGTTGCGCATCAATTGTCTGGTGATTAGAAGCACAGCCAATTGCTGTAAATATTGAATTTTGTACAGTACTGTCATTTAATGTTATGATAATTGATTCATTAAATAGATATTTTTAAATTATTTTTACCGTTCTAAGTTTTATCTGATCTTGTAAATAGAAAGCGATGTAGAAAAGAGACAGAAATGAGTTGACAAACTGAAACTAAAATTAATACAATTCATTAATGATATATTTATAATACTATATTATCGTATAACTCAAAAATATAAATAAAAATTATGTTCAAAAATACCAACCAACGTAACTTTGATGATTAATTGGTTTTCGTATTCAGTGTCCAGCCTATAGTTTTCTAAATGCAGCATGCGCACATAACGAGTGAACTCAATTTTTTTTTTATATATCCATTTATATTATACATCTAAATGATATGTTACATAAGACATTTATATTGGTGTATATGAAAGTTTTGATGTAATCATTTCAAAACTAAAACATTTTATTTTATAAATAGCTTACCACAATCATTTAGCCAAATGGCTATGACACTATAAATGTCGTCAAGCACAGCGATGATAAGTGCTAACATTATTTTTGGAATGTAACTCAAATATATAGGATATTCGTTTGTTTCGATATATGAATCCCACCAATCCTGAAATAAGTAACACAACTGAACTATGATAATATAAATGCATTAGAAAAAAAATAAGATCACAAAGAAAAAAAAAATTTACTTGAACTTTTATTTGAAATATTGTTAAAGCGAAGACCACTACTAAACACAGCCCAATGATGGGTGCACTGACAAAATAACTGAATAGCCTTCGTCTCCAATTTGGATACCATAGTTCTGACTTGCCAGTCACAGGACTAATTTGTGGTTGACCCTACAAATAAGTCGTTAAAAAAAAAAAAATTAATAAATAAACAATATTATAGACTATTATTAATTTTTTACTTTAAATTGTAAACGAGGCTGTAACAGGAACTGATGTCTCTGATCTAGTGTGGCCCATCGATAAGCTAATTCAGCACAATAGCGTTTCCAAGTTGCCAAGTACACAGTCAACCAGAGTACATTCATAAAGGCCAATACAACAAACCATACGCCTTCTGTCCATTGATCCAACTGCCTTCCAAATCCAAACTACAAAACCACACACGACCATAAATCACTATTTGTTGCAATTATTCCAGCTGTAATAATATTATATATTTACCCAAAATGTGGAATAAGCAATAGCTGGATATATCAAAGCACCAGTGTAATGTCCAATCCATGCAAAATACATCGCAATTTTGACACCGAAATAATCGCAAATTTTATCTAAAGGCTGCAAGCTAAAAAAAGACTTTACCCAAATAATACGTAACCATTTTAAGGTTTTATTTTCGTGAACAGGAAATAGATGCTCTATAATTCCATTTGATATACATTCTGTAACTGAATTCAAACATACAACAATAGAATACATTTATTATACACCAAATAACAAATATGTAACATTACTTAAAGGTTGGCCTTCGACTAATTCTGTTGGCCAATCACAGTATTGAACTCTGAGAGTGTTTAAAACATACAAAATCAACGCTTGTCTTTCTTGCATTGTGAAAAAATTAGAATGATCTTCGATTCCTTCAAATGTATTCATTTCAGAGAGTATAAACTCTCTTAGACCTCCGCCACCAATAATTTGTTTTGGCAAATGTACATCTTGAGCAGCTTTCATTAGACTATAAACATTATTAAGAATATTATGATTACATATATTTATAACATTTAAAATAAGTATCTTACACACAAAATGGTGCTGTTAAATAAAAACAGTAGGAATCAGTTGATGAATGGTATTGGACATTCACCAATAAACCTAAACCATTGGATATGTCAACTATTTGTGATTTCAACCATTCGATGATCTTAAAATCAATAGTTTTGGTAAATGTTAAAACTACATCGCAAGCCTAAAAAAAAAAAAAAAAGTTAGAGATATTTAAGCATAAATTAAATATTTTCTTAAAATGTAAATTATTGTTAGTACACATTATGTATTTACTTTGGAAGGAACTGATTGAATCCACAAGTGTTTTGGTGTCATTAAGTGACCAGCTCTTGGTATTTTTCTACGTATTAATTTTGATGCTAAAAATCAAAACAATTTTTTCCAATCAATTATTGTAACTATCTCTTTGAAAAAAAAATATAAATTATTAAAATAATAAAAATAATAATTAAAAAAAAAAAATGAATAATTCATTAATGCCCACACAATTGCCAGACGTTAAAGTATTCTGGGCCGGGGCGGATAGGCCCACCGGGACACCAGGATTTTCCCAGTGGGCCACTACTTATATTGACGAAAATGTGCTGATGAAAAATATTGTATGATAAAATAAATATTGGATACGATCATGTGGACAGCTAGATTTCGTTTTTCCCAGGCTGGTCAGATCATGCCTATCCGCCCCTGATTCTGGGATTAAATATATATATATATATAATAAAATTTAAAATGTCATTGTCAATAAAAAACAATTTTCTGTCATTTTACAATTTCTTTATATGAATTAGAAATAAAATATATTTTACCAGTTTCCAAAGTTTCCATGGCTATAGAAAGCCTATTGTTGCCTTTAACTTCTATGGAAGGATCCATTTTTAAAAGTAAAATGAAAAAAAAGAAATTTATAGAAGTACAGTGCTATGTAACAAAATTTCAAAATTCTAATCGGTAATTACTACTTTTTATCCATTGGATTTTCACACGGACTAAGATATACTATATAATTAGTCTGTGGATTTTAATTAGGCCTACTCTTAGATAATACATATTTATTATCTAAGGGCCTACTGATAACTTATTGATAAATCGTGATAATACATGATATCGATTTTTCAACGTTATCAGTGTTCGACGTCACTGATAACGTTTGGATATTTTCCACCTCGCATTATAGGTATTCCAGTTAACAGTTCAACAGTATTGTTTGACGTATAAAATTGTTCTTCGAATGCTCTCTGTTCATCCGAATCGTCGAATACTCCTTCATGAAGTGTAAATAATCTCTTCCTACATCTTAGGCTGCCAAGTAGTTTGTCCATTGGCGGACAAAGAATTAGTAGTTGTCCGTTTTGTGCGCGCTTGTATAAAAGCATAAAATATGCCATTGGTGCTTCTATTATGGATAGGGCTGTGACCAGAGAGCCAATCTGGCATAAGTGCAGCTTTTGCCTCAATGCCACATTCGAGAAATTGGACCAGTTTGAATGGTGAGTACAACAACGTTAGATGTTTACAGCCGATGATCGCTCATATTCAATTGTCCATATTTTACTTTTGGTGTTACGACTGTAAATGTTATTATCTAAAATCATGCAATTATTGTACGTTAAATTTTACTGAAAAAATATTGGTATAAAAATAATGTCTTACATTTATTTGAGATTGTCGGTTGGTACATATAGCAAAGCTACCTAGCAATTTTCAAAACCTTGGAACATACATCGTAGTGTTCAGTGTGAATATTTGTTTGCATTCGATATTAATATTTTTTGTTATTCTTATTTGGTGATTTTTTTCTCTTACAAATTGTATGGTAATGGAAAATTCATATCACTTTTTATGGGGTTTAAAACAATACATAACATGAGGAGAACCCTTGAGCAAACAATACTTATATAATAGTTTCAAGTGTCTTGACAGTATTATAGTAAATACTTAATTATTTCATGAGTTTTTATAATTTACGTACATTTGAACAGTTTTGGTTGAGTGTTGAAAATGTTTTGGCATATGGTTATAATTCATAACCTATACAAATTTATTGGACAATATAATAATTTAATGAATTAATTAATATGCTTTATTGTTTGTTTTATGATTATACTTTGATGTATTAAAGAAATTTAATTATTTTTATAGGCACTTGTATGATGCACACAGTAGGAGAAAAAATGATCAGTATTTTTGTGAGTACGGTGCCAATGGAATTTGTTGTATATGGAATGGCAAAAACTCTAATGAATCCGATTATAAAATGCATGTCTTACAAGACCATGCTTTCCAATCCATTCCTCATGTCATGCCTTACCGTAAAACATCAGAAAACAGATATCTAGCAGATGAATGGAATTTCTACTCAGCCTCTCAAAGTCTTGCTACAGTTATAAATGATCCAAGGCGTCCTCGATCGGTATGTTTTTACTTTTTACGTTGATACATGTGCATTTTAATAATTATTCAAAGTAGCATTGAATTATTTTAATAAACTATAATAAAAATCGTTATTTTATATTTTATGATGATTTCAGAAAGATTTCTTTACCAAAACATGGGGCGATAAATTTACAGATGCTAATCCGATTTCGTCACCCCATCATTTGCCCATTATAAGGCCTTATCACTTTCAGAATTATCTAAAACGTATAGCAAAAGTAAGAATTTTATTTGAGTGTAGTTAATTTAAAATGTATTTACGTTTACAATTTATTTTTAGAGGCATAAAAAACATGTAGAACTTGAACATAAAAACGATAAGCAAGACTATCCTACTGAAATCCTTCAACAATTTCCGAATTTACGATTATCTCAACAAACAGGTAAATAATTAAAGTTGGTACATTACTATTTTTCCAGTAATAAAATACCACATATTACGTTCAGTAATTTTTTTTATTATTTTCAGACAGGGTCAGTTATGATTTATCTGATGTGCCAACCATATTTTTAGAATCGCATTTCGATCTCAGTAAATATGAAATATTTTTTACTGTGTTTCCCAATATTTTTGTCCCGTCAGGTACTCTTGCCAATGTTCCTACGGCCAATATTAGGATATCTGATAAATCTGTTCAAGAAAAGGTAATTATGATGTTTTTCCATACGTTATGTTCAATTGTAATTAGAAATTTTAAATTGTTACCCTCTAGTTGAGCCACTATTTGGATACTGTTGAGGTAAAGATTGCTCAACAGGTAAGCTCAAAATCCGAAGCGTTTTTTCATACAATGACGTCACATGATACTCTTATGGAACAAATACGTCAGTCAATTCAATTAACTCAAAATCTACGGTATGATGAACATATTATGCTTAACTAATAGTCTACTTTCAGCGGTAAATTAATAATTGTTTTATTTTTAATGTCTATGTAATTGTTTGCTTTTGAATTTGAATTATGCATATTTTAGAATAATAATTGTCAATATATTTTTATTTGAGTTTTAAGCATATCTATTTTTTTTTGTTTAAAAAATATATTATTATAGTTCCAGAATCAAACAAGTGGATGAAAAAATTGTATCAAAATCAATGACAATCTTGAAGAATAACACTACCATTTTAAATCATAACAATATAATTGAAAAGGTATGAATACTATAGTTTTCTATTGTAAAATATATTTACTATTTATTGTAAATATTGTTTGTTTTATAGTTGAAATTAATGGCTACAGTGTATCACACTCAAACGACAATACAAGTATTGTTGTCAGCTGCTGATTATGTTGCTGCTTTAGATTTAATTTACACTACAAAGGATCTTTTATCTAAAGAACTTTCTGGTGTACATTGCTTCAGGTAATCATTAAAAAACATTTATTAAAATTATTCCATTGTTTCTTTTATTCGTTTAATTATCACAGTTAATTAAATTGACAATATTTAATGTTCCAACAATTATTATTTTAGGCACTTGACTTCAGAATTAAATGAAATAATTAAAATGATAGACGCTTTAATGGCTGGTGAATTTGAACGATGTTCGTCTGCCGACCTTAATAGGCCATTAGTTGGAACTGACACAGAAGTTCTAGAAAAAGTAAGTTCCTCCTCTGCGGTAGAATGTTAACTGTTTAATAATAATGAGAATATTTGTATATTTTTTTGATAAGGACAAATTATTTTCAATACTTATGGGAATGTTGCGACGAAAAAATTGGGCATTCTTAGAGGCATACAGCAAAGAATGTGTAGCAGCAATTAGTGCAGCGATTAAAAAAAGTGTTATAGATACAGTTGCAAACAGTGATGTTGATCACCAGATCAATCAGTCATCAAATTTAGAAAATTATTTACATTGTTTAACTGCTGATGAGTGGTTAAATATGCTAGAAGACTGTTCGTACACTCTGTCTCTTCTTTTACGGAGAATTAAGGTTAGCAGAAAGATTAAAATTTTCTTAATAGATATATTTTAAGGTTAATTTTTAAAATATTTTGTATTTAATGAGTGAAGACAAATATAAAAGCCATTTGATAAACAATTTTATAATGTGTTTTAGTTATTTATACTTAAAAAAATTCTGTTTTCATTATTCATAATTTTTAAATTAAAAATAATTTTAAGTACCTACTGTTGTTAAAATAAGTTATTTTTGTAAACATTTGCTATTGTATAATTTTAATAACTGTATAAATATCTTATTGAGTTTTATCTTTACAATGTTTTTGTATTATAGGCGGGATATAATATTATGCAACACGCACTTAATGTCAGCGCCAAAAAATTAAGTAGTCATGATGAAAATACTATAGAGTAAGATACATTGGGTTATTGGTGTTTTATTTTTTATTAATTGTAGTTCTTTAAACAAAATCTGTTTTAGTTTAGAGGAGCCATCATTTGATTCTAACCTGAGCGAAGAAGATTATTCCAAAGTCAAAACAAAGTTGACGAATCTTTTAAGTTCTGTAACCAAATACGCTGTTGAAAAATATTCTCAATTAGTTACTAAACGTTCAAGTGCCAAGTATGTGACTTCTTTTAAATAAATTTGTAACCTGTAAATAAATATGTTGTTTAGCTATTGTTTTATTAATGTGTTTTTAATAGTGCTGAGAATGAACAAGTGAATGGGAATACTGATCAACCTAACGGCGATGAAGAATCCACTAATTATTGTTTATCCGATCAAAAACAGTTGTTGCGTTTGTCTGAATGTATAAAACATTTGAGTGACAGCTACGTAGAAGTGTGTTCTAATCAAGATGTTGGGTTTAAAATATTACAGACTGCCATGCAATCAGAGGTTGTGTCTTTGAGCACCAATATTCGATCGTCTTCCGATATCTAACATTTTATAACGTATTTTAGGCGAATAATTTTGTTAAAAAATTTCACTCTGAGAAAATCAACAAACTGCAATTACTTTTGGATAGTGAAAATTGGCGCAAAAAAGTCGTGCCGTCTGAATTTCAACTTTTAGTCGAATACATACAAAACACTGGTATTTGTGCTTTAGACATAACTATACTTTTAACTATACTTCAGTAATTATAGAAGTGAAAATTTAGGTGGTGTGTAGAATAAGTTCCTGTAAAAACACATTTAGATTTTTTTTTACTAAAATTAAAATTTTATAATTAACTTTATTTTTGAAAATGTATTTCTAGTTATTAATTTTCTTGTCTGTTGAATTCACTGCTAAAGACTTAGTATTTTCACAGGTAAATTTATGATGCCTAAACCATTATCACCAAAGACGTCTATAAAACCTGCTCAGATATTGATTGTAAATGATGAAAGTTTTGCAGTAGTTGGGTAAATTTGACATAATTTTTTTCACCACAATTACAATGTGAATAATATTAAATGACATGTTGCTTAGGACTGTGTTACTGTTAATTCAAATGGTAACTGAATATTGTACCAAGGCTGAAGAAATAAGTTTGACCGCACAGAGTCTATTACGTTATGTGTGCGACATATTAAGGGAGTATAATTCTAGGTCATATTATTTAGTACTGCAAGCAAAGGCGATATCAAATAAAACGGGTCTAAAGAAAATAACTTGTACCAACTTGGTGTTGTCACTTCGAGCTTTACAATTGTTGTTATGGATTGTGCCTTATATAAAATCACATTTCTCTAGTAATTCACCTAATTCAATATACTCTTATTCATAATAATATCATAACATGAAAAATAATCAAATTGAAATTTACTGTATATAATATGAAGTACAATTTGAATAAATTATTCTAGGATTTTTGGATGAAACTCAAGTGAATACAATTTTAAACAGAGTGAAAAATGATATAACAAAGCACATCAATGACATCCAAGACAAATTGCACGATATCGTCAAACAGATAATCATGCAGCAAATGTTAAACTGGGAGGCTAAACCACCGATTCCGTCCAAATCATTTCAGAATATTTGCAAGTATGAAAATGCGTCTTGACAGTAAATCTATTAGTTACAAAATTGTATTTTTTACTTTTGTTTGTCCTTAGGCATATATGTAAACTTCATGAGGCCATAGAAAGTATACTGCCAAAAACTCAAATTCAATATTTATATAGACGAATACATATAACATTCAAAGAAATCCTACACGAGTGTATAACTAAAATGGACAATACAAACAGTGATGGACCGTTACGCGGGTAATTTAAATATTTTAATGATAGCGCAAATTTTGTCAAGAAAAAAAAATTGAAATAATTAGTATTCAGTTTAGTAGTTAAGCATTTAAGTGATTAAAAAAAATGTACTTTTTTGGTTTTGAATGTTTAAAAGTTAAAAATATTGAGGAGAGGGTTAAAGGATTTTTAAAAATTTTGTTTATTCGTGTCTTTGGAACCAAATGTGATCAGAAAATGTGATTACATTATTGTTTTCAGACTAAATAAATGCATTGTTAAGGGGAATGTCTAGTTCACAGATTTGTAACCAAAAAAGTGTCCCAGGAAAAAGCTATTTGTGAAGGAACTATTTATCTGATTTTTGTGAAAGTTGTATTAAAATTTGAAGAAAGATATTTTCTATGTACCCTCTTTTTTTCAATTTTCAATTAGATGCATTTAATTCTTCATTGAAAAATAAAAACTTCAAATTTAAATAATTATTTTTTCACAAACGATTTTGAATTTTCAAAAAAGAGCGTACCTAGATTACGTTATTAGGAATTTAAAAATGTTTACTTCGGAAAAATTTGATTTAAATTGTGCAACATGGCCTTTTTCTTTGGAAAAAACATACCAGGGAGCTAGCGACGCTAGCGTCATTTTATTTTATCGTCACGCGTAGAAAATATACTACAGTATGAGCAGGCCTACGACACTCCCTATGGTTCCTGCACAGATTAGATGAATTGATTCTGTCAATTGGCTTATGAAGTAGTCAATGTAAAGGATGAACACAGTTATTCTGTAATAGTCTTTAACATTTGTTATCGATTTAGAGGTGTGAACTAGAAATTATTTTGACTTTTAACTCTATGTCGATTTTATCAGCCATTTTCTGTGAACAATAAATGTAATATTTAACTCATTAAATGCAAATTATTACACATTATAATATATAATTTTATTTATATAAATATATAGTGTCAGAATACAATAAATTTAGTATGTTATTAGCAGTGGCGTTACTAAGAGGGATCAGAGGGTACGGTCGCACCCGGGCTCATGCGCATAGGGGGCCCGAAGTAAAACAATGTGTCAATGTACTATTATAGACAATTTTAAAAAAAAGTTTACTATTCAATTTTTTTTAAATAATTCAAAAACTTACTTAAATTCTGTGAAACTTTTGTCTACAATTATTAATTATATATGTTATAAGTTAAAATGAGTAAAACCTATGAGTTAAGCACAAAAGCGCAAAAAATTATATTGAAATAAAAATAAAAACGATAATCAAATTCTCATAAATAAAATTTAAATTATAATGATTAATGTAACAAAAATTAAGAGATAGCAAATTTCCGAAATTAGACAGTGATTTCACAAAACCAATTGAATCTACATCAGAAAATTATTTGCGTAATCTGCACTTAAATACCGCTCTTATTCTGAACAGAGTATAGACATCCCTCTTAATAAATAAAAAAACATTTTGGCGTTATTCCATCAAAAATTTGTTGTCAAGGAGTTTTGTAGTTATCTCATATGGTAATATTAATATGGCTTTTATATTTTAGTATTGTGTCATCCGAGTTAATGTTTTACATCAAGTCATTAGAGAGTATAGACGCCTTACCCAAAGAGGAAATGGCATTGCAGTCAATGAATGATATTTGGAATGAAAATTTCTCTACGAACAATGGTCAGTAATACATTTACATGGAAAAAATTTAGTTGAACAAATTTCTACCTAATATTTAATAAATATATTTAAAAGATTTTTTGCTCTGTATATTAATTAACATAAAAAAGAAAAAAAAACCAATAAACCAATGTAAAAATGGTCCAACACCTTGTCACGTTCTCATATATTTTTGTATTATATTTGCTTATATACTTTGTGTTGAATTCAAAATATAACGTTTTGGTTTATTGGGTATAAGTGTATCAACTAGAACACAGTTAATAATATACAACCATTTATATAATTAATTAATTCATAATTTTGGGGTATTCATTTATTGGGATATTTATAAGAAATATAAGAATATTAATTATTATTATTATTATTTTCATTTTTAACACATTGTACTATTTTATAATTTTTGTCAGTTGGTGTCATGTTGTAAGACTGAATATGCTAAGTGATAAAAAAAGAAAAAGTTTATGGATTATAAAGTTTAACAACTGAGACTTTAACTTCTATTGCTTACGTTTTAAATAATTTTAATATGTAATTGAAATATTAGATATTTAATATTTGTCTATATTTTCTTATCTATCAATTTATTACTTTCCATTTTAAGTATATATTTTGTATAATATCAGCTTGAACGTTTGATAAAGTTTATTAATTGAATTTTGACTGAGAGTTCAGAGTATATTTTGTCATTGAAACCTAAGCTGCATTACTTTTGTTTTATCGAAACGTGTAATGTAAGTAATGGATTACTGTGGTTGTCTGATGACATCAATCTTTAGGACCGATTTCTTATCAAATCAAGACTCGTTCAAGCTTGAACTTTTATGAAATTGTACAATGTGAATTACCCTAGTATTTTTAACATCTATCAATATCGTTGATTACAAATACAAGCATTATATTGTATTTCTATATATTATTAAACAAACTATTTATACCTTTTTCATTGTATAATTGTTTTTAATCAACAAATCGAGACTTGCAAATTCATTTTTTTTTCAAATTTGTATGCTCAATATTATGTTTTGTAATTTTTTTTGTCGTTATTCAAATGTTCCATTTTTATTGTTAGAATTGATGTAGTGATTAAAAATGCAAATTAGAAATAACACCAAGTAAATTTTATATGTATAATATCTATAAATAATATTTTTTGTCCCAAAATATTTTTGTGCAACAAAATATTTTAAATATTATCATTGTATAAACACAGGAAAATGATTTCATGTTAATGTGACCAAATATTTTGTTATATTGTTTTAATATTATAGTTATTCTGTGATAACCGAGAAAATAAATAAATAAATTATTTATAATAAATAAATAATTAATAATTAATAATTATGGTATTATATATTATGCATTGAAATATTTATGTATCAAGTATTATTATTTATGATTGTTTTGTAATTCAAAATTGGTCTTTTGACTGTATACTACAGTCATTTTATGTTTTTTGATTAAAAATAAAAATAAATAAAATGAAATTTCAAACATGTATGTTTTAATTTGTTTAAAACCCATTTTAAAATTAATTATTATAGCACATCTGTTAAATGTATTATTTTAATTGTTATTTTTCTATTTGTTTCTATTATTTAGGTAGTGTAAAATTCTATAAATAGTAAGATAAGTGCAGTATTACATTTTGTCAATAAAGTGTAAAAAAAAAAGTAGGTTTCAGTATTATGTAATATTGTTACATTAAATGAAATTGGTTTTTGGATTTTAAAGGGTAAAGACGTTTAAATTTGATATTGAAAAATTTGTATGTAAATTGAATGTTAAGTGTATGTACTTGCCAGTGTAAAGGGTGAAAGAAATATATAGCGCCATAGCGGTAAGTGTATATTACTCATTTTAGTAGGCATGTTTCAGGTATAAGTCAAGTTTATTTTTTAATATTGGTTTTGAAAAATTAATAAATGAAGTATAAACTAAATTTCGTGCATAGTCGTTTTTCCAAATGATGTATCATCACTTTCAAATTGAAAATTTGAATTTTAAAACACCAGATCAAGTGATCTATTACTTCAACAAACATCATCACAACATCCTCACGGTTTGCTACGTTTTTTTCATACGTTTTAATTAATTATTTTGACCAGTACAAAAATTAAAGACGTCTATAAGCTTTTTTAGAAACAACATTAATTGAAAAAATTCTCCTATTCAGATATACCTATTCTGATTTATTAATAATTGTTGTGGTTAACTTATTGGGCTTATTTTCCGCGTAGAAAAATCTCTATAATCTCGTCTATGGTGTGATAGAAGTTCTAGTAAATTTGTAAATAAATTGAAGCAGTAATTTTATATTTAGTACAACATTAGTTCAGTGCTTCAATATTACTGCATGGACTTTTGTCATATGCCACAGGTTTAAGACTCAGTAAACCAATTGAGGGAGATCTAGTGCCGCAACAACGAGGTCCGAGGCCCGTGTGCGAGGAGTTATTTTGAGGCCCCATTATTTTTTCCTACCCAATTAAAGTATAACCACAGTTTTTATGTACTTTTTTCATTTTAGGACTGACATTACATATATACTTCTTTTACTTCTTTACTATACCTGTGTAGGTATTTATAAAACTGTACAATACATTTTGTAATAAACCATTTCATTAATTTGACTTAAAAGTCCCATCAGGCCAGAAAGGTTAAATATTCAAGCATTATTTATAAAGTGTAATTAATTTATTAATAAGTTAAATTGAAGACTGAAGAGTTATAATCAATTTTATAAAATTATTATTTGTATTAATTTTAATTGAACTAATGATTCAAAACAAAACCTTAAACACCTAATAATGATAATAATAATAATAATAATAATAATAATAATAATAATAACAATAAAATAATAATAATAATACTATGTAAACATTACTACAATTGTTTGTTTATAATGAATAATTATTGAAAGTTAAACAAAATTAACGATGAAAAATTAATTAATTAATTAATTAATTCGTAATTTTAAATTAAAGTAGAAGGTTTTTTTTTCTAGATTTTGCAATTGCAAATATCAATATTATCAATATTTAGTTCAGTGGTTCGTTTTCTTTCTATATTTAAAATACTTGTTTTTTAATCGATTTTGGCCAGAAGAATTACGTAAATAATTTTTAATTAATTTGACTTTTGTAAAACTCTGTTCTGCAGACGCAACGGTTACTGGTAAAGTTAAGAATAAAAGGCAGTCAGTCAATATATATGGATAACTGGAAGATAAATCCATTTTAATAATGAATATACATAGGTCTTTTATGTTCTTCAGATTTTGAGATGTAATGTTTGTTTTAGGACATAAAATTTGTCTTATAAAATCTATTGAAAATTGAAATATCATCATCGTAAAATTGAATGAAATCATACATAGATTTAGACATTTAGTGAGGTTAAGGGGATTGAAAGCGGGTATTTTCTCTCTTTGTCTTACACACATGAAACGTAGCAAAATAGACGTTTCATACTTCCAACGTACCGATCGATCTATTGGTGCGATAAGAAATTTGAAAACAGATTTGAATTCCTCTCGAATTTTACTACAAAACGACTTTCCCACTTTTTTTTATTTCTTTTTTTTTAAGACTTTCAAAAATGAATTATTAACAATTTTTTTTTTAAATTTGTTCGGTTAATTTTTTTAAGGGTTTATGAACAAAACATGAAAAAAGTGGGAAAGTCATTTTGTAGTAAAATTCACGAGGAATTTAAATCTGTTTTCAAATTTCTTATCGCACCAATTGATCGATCGGTACGTTGGAAGTACGAAACGTCTATTTTGCTACGTTTCATGTGTGTAAGACAAAGAGAGAAAATACACGCTTTCAATCCCCTAAAGGTATGATTCTTCATAACTCAACATTATAATAGGATTTAAAAATGTGAATAATAACAATGTTGGTGGACTTCGCCCCTCGAGATCAAATCATAATAATCCAATTTAATGTTCTTTCTATATTTTTGGAATGGTTTTTACTATTTTCCGGTAAATATGGAAATGTAACAATGGATGTGGTTATCTTTGCTTATGATAAAAATAATGGTTAAAATCACGGTTTAAGATAGTATGGTTGCCCAACGGCCTGTAAAATATGGCAATGAATGTAAATCTTGAAATCAGCTGGATACTTATTCACTAGCGCGCTCTTACGAGGAAATAGTGAAAATGACGCCATAAAAACATTTATTTACTGCTCTTTTTTCAACTATCAACACGGTGTGTATGGTGTATCATATGGCGTCATTTTCACTATGTCCTCGTAAGAGCGCGCTAATGATTAAGTATCCAGCTGATTTCAAGATTTATTTTCATTGCCATATTTTACAGGCCGTTGGGCAACCATACTATCTTAAACCGTGGTTAAAATCGAGAATACATAATTACTACTAATAGTGATAAAATAATAAATCACATATTCACATATACATCGTCTCAAGGGGTGGCCATATACAGATTATTGTGATGCATTTGATAGAATACTAGCAGTGTGACCACGTCTTACAATAATTTTTAAATGTATATTTTGATTGTATATATATATATATATACAATGTATAATTTTTTGCATCTTTTGATTGGTATTCCTCTTTTCTTAATTATGACGCCGAGTCAGCTTTTAATATTTTCTATGATGCTCTACACAAGTCCATTCTGGAGTTCGTGCCCAAGTGTAGTTTCCGGGAGTCAACATACCCACGTTGGTTCACCAAAGAGCTAAAACACTTGTTATTTTTAAAGAAAAAAGCCCATTGTAGGTACAAATTTTCCTTACTTGTTTCTGATTACAAAGCCTTCTCATTCCTACAGGCAAAATTTAAATTCGATTCTAAAAAATGTTACCGACTATATATGGAACGATTGGAAATGTCACTTAAATCTAATCCCTATGAGGTTTAACAGCGGCGTAAGTAGTGCGTACGTTACATCGGATGTGTAAAAACATAAAGTCTTTAAAGTTTAAACTAAAACGTTGAGTAGACACGAAACAACAAACGAGGCACAAGATATAGCACGTAGCACGTACGGCCGTCGCGTCAGGCAGCGAAAGCGGAAAGAGCGTCGGAGTCGGACCAGCGGTGAGACCAGAGAGTTAGAACGTGCGCGACCGAGTTGACGGTAGGAAAGAGAATTATTGATACCAGTGTTTCACCTTTCATCGCAAATGGCGGAAAATTCAGAGTTACCGTGTCTGCAGTATACACTGAGTATACTTTCGTCGTAGCACAGATTTCTATAATATAATATAGTATATTATAGAAATCTGTGTTTTGCAGTTTCGCGGCCATAGAGTCGTTTTTGATAAGCAATTCTCGAAAGAAAAATAATTAATCAGATTGACGATTCGATCTTTACAAAAACGGATCGATTCACAAAAAAATCGATCTTTTTAAAGATCGATTTAGATCGCCCATCACCGCCGTGAACGAGGGTGTGTGTGCGTTCGATGCTGTATTACCGCGGTCACTATTCGTTGGTGTCCACTGCTGCCCGGTCCTCGTTCTTCTTTTTGTAATAATCCGTTGTATAAATTCGTTGTACTAGCCCGTGTCTACGCTCGGCGGCTACTTTTTTTTATACATACGTAATACGTTTGTTGTAATTATACCGCGTACGCTAAGAGGGCGCAACTCGGCCGCGCATATAAATGAAAGCGCTCCGCAGTTTCGAGGTCTAATTTCCTCCACCAAGTGGACCGCTGTGAACCATCGCACGTCGTCGTAAACCATCGCGCGCTATCGTTTGTTATCGAGTCACGGCGGGCTTAACGACGCGACGGCCGATCGCCCGACGGTGGAAGCATAGAGTAGTGATGGGCGATTCGCGGTAGTGAATCGATTTAAATCGAAACGAAAAAATCGACGCCAAGAGATCGATCTTTTAGAAGATCGATCCAAAAAATTAGGTGGGAAATCCACCGTATTCCCCCCCCCCTTCATCCAGGCTTATATAGTTAAAACATTAATTATAAAAAAATCGATTATTTTCAAAGATCCATTCAGATCGCCCATCACTTAATTTAACATACTTTATGTGTTGAAGATCTGTACAGTTTTAAAATGCAATACAGTAATTTCACTAAATTCAGAATAAAATCCTCTAATCTCTACTGTATCATCATTTTTGACTAATCATACAGTTTATATAGAAATTCAATATTAATGGATACTAGTGCAAATACTACTCAATATTCACTTGAATTAGTGGTCATGATTGGTAATTATTAGGGTTTAAAAAATAACAAATATGTACTTAGCAACAATATTTTGAAATAGAACAAAAAACAAAAAAATCCGATCCCGTTCGATTCGATCTTAGGAAAATTGGAACGATTCTTAAAAAGATCGAGCCTTATAGAGATCGATTCAAAAAATCGATTTTTTGTATGAAAAAGATCGATCTTTTAAAAGATCGATTCAGATCGCCCATCACTAGCATAGAGTAATATTACTATATGGGTGGAAGTCACGTTGGTGGGAGGTGCGCGAACTACAACGCGTTTTGGTATTGGCTTTTTCAGCGCACGCAGTATAGTACGGTGAATCATAGGCGCTGCCAGGAATTTTGTCGGTGGGTAGGGGGGAGGGGTGCATCGTGCGTAGTATACGCTGATTTCTAAATAATGCTTAATAGCCCAGTCATTTAAGCTCCAAAAAAGGCCTTTTCCGGAATTAAATCGGAAAGTTTTGAAACTTTGCAGAAAGTTGGGTTGTGGGTTCCTCATTAACCAAAAAAAAGTCGCCATCTCTCCGAGGTCCGGAAGTGTCCGCCATCTTGGATTTTATGTGCGACTTTTCAGATTTTTTAAATTATCTTCGAAATTATTCAATTTATGATAAAAATATTTCTATACAAAAATATAGCTGATAAAATTTGCAACAAATATGATTCAATTCTTTTTTTTGTAGCTTAAACAGGTGACTGGCGAAATCCATCCGCGCGTTGTAATATTTGACGTGATGGGCTATAATCATATATATTGGCTGCGCGTTGACGCGGCGGCGCACCCGTACTCGTGTATGCCAGAAAATGTAATATTTACGTTTTCTGTAAATATTAACATTTTATAATATTACATTCTATATTGTAGATAAATATTATTTTTTTTTTTTGACATATATTTTATACATAACGTAAATTATAATAGTATATGGCTACCGTATATTATTTAGTTAATTTACCTAAATATTAATTTATAACACATTGTATATGCGAGTACATTAGAATTTTTTTTATGTGATGCTAGTTATCTGTGCAGTTGCCACTGTATTTATTTATTTCATTATTTGTTACATATAATATAGTGTATTATAAACAACAATTTTATTAATACAATTTAAAATTTGTAATTCTATAGTGTATTATCTCTACTTACCAATTTCCATATCTATATTAAGTATATGTTCTTACCACAGATATCTTTATCAATAAGTAAAATGTTTATTTAATATCTACACAATTAACATAACATAAATCGTTATATTTACATTTATTTAAAGGAATTTTTACTATGAATAATACGTAATAAATTATTTACAAATATTACTATATATACACAAATATACAATAAATTCCTCATACGGACGGTTATGAAATTACTTTTTACGTTTAGATGAAGGACCGATTTGACCACATAAAATTTCATCTTCATCATCAGTATTATTTAAAATGTCATTTAAATCTTCATCAATTGTTATTTGTTTACAGTTAGAACAAGAAAGACCGTAGCACGTTTTGCATGCGGTAGAACACTTTGAACCTTGTTTTCGACAGCCGCATGCCGGTCCACAATTCTTTAAACACGCACATGAAATTTTTTCTAAAATGCATTTTGGAGCTGGTTCATTTTTTGAAAATACATATTATAATAAAGTATAACGTATGATAACAAAAACACTTTTCCTAGTATAAACGAGTACGGGCGCGTCGCCGTGGGCCGTGCCCTCGCGCTAGCTATTTATAGGCTATTATATAGACCACCGCGTCAAAAATTACAACGCGCGGATGAACTTTGCCGGTCACCTGTTCAAGCTACAAAAAAAACAAAGAAATCATATTTATTACAAATTTTATCAGCTATATTTTTGTATAGAAATATTTTTATCATAAATTAAATAATTTCAAAGATAATTTAAAAAAACTGAAAAATTGCACATAAAATCCAAGATGGCGGACACTTCCGGACTTCGGAGAAATGGCGACTTTTTTTTGGTATATCAGGAGCCCATAAGCAAACTTTCTGCAAAGTTTCAAAACTTTCCGATTTAATTCCGGAAAAAAACGTTAAATGACTGGACTATAAATTATTTAAGTTAATTACGTAGAAGACCTGGAACCGAGAGAGTATGGGTGATGCCCGATTGTCCGGATTGTGTATGATGAGTGTACATAGAAAGAGACTAGAAGAGAATACCAATTCATTGAAAATTCAATTGAAGAATTTGGAAAAAAACCTAGGCGTTTACATTTATTATTTAAAAAAGAAGTATTATAATACATAATGTAGATAATATACGTAGACAATTATGTAAAATAAGTATTCTAATAGAGATAATTATGTAAAATAAAATATTTTCAATACCATTCAATTTTAAAAATTTTTTTTTTTTTTTGAAAAGCCAGGTGGGTGCAAGTGCACCCTCTCGCGGCGCCCATGCGGTGAATATATCTCATCTTTATGAGTCAAGAGTTAATTACTTTACGCCCAACCGTATTCCTGACAACGAGAAGACTTATTTTATTTTAGTTTGCTTTCATTCAGAAGTGGGATTCGCCGTCTCCGTTGTGTACGCGTGCGGTGTGAGAATCCGTAAATTTATCACCCTTAATCAGCGTGATTAGTCAGTTGGTGAGCCGTTAATCGAATACTTTTACGACAGTCAGGCTATATAAAGCTTTAAACTTACCTTTCACTGAAGTGCAGATCATGTTATCTAGGGCCTCAGGTCCTAAGGACTCTCGCGGTCCGCAATGAGTAAGGTTCACAACGTACAAAGCCGGTCTTCTAGCAGATCTACGCGACTGGGAACGTATGGATCGACTGCGACGAGTGCGTTTTGCCAGTGTTTCTAGAACAACATCGGGCAAGCATACGAGACGACAAGGAGTACAAAATTATGTGCCAGATACCAACACTGCTACAACTAAAGTGAGTGAAACACTGATACCCGATACGACGTCGCCGAACAACCGTGGTTCAAAGAGTACTCGTGCCGAATTTACGTGTTATAATTGTCGCGATACAAGACACATCTCGCGAGATTGTTAGAAGCCACGACGTCGGATGAAGTGTAGTGGCTGCGGATCGGACCGACACATTAGGGGTCGTTGCCCGGATGCTGATCACAAACCACGTACTTCGGAAAATGCATCAACCGAAGCGTTGCGTGTCGATGTAACTTTGAAGAGAGGGTCCGAAAACCCTTTCGTGAAAACCGTGTTGTTGAATGGCGTTTCTTGCACCGGTCTTGTCGACTTCGGTAGTTCCAGCGTGTTAGTGCGCCTTTCTGCAGTAAAAGACAGTAAGATCATAGTGCGTGAGGGCACCTGCCCATTGTATACCGTTGGTAATGTTGCGCAGCCTAGTGCCACTATGATCGGCGAAGGTACTGCCGACGTGACTACTGATTATTGACGGTGTTACCGCTGGAGATCACGACGTGAAAATAGTGCCCGATAACACGATTCCGGTCGACGTCTTGGTAGGTCGCACGTGGCTGGATCTACTGCACGTAAACTATTACAAACAAGGTGACGAATTAGTGTTCGACACGAATAACCAAATCAATTCGAGTGTTCTAGTGGAGGATCAGTTAGACGAGCATGTGGAAGTGTGCGTAGCTGGAGAACAGGTCCACGCAAAACAACCCCTAACAATCAACGACATACGAGTGGATGCCGATACTACAGATGTACAACAGGCTTCGCTAGTTGTCCTCATCAACGAGTTTCGTGACGCATTTTCAATGAATATTGATGAATTAGATTGCACTGGTCTAATGCAGATGGATACCGTGGAAGTGACTGGATCGGGACCAGTGAGTTTCCATATCAAACATCTCCTTCTGATCGACGCGTTATTGCAGGCATATTAAGTGAATGGAGACGCGCAGGTATTATATTGGACTCAACTTTATCTTATGCCAGCCCCGTACTTTTAGTCAACAAAATCTTCTGGGGAATAAAACTTGAGCAGAAGATTGAGGCGATCGCTAACTTCCCTCGTCCACATGATGCGTACGAAACGCGAAGATTTTTCGGGCTGACAGAGTATTTCCGACGGTTTATTATTAATTATGCATAAGTTGCTGAGCCACTCACCAGGTTGACCGGCAAAGAGGTGACATATGATTGTATTTAAATGACTGTGTTACTTACTAGCTATATTTATAAGTAGGTTAATGTTCTTTTCTCTTTAGTATTATAATAATTTTTTTTCTCTCTCCCACATATAAGTACAGATTTGTTGTTTTGTAATTAAATCAGATGGCGTAGAATACGGAAGGACGGATCGAGGACGGTCCTAAGTGTCAGAATAGCCGAATGTTAGCGTTGGTGACACTGTTAAGGCCTACTATGCGGCGGCTGTAGCTGTAGCGGTCCCTCCGTCTGTAATATGCTTGATGTACTACGAGTACCAGTGTTACCAGGTCTGGAGAAATTCTATCGGTCTGAATAAATGTATGAAGAAATAAAGAATCTGAAGAAATTTTGGAGAAATACTATTTTTACCAAGTTTACATATTTATGATGTCATTAATTATTATCGTAGTCGGAACTCTTTAGTTTCTGTAGTAAAATCATAGACCTTAAAGTATAAGGTCTATGAGTAAATATTTTATTAAATTCATATTCGCCGCCGCCGACGCCATGATCTGTTATCACGTATGAAATTTTTTTTTGTATTGATATAATTCGATCGTTATAATATCGAATACGTATTATTTCGTCATGCATAATATGTTGTAGCCTGTAGGACTGTTATTAACGTCCCATTATTTCTATTGCGTTTACATTTACATATTTCATGTTAAAGCTTAAAGCCCATATAAACGCGTATGCTAACTTTGCCCTCTCATCAACGTTATGAGGAAAACGTCACGAACTCACGTAAGAACATACTACATATAGACAACATATTTTCTTTTTTTGTGACACATATATTATCTTATTCTTTTCCTTTTTTTTAAAAATATTTTGCAGGATTGAACGAATCATTATTTTTTAATGGATTTTGATAGTGACGAATATTGTACGACCGATGAAGAAAAACCAAATAAACCTTCAAGTTCAAATAAACGAAAATTTACATTTGGGCCCAAAAAGAAATCGTGTGCACATACATTTTGTAACGATTGGATCAAAAATGCATTATTCAGTTCATGGCTGAGACCCAGTAAAAAAGGTCAATTATTCTATCATTGCTTGATATGTAACGAGGATAATAAAGGTGGAATATCAGCAGTTCAAAAACATCTTTCATCCCAAAAACATATAAAAAATGCAAGATCGATAATTAATATTGTTCCAATCGACAAAATGCCTAGCATTATTAATGGGTCTGAATCGATAAATTTGATTAAAACTGCTGAGTTACGATTGTCTATGTTTGTATCGGAGCATAATATTGCATTTAGAACAGCTGATCATCTCGTTAATTTGGTTAAAGTACTTTGTTCTGAACCACAAGTAATTAAACATATATCATGCAACTGTACTAAAGCAACGAAAATTGTAACGAATGTTATTGGTGCAACTGGATTTGAGCAAACAGTGAGTAAACTACAAACTCAATACTTTTCATTGATAATAGATGAATCTACCGATAAGTCTTCTGTCAAACACTTAGCGTTAGTTATTAGAATGTTTGATAAAAAATCATTTTCCGTGACTGATCAATTTTTAGACCTTGTACAAATAAGTGATGCTTCTGCATTAAGTGTATTTAACGCAATTATTTCATTTTTTGAAAAATATAACATTCCTTATAAAGAAAAACTAATAGGTTTTGCTGCAGATGGGGCCAATACCATGTTTGGGAATAAACGTTCTGTAAAAATATTATTAGAAGATGCCGTACCAAATATTTTTGTAGCTAAATGTATTTGCCACTCTCTCGCATTATGTGCTAGCTATGCATGTGAAAAAATTCCGGATGAAGTCGAAATGTTAGTTCGTGATGTGTATACTTACTTAAAATACAGTTTCAAGCGTCAAAAAGAGTTTATCGAATTTCAAAGTTATATTGACAGTAAGCCACATAAACTTCTACATCCATGCCAAACAAGATGGCTTTCTTTATTAGTATGTGTGAACAGAGTTTTGGAACAATATCAGTCATTAAAATTGTACTTTCAATGTGAATACTTAACTGATGGTAAAGCTAAAAGTATTTTCGACAAACTTATGAATCCAGTTTTTAAATTGTACCTACAGTTTTTATCATATATTTTACCAATAATTTGTGATCTAACTAAAGAATTTCAGGCAGAAGGATCTAAAATTTATGTTCTTTATATAAAAATGGAATCAGCTTATAAAATGATTCTTGAATGCAATTTAAAACCAGAATATTTAAAAAATACCGAAGTAAATTGTATTCAGTACAGAAATCCAGACCATTACTTACCAGTAGAACAAATTTATCTTGGTGGAGATTGTAGTGCTGCATTTTCTACAAATCCTGATATACTAAATAGTATTGAAAAACGTTTATTTTATAATAATTGTTTAGCTTTTTACGTTGAATGTTGCCATCAAATTTATAAAAGATTTCCCTTCAACTCAAATCATGTAAAGTTATTAAAATCTTTAACATTTATTGATCCAAAAAACATAAAAAACGTAATATCAATCGCTTCTACTGCATCACTGTTGCCAAAACTAAGCTTAAATTATAATGAATTAGACCGTGAATGGAGACAAATGCGAAATATGGACTTAAACTTTGATTTAAGTGTTTTTGAATTTTGGAAATATATATTTAATTTAACGGATGGAAACGACAATCCAATATTTCCAAAAGTTATCAAACTTGTAAGCTATGTACTCGCATTGCCTCACTCAAGTGCTGCTGTAGAACGTATTTTTAGTACCATAAATCTAAATAAAACAAAAACTAGAAACCATTTATCTACAGAAACGTTAATTGGCATATTACATTCAAAAAATTGTATAAAAAATGAACAAAAATCGTGTTTTGATTTTTCTGTAACTAAAGAAATGCTCCAAAAACATAATAATGAAATGTATAAGTAGGTAATTAAGTATTAGTACAAAATATTTAATAGCTAATAAACTAATAATAATTTTTTTTTTCTACACAATATTAAGTTTTATAAAACGATAGATATGTAATAGTTTATCAAGTTATATGTTGTTACCAAGGACTAGGTATTATTTATGTTAAAAATATTATATTGACTGAAGTGTTATCTGACTGAAGTGTAGTAGAAAATCTGATTATATTCTATACAATGTTAATTTTTATAAAACGATAAATATGTAATATTTTATTAAGTTATATGTTGTTACCAAGGACTAGGTATTATTTAAATTAAAAATATTATATTGACTGAAGTCTAGTAGAAAATCTGATTATATTCCATACAATATTAAGTTCCATAAAACGATAAATAATAAAGTGTGTTAATAAAAATGTATATCGATTGTGTGCGTCAATTTGATCCTCATTTCCCATCAAAATAATACGCTTTGTCGAAAAGTAATAAACTATAACTAAGAATTTTTAGCTGTTCAAAGATTACTTCTATGACTTAAGTAGTTCAGCGTTTAATAATTATTATAAATAACCTAAAATTGAAAAAGAATTTTTTTTTCGAAATCTGGAGAAATTTAAAATAAAATCGAAACTTTTTGATAAGACAAACGAAATATAATATTTTTTGACCTGGCAACACTGACGAGTACTTTTCCGTTCACCCACCGTGAACGAGGTCGTGTGTGCGTTCGATGCCGTAATACCGCGGTCACTATTTGTTGGTGCCCGGTCCTCGTTCTTTTTGTTATAATCCGTTGTAATAATCAATTCGTTGTAGTGTCTGCGCTCGGCGGCTACTCTTTTTATAAATACGTTTGTTGTAACTAGTACGGTGAATATATCTCATCTTTATTAGTCAAGAGTTAATTACTTTACGCCCAACCGTATTCCTGATAACGAGTAAGACTTATTTTATTTTAGTTGCTTTCAGTATTTAAATCCGGCATTCTATAAAATATCTAGGCATCCTATAGAGTATTCAGTATAGAATGTCAAAAATGAGTAGAAAAAGTATAAAATGTATATAATATTATAATGCCTAGGTATTCTATAGAATGCCGAACCTCATGCAGTGTACTCACGAGTATCGAGCCCGGAAAATCTTTATGTTTTAGCGAAGGATGGAAAAACAAAAAACGTATTTTGTGAAAATGTATTAAAATAAATTTATAATAAATCACAGTAGTTTGCACTTAGTTCGTATTTATATTATTTGCAAAACTAGTATGTAATTATATGTGGCTTGTTCACGTGCGAAGGATGTTGTTGTTAGCGTTGTTGTTTTAGCCCAAGAAAATCGTACACTAAACATTATATACAAAGAGATTTTTCAATTAGGTTAATACGAAAAGCTAAAAAAGAACAAAAAACAAATAAATAAATAAATTAAAAAAAACAATTTTCACGGTAGGTACCTTCTTGCCATCATGTAAGTGTGCACTAAGAAAGTATTTTCTGAAATATGTATTTTAAAGTGGTGCACAAGTATTTTGAGATTCAAGATGGCCGATGAACATTTTTAAGTTTTGAACACCATTACACCGAAATATCGAATATTAAATAACGAACTGAATAAAGTTTAAGTCATTATAGTGGGCATTTTTAAAGGGGAACGAAGTGAATGGAATCAGCTAGCAATAATAAAAATAATAATTATTATATTGATAATGACGATAGTGGTAATAATGATAATAACGATGATAATGATAATAATGATAAATGATAATGATGTGTAGCGCTTTCGGCACACGAAATACGAGATTTATTCTCGAATTTTATTCTATTAGATTACAGAACAGTAACACAGAAAACAAATAGAGAAAAAGGTTTATTATAAAACAAATATATTTATTATAATGAATTAATTAATATTTAATAGTAGGCAGGATATTATGTAGCAAAAACGTGGTAAAGAAAAAGAAACATTATTACACGACCATATATAAAAATGTAGGAACAAAACAACGGATCATGGTTGTGTATAGAATAACTGTAGGTGTTACCAAACTTCTTGGGTACTTACACCTACAAATGATAATAATAATGATAATGATGACACAGATTTCTATAATTCTCTAGATAAGGAACTCTGTATGACAAGGCCGCCCATAGAAAAAAATTTCGAGGGGGGTAACAAAAAACGTACACCCTAATTTTTTTTTAATATACAGTGTATTTTTAGTTATTTTGGGCGGGATTAGTAGAAATAATAACCGATTATTTTATCACACGTACAAGAAACAAAAACACTGAAAATTATATTATCTGACATTTAAAAAGAATTATATCACAAATTTAAACAAATATCAAATAAAATAGCGGGGGGGCCATGGCCCCTCCCGGCCCCCCCCCCTGCGGGCGGCCTTGCTGTATGATAACCATCACAAATGTTGAAGACAGCTGATTGAATAGCCGCCATATTTTCGGTTGGCAAAATATTTTACTTAGTATAATATACCTAATGCATAGAATTAAATTAGTAAAATGCATACAATTATTTTTTGACCGTAGCCATAGGAATGCAGACGTATATTTTTCGAATAGTACTTTATTTTTTTGTGTGATAAATATGTCATATGAGATTGACATATTTAAAAACAAAATATATTCTGGGTTAAAATACATGGCAAGAATGTCAATATATTATTTCATCCATTAAATAATAAACCGTGTAAAAAATAAAACACGCTTTATTTGGAACGTAAACGTTAAAAATATGTCAAACACAATATGTGATATATTTATGTTTGAACAAAAAGAATGCTTTCCTCTAGAAGCGTATTATTAACGTGTAAACATGCATTTTGCTACTGTTTGTTGATTTTTCTTACCAATTTTGTTGACTTAAAATACTTGTGTTTGAAAGAAAACTTTTCTAGGAAACTTCGCTATTAAAAAAAAAAAAAAAAAAAAATGCAAATCTTCATTTTGCTATAGTTTATTGGTATGTAAATCTACATTTCGCTATAATTTATTAATTTTTGAGAAGAATGTTTAAGCAAAACAATAATTGACATAAGATTCTTTCGTCTATTATTTTATTAAACAAGTAAAATGGGCTGAATTTTTTCGCAAATGACATCAACATTTATAAAGAAACATTTCAGCTGTGCATGTTTGTGCATTCAATTTCACATTATACTTATTTATAATACGTAATTATGTTATAAACGCACACATAAAATTCAAATCGTTGCACTTACTAATGCGTATTTTATAATCTAGAATTATAAAAAAAAATCAGCGTAATATTCTAGTAATAACTTTAGCGTTATAATAGTTTTTACCATGAGAAAATCGGATGGAGTAAGGTAATATCGTAGCAATTAATAATAATGATAATGATAATGATAATAATTATAATTATAATAATAATAATAATAATAATAAATTGCGATAAATAATGTATTATAATTAGGGCCCGGATAATGATGACTTTTGCATTTTTTTTAGAACGTCTTAGGTACCTAATGTTTTCCTAGCTAAAAATGTGATTCAATAACATAAAAATCTAAATAACTAATTTTTATTTCGCATTTTTTAGCATTATTTGGTTTTTAAAATTTTTTAAATAATAAATAATAAACACTTATTTTAAAAATAAATTATTTTTATTCTTCAAGTACCTATACAATACAACGAAAATAAAACAATAGTTTTATTGCTTAATTTTATGGTTAGGTTAGGTGCAATATCTGTATTAGATAAATAAAATACGTTTCTGCAATGTAATGTTGTTTGAAATTTGGCGCCGATTTCAAAAAGGTTATTGATTATTTCATAGTTCTTAGTGCGTTTTTCGAAGTCGGTTTTTTTTCTAAAAAATATTTTTAAATGTAATTCGTATTTAATTAACAATCTATTGAAACATAAGGAGCACTCCTACCCAAAAACGTGAGAACAGACCATTCAAACTACATATAATTAACAAAGGGAAAAGTGTTGGTGCACATTGTATAAACTATAAGAGCTCCCTCACTCCAATCAAAAGCTAAAATAACAAAGTTACATAACATTGTAATTCAACAATTATTATGTTTCATTATTAACCGTACGACTGACAAAGTAAGACCATTCGACACTCGTACCTATAATAAATAAGTATATACCTGTAACCTATAAATAATATTAATAGTAATACAGGTTTGTAAATAGTGGCGTATTTAAAACCTAATCGAAGGGTAGGGGCGTTTTAAAAATTGTATTATACATCAAAATATAACGAGGCAACTTAGAAACCCCCAACCTAAAACTCTAAAGATGAAATCATAGTAGAAAAGTGTTATAAATTAAAATGAAATTGCCGCCTGGTGGCAAAAATCCAGAACTATAATTTTTCAAGTTCAAATCCATTCGAAAATCAGTGTCAATAAATTATACAGCGTGGCCTATCTATGTAAATATAATCAATGTTAAAGCCTTATTTTCCCCGGGGTGGATGGGAGAAAAACAAATTACAGGGGATACATTTGTCTCCCTGAAGTATAACTGAATTATTAACACTAGAAGACGAGTGGCCAACATTTAGTGTCTGTATACTACTTTGTAATTTTAATGATATTTATTGTTAATAATAAATATTAATTTTATAGTTGTATAAGTATTTTTTTCCTATCCGAAATGAGCTAATTTTCTGAAAATATCAATTATAGTTGAAGAAAAACAATATATATTTATTATCATTATCATGCATTATTTTTACGTTTATGGGTGTATTATTAGAAAAAAATCGTACTCATAATTATCCAATTTTAGAATACTTCGTGTTTGTATACGGGAACGAGCTAATTAAGTTGCAGTGTTTACAAATAGTCTAGACCCAAAATCAAATAAAAAATCTAAATTATAAACAATTTTCTTCTTTTTCAAAATTTTAATTTTAAAGACCATAATATTGGCGATCGAAACCAAATAGTAATATCGTTCTAAATAACCAAAAGAAGGAGAATTTAATCAATTATATAATATCATTTTAACCATATGTGTATATAAATTTGTTGTACACTTAAAAATTTTAGATGCTCAATGTACTCTAAGGTAATAAATTACTATATGTGTTCGTTCGCGTACCATAATGTTCGATGTATGGTAAAGTAATATTCGAAATTAAAAAAAGTAAGTTGTAATTATAATCCACGTAATTTATTAACTACATATAAAAAATTAATTATATGTTTGAACGAAAACTATTTTACTAGAAATGTGTGATTAAGATGTTTAACTTTTGTCATTTTGTTTGTTGTTCTTTGTTTTAATATAAATTATATTGTATCATTTGCTTGGAAACGTTAAAAACAATTAAGTGTAAAATCGATTGAGTTCACAAAAAAAAAAAAAGTGGTATAATCTGTTAGTTACCACTCTGTTGCAGTACCTAGTCAGTTGTAATCGACGATAACAACCACGTTCTAATGAAAAATTGAAACGTTATAAATAGTATTTTATATCAGATATAAAATATATTCTTTTTTAAAAACTAACAAAGTAATATGTAGAGATATTATTAATTGAGTTTACAGCTGATAAATTTGTATTTATACTTATAGAAAATATAAACGTATATTTTTTATTCTAATTTTATATTAATTACAATACAGGAGATTATTTAGGTGAGTTTATTTAGGTAGTTTATAAATTATCCATATAACATATACTTAATTTATTTTAAATCCATACCTACAAAAACTTCAAAAGTAAGAAATGTAATGTATCGACTTCCGTAATATATAGTTTATATGCACTTAAATTATAATTAATATTAATAATAATATTATAGTATCTGTTCTCAATATATTTTATTTTATTTTTAAAATTATTTTTATACACGCTTTTATAGTAATATAGTGTAATGTTCTCACGTAAAGTGATGAAACGTGCGAGTGTATAAAATAATTAAAAAAAAAAAAATGTAATATATATTGGTAACAGGAACTTTGTTGTAATATTAACATTTTGTTTTATATATTAATAATCGACTTGTAATAATAGGTATAATACATTTTATGATTTTTCAATTAAATTGGTACTAATTTAATTCTATAAATTTTTATATTATTTGGGTATAAATATACATTTTTTTTTACATATTTTGTAAATATATGTTTTTTTGACAATTTTAAATTGAACTTCCAATGCCTATACCCGGTTCCACCCTATAACAAAGTACAGCAAAGTTGAGCAGCGTAGACATTGGCGTACAGAACAATATTATTCACGTTGTCACCCCGTTTTGTTTTTTCTTTTATATCAAATTCGTGTCATTATCGTGTCATGTTGTCAAATGTTGTTTTTTTTTTTGTTAAACATTTGTAAGATTGCTTAAAGTTACAAGTTTATTTAATATTAAGGCAATTGTATTTCTAAATGAAACATTCAAAATTGATGGGAAAGTTCAATGTTGCACATGTTGTGAAAAATCGGCATAAATAGGTCAGCGTTTTCAAGTAAATCGACATATATATTTCTATTATCAAACATCAATAAAATAAAGAGAGAATAAATAAATTTAATCTTCGCTTTCTACATCTTCCGATGATAATTCGTTAACATTTCATACGGATTTATGTCGAGCAAGTATTTATATTAGAGCCAACATTTCGTTTTTAAAACGAAAAATCTAACATTGAAGGATTTTATAGAGAAGTAAGAAAGTTTCAGACGAAAGTCATATAAGAAAAAAATTATGCGAGTGTAATTTTTTAGGAGACTTTAACGTCGATTCTTCAAAATATACAGGATGGATCTATTTGGGTTTTTATAAACCATATTAAATAGTATATTATATGTTATTGTATTACTAATATAATAGCGTAAAATAATAATGTTCTTGCAGGGGCGGATCTGAAGCTCATTTAAGGGGGAGAGGCGAATTTTGATAATATTATGCATTTATGCGGTTTGGCACCAAGAAATATAAGCAAAAAAAAAAGTCATTCAATAATATTATTATTACATTTATTCATACAATAATAACTAATGAGGTATATCTTCCTCACACATTAATTACATTGTGTAACTACGAAAAATTACAAAAAAAAAAAAAATTTTTAAAAAAACGATATTATCATAAGCGCAATTTGAGGGGCTAGGGGGGCCAAGCCCCCAAATTAAATATAGCCCCCTAAACGGTTTGTATTAAATATAGTTTAGTATTGCAAAGAATTATTCTTTTCATCTTTTCATTATCTGAAAGAATTCTTCAAAACCAAAAAGATTGAAAAAAGAATCGTAATCATTTAAAAAATTATTTTGTGACAACTATTACTAGTACGGAGCAGGATAAAAAAACACTGAATATTCCGGGGGAGGGAGAGAGGTTTGTTAATACGCCACAGCTATTTACAAAAACAATTTATAAGATATTTCTTTTTATTTACAATGTATTTAAAGCGATTTTAATCGTTTAATTTTCTATGTTTTTCACATCTAAAAAATTTTTTATATCGTTTTTTTATATTTAATTATCTTTTGTAAGCCGCTTTTCGAAAACAAATATTAGCTACGCCTACGCGCATATTATTAAGTGTTATAAGGCGTGATTTGAACTTCATCGACACCTGTAGGCCCGTCATTTGTCAGTTACTATTTAAGATTATTAAAATAATACTTCTATAAAATTTAAAGCTTAATATTTGCAGTATAAAATTTAAAATTCAATTTTTAATGCAAGTATAGGATAGACAGAAAATTTCAGTCTTTTTCTAATCGAACACCTTATATATAGTTTTCTTGTATGCGTCAAAACGTTAGAAAAAATTAAGTGACCCAAAATATAGTGTGTTGTTTATGCGCTGTGTAATTTGAGCACACAGTGGCGTTCTTAGGGGGATCGGGTTAAAACCCCCTCAGGAACAAAGAAAAAAAGGTTAAAAATTATATAATTGTAACGCAATGATGAGATTTTTATTATTATTTTTTTGTCTGTACCCGAAAATTCTACCAGAATGAGTACTCCAATCTTTGTACGTAGCACTGTTTTCCGATAGCAAATTGCATAGATTATTGGCACTTAAGAGCGGTCATTTTTCGATATTCTTTATACTTTTTTTAAGCGCCAAAAAAAATTACCGAAAAATTACGTTAAAACGTTAAAAACGCGATTTCGTCAAAAACGATTACCGTTTTCTTCTTCGTAATTTTAAAACTAATGGTCATAAAAACCTGCAATTTTCACCAAATGTGTAACTCTGACCTATATTAACGAGACAAATTTTTTAAAAAATATTGAAAATCGTTAAGTCGCAATTGTTTTTTAGGCCTATTAAAATTTTTTGACAAAGACATGTGGTACAGTTCCAGTTTTATGTCATAACGAATTAAATGTCGTGCAGCGTTGTTTTAATTTATTCTGTGATACGATGTTAGTGCACCACCTTATCATTTTGTCGGTTACTGAAATAGACAACCACTACTAGGGCGTAAACTCGTCATGTGGTATATCGGATACTCGTATGTTCATAATGAAGGTACCCGTAAAGTCGTACAGAAAACGAACAGTCTTTAACACGGACCAAGATATATATTATGTAATATGTACAAGTATATACCTTAGTCCGCGGTGTCGAATATCGAAAGGAAACTTATTGATTGAACATTTTGATTGATTTTTTTAATTGAAAATTCCTAATTATATAACATTATAAAATGATGTACCTAGTCTTAATATATTTAAAGATATTAAAAAAATTATGTCACAATTTTAAAAAAAGTCCAAGGGGTGGGGGACGAATCGCCAATTTCTCAAAAACTATACCGGACTGGTACCTATATGGCTATATCTGTACTGTTGTGTATATTGTATTTCGCGTTATTTATGTATGACATAAATCAGAAAATTCAACCTAATATTTCAAAGGTTGAATTAAATATTTTCGAATATTATGTAAATTTTATTTACGTTATTTATGGAAATCGATATTGTTCGAACTATATATATATATAATGATGATGTCGAATTTCGTATTATTACAATATTTTAATATTAAACATAAATTCACAGGTTTTCGCAAAAATTTTTGTTTGAAATTAATATTAACGGTATTAAATTTTAAGTCGTACCTATAAGTTGAAGTATAAATTGTAAAAAAAAAAAAAAAAAAAAAAAATTAAGCGACAAATATTGTTGTCTGTATACAATATATACAGGTATATAATCAGGGGTGGACCTAGGATTTTTTTATGGTAAGTGCTGTTTTGCTAGTAATGGTCCTAAGACCTAAGGTAATTATTACGGAAAAAAGTACTTATTATGTACAATTTGAGGGAAAAATATATGATATTATATTATACAATTTTTAATTTATTTCAATTACTTTTCAAAGTTATTACATTTTTGCTATAATAATAATTCATAAAGCACCTTTTTTTTTTTGTTTTGTTACTAGATAGGTAGATCTGTAGAAATTCATAAACTTTGTTTTTGCTCTCCCGAAAAATTTACGCAAACGGATTACTACCGTTTTTTCCCCCTGTATCCTTCAAATATTAAACACGGTTAGGTGTTTAATCCGCCAAGAATATCAATAGTTTAACATGCATAATATCGTTCTCAATGAAAAAATTATATATTTATGCTATAGATTATAGATATCTGTAATCCATATAGCATGACTTGCTAAATCACGGAAAACTAATGTAGGTACCTCAAAATCGTCGCCGACCGGTGTTTGCAACGCCACCGCCACGGACCACGGCACGCAGACGGCTGCCGACGCTGCGCGGCACGCTTGCGTTTTGGGAGTCCATACCAAAAATTCCCCACTCGACGGATTAGGTCAGGGGTCGGCAAATAGTTTCGACGGAGGGCCAGATAATTTGAAAACAAAATTTCGTGGGCCAGATAAAAACTTGAATAATAGTTAATAAATGTATTTATTTTTATACATTATAAAAACAGATCAAATATCTATATTACTCTATTACGTGCAAAAACCAGCATTAAAAAAATATATTTTAAACGGTCCAGTTATTTCCCCTCCGCGGGCCGGATTCGGACCGCGGGCCGCCTATTGCCGACTCCTGGATTAGGTATTAGTTATTTTTAATAAAAATACACGGAACGGTGGGTGCTTCAGCTCCAAAGCACCCCCCCTCTAAATCCACCCCTGTTTATAGTATCTAAGTAGTTTTTTTTTTGCGGGAAAGCATTGAGCAGACATTTCTGACTAAAATATTTTTCTATTGCACGCCCCCGTGTCGTTTGAGACGAAAATAAAATTTATAATATTCGCAACTTTTTTTTCTCTAAAAAATATGTGATTTAGTTAGAAGTACCTTGCTTTGCGAGTACGTTTTGTTCTTGTTAATTGCGATCGTTCAATATTCAATATTCGTTGCAGTACCTTATTTATAGAAATGTCAACGTTTCAGACAAGATGAAAATTACGGCCATTATTAATATTAAAGTTCCCTCTCAGACTTTCGCCCATATGTTTCCAATACAGTTTAATTAAAAACTAATTTTTGCAACGCAAAATTATTTCCTCTCATTTCTTTGCTTGAACTATAATATTGAAACGACAAACAAAATTAATCAAAATTGTTATATACACAAAAGTATATATACTTTAACTAATTATACTATATAATTATAATAGGTAGGTATAATGTGTGTGTACATATATATATATATATATATATATATATATATATACACTATATATTAAAATTGTTGTTATGTAAGTTAATAAATAATAAGAGAACGATATAGGTAAAATATTATAACTTTATTTTGCATTATTGGTTCATATTGGGAGTAAACATAAATTAACAGGCTCTTTTGTGTTGAAATTGATCATAGTCGTGTTTTAATTACTTTTAGAACGGAAGTAAAGAACTTTTTATTACAAGATGTGCTATTAGTTTACAGCATAGAAAAAAATATTCTCAATATTTCACAATTATTTCAAGTTTTAACGTTTAATAATATGTTCATACACGCATCTAAAATCTATCTAACACGGAGATGTACAGTTTTGTTCGTATACAAATAATTATATTTGTATTATTTAAAATTTTTTTTTTATTCAATATTCAAACGTTTTATACACGTAAAAAAAACATTGCATCAGTAAATACAATTAAATTATTATGTAATTAAAAGAAAAATTAATAATAATTTATAATTTATATGGTTAAATATTGTTAAATTGATGTAGTATTATATATTTGTATATACGATATTTAAGTGTATTCAATAAATGCTTGACTGCAAATAACAAATACAAAATTATTATTAACATATATATGCATATAAATATATATTTAAATATATTAAACCGATTAAGATTACGCATAAAAATGCTTAAAAGTGTACACTATATAGATTAAAAGATGTAAAATTGAATTTTATTTATAATAATTTTATACCCATCTCACAAAAAAAAAAAAATAAATAAAATAAAATATATAAAATATAGCTATGCAAAATCAACGTTTTAATATATGTTTGAGTATGTTAGACTCCCTGTTCTGTTATGAAGTATGAAAGCATATTTCTGTTATAATATTATATTTATAACAATACAAAGTGAAACGGCAGTCTATGTGAAAATATGATTAAAACCCCCAAAAGACCAAAATATCGAAAATAAGTCACTATTTTTTCGCCAAAATTGTATTATTTTTACAGCACCGTCATTTGTTTCTCTAAAGAGAGATCATTTTTACTATAAGTGGCACTCGAACAAGTGGTTGACATCTTGCACCTCTCCGTATTTATGTCATTTTCTCATCGCACCAGGTTTACTTTAGTTTTAGCTTCTTCAGTCCTTTTACTCCTTTTGCTTATTAATTAGGACCCTGAGCACAATTTCTTCCTTAGCGTCCATGTTTCATTTTTTCCTACTGCGTATACCTACTCGTTCATTTTCGATTCATAAGTCGTTAACTATAACGTGCAGATAATAATAATAATTTTTTGATGAATAATAATTAAATGTTTTCAAACAGTGCGCATCTTATATCGAACAAAATGCTGAGAATCCATAACATCGACAAATATATCATCAATATGAGATTAGCCATGTATACCGGCTTCTATCAAATGGTTTGCCCGGAGAGTCTGACAATTCTCGGTCGTAACGTTTACCACGTGTGTGCTATAGTCTACATGGGGTTCATCGCTGTGCTCTTAACAATGATACCGGCCGGTTTTTACTACTGGAAAAACAGTTCGTCACAATTTGTTTTTGGGCTCGTCATACTGGGAAATTACTTTTTTTCTTGTTGCAAAATCATTACGATAATCCGGAATTCAAAAAAAATTTGGGAATGCAAAGAAGTCACTAGAATCGATTATATGACATCGTATAAAAAATACAACCATGACGTATTAAATAAATGCATGGTATTATCTACGAGGATCACGTATATTCACAGTATATTTTGTTACACTTTATTAATTTTATGGTTTCTTGTACCAACTGTATTCAACGATACGTATATGAAAATAAAACAGTGGGACGGTACGTATATGAATTATCGGTTAAACGTACACAATTTATACATGCCTGCAGTTTCGGCGGAGATGTATAATGAGTATTTCTCATATTTTTATATTCTCGAGGTCGTGTTCGGGCTGTGTTACATTCTATTCACAGTTTTATTTGATAATTTTATAGTTTCGATGTGTTTGGCAATATCAAGTCAAATCGACACAATCAATCATGCGTTTTCGTCTGTGGGACACGAATCCGAAAAAATATCAAAAAATGGTACGCGCTCGTGTGACACTAATTTTGTTGAAATTACAATTTAATATAACTTGTATTTATCACTAACAACTAATAATAGTAATAGCAAACAAGTGGTTAGTTAAAAGGCTTATAAACGCTTTTTCAAAATGTTCACAATTTTGCAAAACATTTTAATTATTAAAATTATTGACGCGAGTAACCTTTTAAATTATATTTCACGTACTTAGTATTCCTAACAGTAATTGTTGAGCTATTATAATTTCAATATTTGTGTCTATTAAAAAAAAAAACCTTTTAATAATTAACTTAATGTCTATTAACTTTACTTAGACGAATTTAAGTGAAGAAATACTGCGTATATTATTTCAATTTAGATCTATGTTTTTGACAACATTTTGAGACTTTGGTTAGGCCGACTTTTGTATAATAAACCTTATGATTTCATGATACATCCTCTTCAGTGGTGCACAATCTGGCGGTTGTTAAGACTCCAAAATATATATAATATATATACGGTACAGCTACACTTTCACAATAGGGTTTATGTTGAAAGTTCAAGAAATTTCAATAGATATGTTGTTTATTTGTGCACAATTCGTATAGAAAGTTTAGTTTCGAAAATTTTCATAATGCCGGAAGTGTAATTAATTTCATTAAATCAAAAGCAACCAATAAATCTATATTAAACACTAACTGAGCTATTATCAGATAAAAATTTAAGAATAATGATAAGTTATGGATTTCATTAAAGTCTGAGTATCCAGAATTATCAAAACACTAACATTATTAACTTTACTACCGCATTTCCATCAATAGTAATTTATGTGAAACTGCATATTCAGCACTTACTATCGTCAAAAATACATACAGGTCAAAATTAAATATAGGCAGACGCAAATTTAATAGTTGCAGTTTAATATTTAAAAACGAATGTAGTAATAATAGTATCACGTATTCAAGTTTAAGACTTTGAAATGTTTAATTTAGTTTTTAATTATTAATTTGATAGGTACATTTTTTTATTATTATTATTTAACCAAATAGGTTAAATAACGTATAATTCTTGGATGAATAAAATACATTCATTAAAGAAAAGAACATTAATTTAAAATGATATAAAAGTGTCATATATTTGCATTATGTACTATATTATATTTTACTTCAGTAGGGGGGGAGGGGGTCATTAATTAAATGTAAATTAATTAGATGGTCATGGACCATGGTTCATAAAATGTTGCGCATCTCTGTTCTAGAAATTTACGTGACCATATTTCGAAATTAAAATTCATCTTATAGATGTGCTATGGATAAGCCACATACAAAAACAGATTTGAAGTAAGAAGGGTTTATTAAATTACACTGCTGTTGGAAATTTGTAATTTGGAAACCGTCTCTGTTAATTTCTAAAATCACATCAATATAGGTAGTTCTACAAAGATATTTACGTAGAATTAAAATCGTATCATCTGAAGTCTAAAAATTTTGTCAGAACTAGAGGTCCTCAAACGTTGTTTTCTTTTACCACATTAGAGCCGACTTAATAGAAATAAAAAAAAAATGTTAAGAACACATTATACAAGTATATATTTGTACTAATTAAATGTTTTCAATACATAATTTTTGTTACTTATTTATTGTCTCGGGCACTTTAATTTTCAGTTTCTATTTAACTGAAAAATGTATTTATACTGCAGAGTTATATCAATTATTATTTTCTAACTTAGGTAATTACTATAGCGCGGAACATTTAAATAAAGTATTGAATGACTTAAAATCGATCACGAAGGACTATCAAAAGATATTGAAGTAAAGTATTGTAAATATTAATTCATATTATTTTATTTTACACGTGGAGAGTATTTCGCGTCACGTTAAATATTTAGTTTTTTTGTGTGGTCAATTTGAACCTGAAAGCATTGATGAAGTAATTTTTTTCAATTACCTACCTACCTATACAAAATTTACAGTTAATTTAATACGAATTATTTAATCAATTGACAATCGACGGAGGGATCAAATTCAATTTGTTAAATTCACTTTTACTACTATACTTACTTAATATTTTTTTACGAAAATTACAAAATTCGGAATTGTCTATTTCTTAATTTTCACATCATTTAATGTGCAAAAGTCTAATTGGTAAATTTATAATGAATATTTGACGTTAATCTGTTAAAAGTACATTGGAAGAGAATTATGTTTTTAATTTAGTAATTTATAATTGGAATTGTAAAATTGTTTAATGATGTTATTTTCTGCAGAAAACTTGAAGAGTACTATAATGTAGTACGGCCAGTTATTATCACTCAATTAGCCGTGAGCTCGAGTACATTGGTATTTTTATCGTTCATCATAACCTTGGTAAGCGAACTTGACATTTTCGTACACCTACGGAAATAATGAATAAATTGCATTTAATAATTGCAGAATTTTTTACGTGATGACGGAAATGAGGACGCTACTTCAATACAATCGTTAAAAATGATTAGTGTCACGCCAGTTTGTGTATTTCAAATATTCTCAGCTTGCTATTTATTTGGAAGTATTCACAGTAAAGTAAATAATATTGTCGTTATAAAGTATAGTGATAAATATATGTAAAATAAGTAAAATCTGCGTGGTTAGGTTCGTCTGCCTGTCTGGCATTCGCACGTTTTATAAAATAAAAAGTAAAAATTAAATTAAATATACAATAAAGTACCTACAATAGATAAAAGAGGATAAAAAAAAATAGAATAGCAATAAAAATCATAGAATAAAATAAATAAAGTATGTATAAATAAATAACATCAAAAGGTAGTTGGAAATAATTTTCAATGTATTAGTTTTATAATGATGGGTCTAGATTCTTTAGCCATTCTCCTGCGTCTTTCGTGGCTTCATGCAGTCCATCAATGCCTCTTCTAAATTTGGACTGTTGGCATTCTTACGCTACGTGTCTGTCTGCATCCGTGCATAAGTGCAGGAAGGGGAGTCCACTATTCCCCATCTGTGCAAAAGGTAATTACATTTACCTGCTCAGTCTTCACTCGGTTTAAGTACCGTCCATTTTGCTCTCGGTAGGTCAAAGCCCGGGACTCTTAGGGTTGGTTCGTATACACTATACTAGATGTTGGTTACGTACTTGTTCATCTGTCCATGTCTTCTTCCATTTTTCCTCCACAGTCTCTAGAAGTCCCCTACCTGTCCATATCGTGTGTCTAGATTTGAGTCGTCTTTCGGGTGCATGATATATGTCATTGTATACTGGCAGCTCGGGAGAATTTTTTACTTTTTTCACTACTTTGGCAGTTTTTCCATTGTGTGTTGGTGGACTTTACGACATCTATTATGATTCTCATTGTCTGATTGAGTTCTGTGTCTACAGATTTACAGTGATAGCACTCCTTGTCCACACAGGTGCTCAGTACTCCGCGATACTATAAGCTAAAGCTATAGCCGACGTATGTAACTCACTAGCTTTACGTCCCCAGCTTGTTTATGACTAAAATTACCTATCACGACTAAAAAAGTGAAATAAAAATTTTTTTTTTGAAAAAAAAAACCGTACTGATACCAAAAAAAGGCATTAAAAAGTATGAAATAACCTTTTTGAAATCGGCACCGAATTTCAAAAAACATTACTTTGCAGAAACGAATTTTATTAATCTAATATAAATATTGCAAAAAATTAATGTAATAATAAAATGCGTTTCTGCAATGTAATGTTGTTTGAAATTCGGCGCCGATTTCAAAAAGGTTATTTTATATTTTTTAGTGCATTTTTTTAAAGTCTGTTTCTCTTTTTTTCTAAAAAATATTTTTATTTAATTTGTTTTCGGGGAAGGAAATCACCAGATAAATTAATCTTAATCGGCCATTTAGTCGATAGACTTTTTAGGTTTGTCAGCAAAATACAGAAAAAGTCTATGACCTTTTTTTTGTCTTATTATCCACAATTTTTCCTTAAACTACTAAAAAATACGAGGTGTAATACGTACAATCAAAATAATATTCAAGAGAATCTATACCTACCCAGTGGCGGATTTAACAGTAGTTTAGTGGGCAAATTTTGATGGGGCCCTTACACAGGGCTGGATTTAGTGGAGCTCCGGGCCTCTATATTATGGGATTTATTAATTTCTTCCTATATAAATTAGTAAATTAAATAGATATTATACAAATAATTCATTTTGGGCCTCTCAAATTTTAAAAAAACATCTTATTGTCATTACACAGTAAAAATTATAGGACACGGGGCCCCCTATAAAATCCAGAGCAGTACAGTACAGTATTATCATCCACTCCGATGATTGCGCCACTGGCCACTAATAATGATGGGCTTAGGGCACCCACATATCTGAATCCGGCTCTATCCTAACTAATTTTTGTTTCAGGGCCCCTTAAATAATTACAAAATTAATTTTGTGGAGATTACACAAAAATATTTTTTTTTATTTATAAGGTTTAGATTTCTAATATGTATATTTAATATATATTTATATATCTAATATTTCTAATATGTATACAATATGTTGTTTTGTTGGTGGTCCACGATAAACTGTGAATAAAAAGAGAGAATTAAATATTGCCTCGAGCGTTGTAAGTCGTTTTTTAGAAAAAAAAAAAAAAAAAGGTCTACAAAGACTGCAAAATATAAATACAGGCCTCCATACAGGTTTGCCCCCAGGCCCTCTGACTCCCAGTCCGCCTCTGATGTCATTTAAAAGTTTAGACTACATGTGTGCGTATATTATATTATAGAATTTATAAGGTTTTCAGTAATAATTAATACAAATAAATAATAAAATTGCGCGTTTGTGAATCGTATGATTAATTTTATACTGTTAAGATCGATTCAGTGAACTTCGCAATATACAGTTGTAATTGGACAGAAATGAATTTACGGTGCAAGAAATTCATCCTATTGAAAATGAACACGAACAATGCGAGCCGAATGCAACTAAAGATTACAGTCGAGAAGGTTGTCAACTTGGAAATGTTTTTAAGCGTACGTTATTTGAAAACGGATTTTTTAGTGTAATATTTAATTTACGAATATATCTTTTTAACATTACCTACGATTTTGTCGCTTAGTTGTTACAATAACAAAACTATAAAACTTAACGTAATATGCGGATGAGACATGCCGGTAAAAACACGTGGTAATAAAAATCCTAGCATGTTAAGACAATTCACGAAGGTCAGTACCGTTTTTGTCATAAATAAGAACAAATATTTCCAAAGAAATATCCGTGTTAAGCCTCCGGTGTTGTTTTCCAACTGGATTAAATCCCCACCTGCGTCACAAAAAAAAATAAATAAAAAAATGACAAAACCTTCGAGGTGATCATATGAAAGACTATCAAACACAAAGATCAGTCGTAAATGTGAGACGGTTTAGAACAGTTTTATGGATAGCAGGTCCTTATTTTTTTTGAATTCGAATTATCTTCAAATACTGAGATTTTAGTTTAATGTTCAAATAAATAGCGACCAGCGAAGTTTTTACCGATTTATCAGTTTAATTCCATACGTAAATAAGTTTTATTAGGTATTTTATTTCGTGTTCAATATTCATTCTTAACCTTTTTTATTATGGACACGGATCACTCGACGGTAGCACGTATAAATTGAATTATTATTTGTTATTTAATATTATTAATTATTATAATGTATATAAAAGTCCTATATTCGGTTACCGAATTTCCACATCGGTTACAAAGATATGTAATATTTTGCAAAAGTTTTGTTATAGCTGGTATGTGTTTAATAATTTTCTGGACATATATTTTTTTTTTTATGACAGGTTATGCACACGAGTTATTCGGTATTGTCAGTGATGGTGAATTCTGGTATTGGTTCGAACAAATAGGTTTTATTTATGACACACTGTTGTGTATTTTTTAATAATATTTTAATATCACAACAGCGCATCATTACTGTTGTCAGTGAATCCAATCAAATTTCATATAACAAATCATTAGGTATGTTTAGAAATATTACTATGAATAATCTAGATAAATAATAAAATTTAACTGAAATTCCTTATACAAAATTCATTTAGAGATGAATACATTAAAATTTAATACATTAAGTAGTAAAAATTGGAATTTTTTTTTAACATTTTAATATCACCAACTTTGCTATAACTTAATAAATTTAGTTTTATTTGTGGGGCACTCAAACAGTTATATCTTACAATAAGTGTAAATGAGATGTTACAAATGTATAATTTAGTTATCGTTATATAAAACTACAATTTTTCATTGTTATAATATTAATTGTAAAATAATGATTGTTTCGAATTTAATATTAAGACAATTTTGACAACACATATGATAATTAATTTGCGTTCTTTTTATTTTAAAAATTATTTAAGAAAATAATTGTTTTACACTGAATTTCATTAACAAGTTAGTTGTTTTCAATATATTTAATATGTATTTCCATAATATTCTTAAATAATGATAAAATATGTTGTATATTTTTGTTTAGAAAATCATAAAAATTCACATTATTTAATTTAGTTTTGTGTAAGTTAACATATTTATGTCATAACATTTTGAACAATGCATACTAAATTACTAAAGTATTTTATATCATTATAACTATTATTTTTAATTGTACACATTTTGTCACTATTGTAATTTTTAAAACATATTAAATAAAGTACTAGGATGCCAAAAAAAATCATTTTTAATATTTATTAAATAATGTTTGTAACCTTAAATTGATTCAATTGGTATTTTACTACCTATATAAATAATAAAAAATTTATTATACTTATCTTACATGAATTATGTTAATGAGAAAACAATACATTTTATTTGAATTTGTAAACTGTATAGTGTTCAAGTGTATAAATTAAAATTTTAAATACAAATGTAACTGAAACGTAGGTAAAAACCGTAGGTTAAACGTAAGTTTTGAAAGAAGCAAGAGTGTTTTATCATTTCAGAATTTGCATTGAAATCAATACTTTACATAGTTATGCAGAATAAGAAACCGGAAAATTAATAATCACAGTACACTTATCTGTGAAACTAAATGACCTAGACTTATTGTAATAGATGATAAGCCAGATTTTTAGTTTAGTGAATTTTACACGCTCAATTTCTGTCGTTAATTTACAAGAACATTAGATCATTTTGTTATAGAATAAAGTAATTTACTACTCTAAAAATTTTTTATATTAATTAGAAATAATAACAATAACAATACAAATAATAATGCGAGCCGTTTTATTCGATTGAAGCGGAAATGTAATTTGGCATTTTCGAATACAATTAAAACTACACAAATAAAATAAAATATCTTAAACAAATTTTGAATAAAACTGGAGGAATTTTTGAACATATAAATGTCATCAAATTAGAATGTTACACTATATTATTGTGGAAAACACTCAAAACGAAATATCGATTTATTGGGGAAATACGGTGGAGAATGTAACTGGACTTGTGAAACATGTCGTTTTAAATTTTCGTGTTTGACTTTCGAACAAAATATGGATATAACTATGCGTAAGTAAATTTATATGTTGCATGTGAGTATAGAAAAAAAATGTAAGAATATGCAATTTAGAAGGAGTATCCGAACCGAACGTGTATGTTTTAAACGCGCAATACAATATTACAGTATACGCTTTGCTTCGCTCATGTTCAACACACTGATTAACTAATTGTTGACTCTTACGTAGGAATAAGTTCGATTCGATCGGTGTATAATGTTTAGTGTTTTCGAGGAATAATATCGCATTTTAGTGTGATTTGCTGATCAAATCAGAGCGCGTTTACTTTAGATGTATAATCAGTTGGCCGTTCCTATTTTACATTAAAAGGACGTTTCACGCAGAAATTATTAGATAAAATAATCGTTTCGTAGTTTCAATATTGCACCTGTTGCACTCGACTTATAGGAACACAGTTTAAAAACTGATAGAAATATGAGAAGTTCTACAAATGTCTGGCGGAAGTAGATTTTGTGAATGTAGTAGAAAAAGTAATACAGCTTATTCAATTTGAGTAAAATTACGTTTATTTGGTTGTTGGTTACTAATTGAAACATCAAAATTTGGCTTCCGCTAAACATTCGTGTCACTTCTATATTTTCTAAAGGTTTTTAAATCACGTTTCTGAGTTGCGTATTGGCAGACGCAGCAGATATTGGAATTATGAGAACAATATGTAATTACTTTTAATAATTTTTACCATTGTACCGTGTGAGATTGATAACTCACCTGAAATTAGTTATCATTTGGTCTTGTCGTCAGTCGACGATTTATTAAGTTGGTTTGGGACGAAGTACGTTATCTTTTGAGCGTTGTATTTCGAAACGTTTAATAATACTAGAAGAAGAAAAAAAAGCCCGGATAAAACTGTAATTTTTTGTTTTTTCTGTGCGTGAGCGGCCGATTTTATATATATATATTTTTTTTTTTTTGTCAGTTTTTATCGGTTTATTAGTGAACAATACTGTATTGATCGCACATTATATAGGTCGCAAATAATAAATCTACATATATATTCATATATAAATATTATAAATATATAAAAATATTTATATTTATATGTATAGTATGTGAACACACAATAAAGCTAAAGAGTATTATGAAAAATTAAGGAATGTATAGGATAGTTATTGTATTAAATTTGTTTATTTACTACGGGTTCGACAAAAATTCATCATCAGGTATTAAACGAAAAAGAAGAATACGACAACGGAATATAAAATGAAAGTCAACAAGTTACATAGAGAAAATTATGAATATTACAATAAAAAGTCACAAAGCAAAAAAATAAAAGTAAAATAAAAAATGAATAACAAACAGCTAAGAAATTGTGTACATAGTGAATTAGATTGTTAAAACAACTATACATTATTAATATTATATATATATATATATATATATATATATATATATATATATATATTGATGTAAAATAATAATTATTAAGATCTTTTAGTATATTTACTATGTTCGATTTATTTGCATACACACACACACACACACACACACACACACACACACACATTAATATATATAATTTTTCCAAAACCGAATTTAATATATATTTATGTTATATATGTTTAAAATTTCTAAGTTATTACCTATTTCAAAAGTAATAGTGCAATTATTTTCTAAAACATATTTCTGAAAATGTGTAATGTTGAGTAAGCTTTTCTAATTTTATATCAGAAATATTCTTTATGTTTTGTTTTAACATATATGTATACGTGTTTCACCAATATAAAATTTATTACAACTTCATTTAAGTTTGTGAATTCCATGATAATAAAATTTGTTAAAATTATTTGGAAATAGTTTTCTTTTACAATTGAATTGTTTAATTAAATTATTATTAATGTTGAATGCGATTTTATTATTATTTACATTTATATTTATTATTTTAGCGAATTTTTCTGATAAAATATTTTGATATGCTTTCATACTATTTTTGAACACCCTTCAAAACTCTTCCTTATCACACTTTTATAAACCAAATAAATAAAAAACGTCGTGGAATCCGAATTAATTAATTAAGTATAATCCGAAAGAAATATTGGAATTATTCTTCTCCTTCACTTCGCACTCACACTAACCACACGGTTTCGGCCACCTTAGGCCTACACCTCCGCATAAAACACGATATCTCCCTGTACTACCTCTCGTACACTCATAAGTCATAACACCTATCTTCATACCACCTTTAATTCCAAGTATTCACTTCTTCGGGCTCTTCTACTTCTCCTCTTTTCTCTTCGACATTCATTTGCATAATACCATTCACAGTCTCCGAACCATCACTCCGCATAATATGTCCGAACTATCTCGACCTGTACTCCTCCATTCCCTCAAAAATAGATGCCACTCATACGCTACTTATTACAACGTATTCATTTCTCATTCTATCCTTTCTACTTACTCCACACACCCATTTTAGCATTCTCGTATCTCCGCTATACTCATTCTGTTTTCCCCATTTTCCCTGTCCACTTTCCAACATTGTCCAACATTCCGAACCATACAACGTTGCTGGTCTCACTACTGTTTTATAAAATCTCCCTTATAATCCAATTGGTATCCTCTCGTCACGCACCTTGTCACCTGTGCCGTCTCTCCACTTTTTTTCTTTTTGAGAAATAGTAATTGAAATTTATTTAAATTTGTGGAGGATCATTTTTCGCTTAGGAACACCGAGCACCGTGCTCGGGCCCGGTCTCGATATTTTACCTAGGGAGTAGTGCTTCACGCAGGTTTACTAAATATTTTTTAAATTATTTTTTGATTACGGCAAAATTTTAACTAAATACACAACATCGGTTATTGATATTTTTATCGTTATAAATATGATGAGTTATTACTTATTACTTATTACATACAAATATTTTGAATTTTAACAGTGCAGGACTGCAGGATTTTAAACACCCGAACACATACAAAACGCATGGAAACCGAAATCAACAAAACATTATTAATATTATATACAACACACAAAGGGCTGGGCAAGTTACTTTTTAATTTAAGTGAAGTTAATTCTAAAAAAAAATAAAATTGACTTAGTTAAGTCAAAAGTTATATTTGAAAATTTCAGAAAAGGTTTTAGCTTTGTCGAGTTGTAACAAGTTTATTAAATAAAAAATGACTTGCTTGTTAAGTGATTAGTTTAAAAGTTGCCATATCATTTCTCGTACATTACTGTATTATTGAATTGTGGCTTATTTATTAATATTTGGTTTTTTGAACAATAATAGAATGACACGGGGAAACGTATGAACAAATTTGATTATTTATGACGTAATAAACAAAATGTAACTTTTACAAGTAACTAGCTGATCCGGCAAACGTTGTTTTGCCAAAAAAAACAATCATCAAAAAAATTTTAAAAAAGAATTTTTAAAAAAAAGAGTTTTTCCAAAATTTTTTTTCGTAAAAACCTTTTCCTGGCAATTATGAACAATTAAAAAAAATTTGAGCCAAATCGGCCCAGCCGTTCTCAATTGGTGAATTGTTATACATTTTTGGCTCCATTTATATATATATATATATAGATTTCATAATTTTGAAATAACGACTCGTCGAGTTCAGTTTATATTCAAGTAAAAAGTAAAAATTAAACTTAGTGACGCATTTAAAATAGCAACTCGTTAAGATAAAAGTTATGAAAATAATAATAATTTTTAGCGCTTAACTCGTTAATGTCCAGCCTTACGTCGTACTTAAACCAGGGCCGTATTTAGACATTTTGGGCCCCGGGGCAACACATTTTAACCCATCCATTTTACATTATTTACATACGTTATACATATTAAAATACATAGATATGTAATGAACAATATTTGTCACAACGGTCTTCAAAAAAAAAAAAAAAAAAAAACGAACAAACAAATAGTTACGTGTAAAAACTGTAGAAAATTAATTTTATTCTCCTTAACTTAAATCTAATATTAATTAAGACAATACAGTTTTAAAATGAATTTCACTATTATTAGGCTGATATCAACTTGTTAACGGATCAACACAATTGCCGTGATAGAGTTGTGTAGTTTAAAAAAAAAAAAAAAAATATTTAGACATAATACGGTGAAACTAAAAAAAAAAAAAAATGTTCATATTCTTCTAGATTTTAATTAAATAACACATAAGCGCACGACGATTAAAAGTAAATATCATAAATATTTATTTTTACTAGGTAGGTACTTAATTTCTATATGGATATTTTTTTTATTGAATTCTCAAATTATTAATTTTTCAATATAAAACGTAAACATAACACTTATATTGCTGTATGCTTTATGACACCTGCAAAGTTTATAATAATCTTCTTCCGGAACGGATTTTGGAAAATAAGTGTATTACACTATCGAGACGTAGTTCGCTTGTCAAGTTAAGAACGATCGTTCGGCCGAGCTACCATATACGTATATATACCTATACTAGAGGAGCGATTTGATAAAATATGCGGAGAGAAATGTCTGCGGCGTATATCATTAAATTACTATTGTTTCATATCCGCACCACGAGTTCTGAAATAGTTTTAGGTCGTTGGTCGTTAGTTTCTAAAAATCTTGAGGCGTTTAGCGACACTACCTCGCTGGCCAGACTTACCGAACAAGTCATACGCACACAGTGCTTTGTAGCGCATTGACGAAGCTATCATTTATTTAAACGCTTTGTTGCGAATTACGAAGAAAAAAGAACCCGTAGCGTCATTAAAATATCACATACGGTCGAGTTTACGTTTTTGCAGATGGTTCAACGATAATATTGTTGTCCAGCTGGACAACGGAATTAATTTCATTAAAATAATGAGTTCTCGGTCACTCTAGAGTCGCTCAATTTCAGTTACTTTTGTAATTTTCGTTTTTTTTTCTCAAACAGTTTTTCACGCTCGTATAAATTCTCGTATAAAGCTCGTATAAATTCGATCGATCCAGAAATCTTTTCAACGGTATTTTCATAAGTCTTGAAAACGCATTTCGTGTACGTACCGATTTCACATGACGGATTATATCGATTTTCCAACAGCCACTCAAAAAAAAAAAAAAAAACCAGGTAAAATTTTGACGTTCCGGCCCGACAGGGTTCACTTGTCACCACCAGTGCCGTCTTAAGGCATGGGCCTGAAGGGCCCGGGCTCGGAGCCCCCAATTTATTTACAAAATACCATATATTAACTTTTTTTTCTTACTTAGATATTTAAAAAATAAGTAAATCTTGAACGAGAAAATAATATTTCGAATTATTTAAATATTAACATTTTGAAATTATCACGATAAACAATAAAGTAACAGAGATTCTAATAAAAATTAGTAGCTTTTATTAATAAAGTATTATTTTTAATAGATAATATAATATATTACGTGTTAAAAAAGATATATATATATATATATATATATGAATATTAAATAATTTAAGTATTTAAAGGCCCACCAAATATTTTGGGCCCTTGGGCCTCAAATAACCTTAAGATGGCTCTGGTCACCACCAATCTAAGACCCGAGCCTGAGAAACACTACAACGGTTTCGCCGTTCGAAAATACGTAGGTAATAATTATGTAATATTCGCTTCTCTCTCTCTCTCCGGCGCCGATACATTAACCGATGTATTTATATAATACACAATACATTATATTTACAATATTAATATATATATATATATATATATATTTGTATATTTAATACATTCGCGCGCGTGTCCGTCGTCGCGTCGCGTGTGTACACCCGACCGCCAAGGACAACAAAATGTCTGTACGCCGGCCGTGACGCAGGCGGCGGCGGCCATAACTGTCCAGAACGAGACGACACAGAATCCGGTTCTGAGTGACGGTGGAGGGAAAGAGGTGTATATATAATATTATATACGCGATCGTGCGGCCGGCCGCACGCCGACCCGGCTTTAACAGTGGCCGCGCGCATTATAATAATACGCGTGTACACGCGACTCGAGGTGGGAGTACACACACACACACAACACACACACACAAACGAACGCGCGCGCACACACACACACACACACACACACACACACACACACACACACACACACACACACATATCCTCGTACACGTCTGTGCGGCAACCTGGCAACCTTGGCGGCGTCGCGCGTCGCGCGTCTGCAGAGGCGGTTAGGCCGTAGCGCGGACGAGAGTAGGAGACCGTACCTATATTATTACTATCAATGCCCAATTAATCTCGCCATCTATCGAACGCCGGCTGCTGCTGCTGCTGCTGCTATCTGCGCCTGCGAGATCCGTCGCCGCCGCCGCCAGTCGTCGTCCCGCGTCCAAACGATTTTGCGCTGCACTGCTGCGCGGCGCGATGTGGTAGACCGGTATTATAATAGTCGTACGCGTATACGTACAACTGTAGTAGGTACTATTTAGTACTTAGTAGTAGTAGTAGTAGTAGTAGTAGTAGTGGGGTGCGATTTTTTACTTCGGTCACCTAGACCTATGAGGAGCTCGATACGTGACACTCATACAGCTAGATAACCAAAGAGAAAAACCCGCTACCCGGTGTACGTGGTGTGTACATTATGTAAATAACGACGCGGATCCCCGCGACGGAACGCCAGCCCGCGGTCGTCACACACCGCCCTCGTCGTCGTCGTCGTCGTCATAGCCGTCGTCGTCTAACCGCCGCGGTCCGCGTCCACGTTAACCTGCTTGCGTTAAAAATCCATTAAACTCTATTATAGTTATTAGGTGAATCGTTATATAATAACGAGAACTGCCCCCCCCTTCCCCTCACCACTTCCCCGTATCATCGATTAATGCCCGATTTACACGTGTATTATATACATAAAGAAAGAAGAAAAAGAAAAAATTGCATTCCCCGCGTACGCGTGTGAGCGACCCCCTTTCCGTCGCCCGTCGTCTTTGACGCGGTTCTCGTCCGTCCCCTTCGCACAATATAATAATCTGCTTGTCGCACGGAACGAATTCGAGCGCACACTCGCGCGTATCATTATGTCGGTGTACATACACACATTATTTTATGTTACCGTGGCGCGGTTTTCTGTCCTTCGCAATAAGGGGGGAAAAAAAAAACCTTTAACGACAACAAAATAAATATATATATATATATATATACATATACGAGTATATAAAAAAACGTACGTACCTAATACCCCATCGCGGGTTGTTAATCTAACGTTGCCCACGGTGCCGTCGGTCATTATAGAATATAAATGTCCAAAAATATTATATTGTATAGTATTATTCTCTCCCCGACCAGTACGATCCAACCGGTTACACTCTCGTAACAACGCGTCGTCGTCGGTGCAGTCGTATAACTACTATACGCGGCGGCACGTGTGTGTGTGTGTGTGTGTGTGTGTGTGTGTGTGTGTGTGTAAGCCTGGCTCACGCGGTCAAACTTTTCGTCAAACATTTGGCGTTTGTCAAACGTCAAATATTTTAGAATATATATTCGAAAATATTTGACGAATTTGTCGGATAAATCGACAAGAATGATAAGAACTCGGTATTGGATTTTATTTGTAGATACGAACGATACGATACGTATCCGCATAATATATTTTATCCGTTCTGCGATACACCGATAAAAATATAATTATTCGTTTGGGGGGCGTTGGTGTACATTTATTTTGGGTTATTAACGAGGACATAAAGAGTGGTGTGTAATATTTTTTATCGTGTTTACTATTGAATTTCACGCGTTAAATCCAACCAATCGTCGATGACTTTTAAATGTCAGACATTCGAATATTCTCATTTGATAGTGTGACCATTATTTCAAATAAACATTTGGTGTTTGACAAGCGGCAAATATTAGACGAAAAGTTTGACCGCGTGAGCCGGGCTTTACGACGACATCGCGCATCCGATGTTTTTGATCCCGGACTACCGTGCCGAGCGAAAAAAATAAAATAATATTCCAAACACACTGTACGGAAAGAAAATTGAACGAAAAACGTTAAATGAAAAAATATAAACATGAAAACATTGTATGTCATATAGATCATGTGTAATCATTGATTGTATATCGTATAAAAAATAAAAACATTAAATAAAGAAAAGAAAGATATGTGTTTAAAAAACGAACGATTCTGTACGGTATCTATATATACCTACGCAAAATCAAATCGAAAGAGTCAGGATTTTTTCGGGGGGCGAAGTCGAACTAATATTGCAACTATAACCGCGAAACGCAAATTAAAGTTTAGCACACAACGAGTGTATAATACCTATATACGTATTATGCAGTGTCGGTGAAAATCGTAATATTATTATTATAATTTTAAAGCCGTTGTGACTTATCGAAATCCGTGTATGCGAATATACATCATACTCGGGTAAAATGCTTATTTATAAAGTATTTAGAATATACACATTGCGAATATTTCGAAAAAAAAAAAAAGGAATAAAAATTCGTGACGAGATAGTATTCCCTGAGTATTTTGAATACTTTACGAATAATATTCCAAATACTTTTAGAATAATTTTCTTTTTTTTTTAAACTAGTTTTCAATAATACGAATATCAAACACAGTGATTATTTTATTATTTAATCGAATATAAACTGAACTCATCAATATGTATTTAGTGGGGGGAAGGGGGTTAAATATATATATATATATATATTTAATTCCGTGTTTTTAATAAGAGTAAAATGTTGTTATAAAACATAACACGTAGTGTATAAGCAAATATTCTTGATTACTTGAATAAAGTCGGGAACAAACGCCAAATAATTATTCGACAAAATAATTGATATTGTTTTAAATACTCACTTCCACTATAGCCGCTACTCGTAGTTCTTCTTCTGAAATAATTCCTTTTTTTTTTTGCATTTAAGTAATTTTTATGTAAGCACTGTTTAAAATACGATCGAGCTTCAAAAAAAGTATGTATTTAAAACGCTGTACATTAAATACTGAAGGTGGACAGAAAGAAAAACAAACGAAGGAGTGCGTACTATACGAAACAGATGAAACCAGGAAGTTACTTAACGCCGTTAAAGAAAGAAGACGGAATATGATTGGCCATGTCCTATGACACGAAGAAGAGCTTCTGTACATTATAGTAGAAGGGAAGATAGACGGCAAAAGAGATAGAGGACGACCAAGAACATCTTACATCGAACATCCGATACCCGACGCAGGTCTAACAAATTACAAGGATTTGAAGAGGTTAGCTGGTGACAGAGATGAGCGGAGAAATGATGAAAAACTGCAAAACCAACCTCGGGGTTGATTATATATATAAAAAAAAAGAAAAAGATACTTTCGAAAAAAAATTGTTCCGAATACGGTTTTCGGAATACTGTACAAAAGCTTGATACGTATATACATTATAACGCAAGTTTTGTACTCGTAAAATAGAAAAAGTTCATACACGGCGATATCTATATAAATTATTTAACTACGCGTGTTAGCGTGGACAAATCGTTTGAAATTATACCACCGTCTGCACTGACAACGGTTTCCGATCTGACGGTATATTCAACATTTTTTTTTTTTTAATAAAACGTTATTATTATCGATACGCAAGTATGAAAAAAAAAAAAAAAAAACGTTTCATTTAATATTAGAAACAGCGAAATTTATTGCTATTAATTTGATTAAAAAGATGATTCAACTTTATATATATATATATATATATATATATATATATATATATATATAAAGCGTATCATTTTCACAGGAGTTCGTCGCGCGTTACGTTACGGGTATTTAATATCCGACGGGTAGGTTAATAATGAAAACGAATTGAATATACCGACGGAGGAAAATCGTAAATTGCGTCTGTACGTCTTATAACAGCGGTTCTCAATGTGTGGTCCGCGGACACATCTGAATCTAAATGAAATCAAAATATAATAATACAAAAGTGTATAGTGTTTATTTTATTAGTAAATAAACTCGCATATTTTGTCTCTTGGTCGAAAATGAGATTAGTTACGAGTTGGTTGATGGTTATATATTGCTTTTATCGTTTGTTGATAATACACGTTATTCATTAACGTTTTCGATAATTTCTTGAAACAAAATACGATATTTGATACGCGTAATAAAGTTCCAAATTGAAAAGTAAATCTCGTTCGTGCATCGTAATTTATTAGTTGTGGTTTAAAATTAGCATTCCTAGATTTTGGGATACCGTGCATTTTTTTTTTTTTAGCGACTTGAGGGCTCCGCGAACGAAAACGTCTGAGAACCGCTGTCTTATAAAACGACGGTGGTAAAACTCGCCCGAAAACGGTTGATTATAATTGAGAAAATATTGCGATATATAGGTAAAGTACCTGTTAAAACGTCGAATACAACACGCGACCGTGTTTACCGCTGTTTTTTCTCCTCGTTTTCCTATAGTAATTATTCGAAAAAAAAAAAAAACTCAAAACGAAAAATTCGTAACGTCGTTTATCGCTTATTCGTTCGTACCTACTGTGCGTGGCACGTGCTTACCTATATATATATATATATATATATATATATATATCGATGTCGAATCGTCTGCAGACTCAGAAGATTACACTAGGCACAGGTATACCGCAGTAATTACCAACGATTGTGCGCGTGAACATTTCGGACATAAACATTAAACGCATATTATAAGAAGGAAAAAAAGTGAGACGCGTAAAATATTCGTTTCTCGCGTACAATATACTAGTGTGTGTACCTATTATATATATAATATATATATATATATATATATATAAAATATACGATGATATTTTAATATTACGCGCATCTCCGTCCTTTATAAGAAGAGTCCGGCGGCTGTGTAAAAAATTAAATTTTAGAAAGTCTATACCGTATTGACGTGGACGGGCGTCGTCATTTCAGTGTTATACAATAACGATTACGGGTACTATGGCGCGATAAACACTGGCGGCAGCAGCAGCAGCAGCAGCTGATACGTAGGTACCTACGCGTTTTCCGGACTTTTTTTTTTACGTTTTCCTCGTCAAAACGGCGGCGCGCTCCGATCGGTTTGCTTGCACGTGAATTTTAAAAAAAAATTTTTTTATTTTGAATCGCCTCTTTTGACGGACGTGTAACGAACGATTGAAACGCACCGATCGTATGAAAACGGGCAAAACGGTGACGACGACGCGTAAGAGACGGGTAAGCGGGACAGAGAGAAAAAAACGAGGCTATGCTAGTAGTACGTACTCGAGACGTTGGTGTGTGTTAAACGTCGCGCGAGCGGTAAAAACGGAACGGAATCGGAACGGTGATCGGGACCTGTGAACATGTCGGTATATTTATTCGAAGTGATTTCGATAATAAATATTATTATTATTATTGGTTGTCAATGAAAACAGCTTACACACGCGTTTCCGTGCCCCGTTTCCCGAGATTTTTACCCTCGTACCGCCGTGATAGGTGTTTACGCGATGAAAAAAAAAAAAATAGAAGAAGAAAATTGCCGAGGCCCCCCGGGCGTACGTAGGTACGTCTGAAACACGGTGTTTGTTTTAACGATATTGTGGTGGTCAAGCCGATGACGATATTATAATAATTGAGTATTTACCTGCATTTGGTTTTTTGTTTTTTTTTTTTTTTTGACTGGTAAATCGAACGTTAAAACGTGTGGAAAAAATTTGTTTTCGATTTTTTTTTGAACGCGAAAACGTTAAATCGTTACGAGAATGGAACGTCGAAAAAAAAAAAATAATAAATAAATAAATAAATAAAAAATAAAACCGTAGCAACGTCATTTTCCGTGTAAAAACCGTGGTAGGGTTTAAAAGAAGAAGACGACTGGCACCAAACTGTTGACTAATGGGCAACCCGTAGGTGTAAGGTCCAGCGATCTGTGCACACACACACACACACACACACACGCACAACCGGTTCATATTTAACGAACAGGTACTGGTTTACGTCCCACCAGGCGCGCGCGTATATTATACACGTACACACACACACACACACACACACACACACACACACACACACACACACACACACGCGCGCGCACACACACACGCTCAGACGCACACCGCGCGCGTACACGCGCACACGCATGAGACGTGTACCTTTTGTTAGTTAGCCCCCCCGTCTCGTAACGCACACGAAACCCGGTGGTGGTGCGCTGCTGCTGACGTCTGATTCTATAATATCCATTAGTCGGTTTAGCGACAGCCGTTGTAGTGGTATATGACGCGTAACTATAATACATAATAATAATAATGTTATTATTATTATTATTATAATATTACCGTCGTGCCACAGTGCGGCCGATTACCAAAAAGGTGGTCAAAATTAAAAAATTCCAAGTAATTCGCTTCAAAATGTATATTAGGGGGTTTTTGGGGTCGCTGATTACAAAATCCATTTCTGTGTGTTATTTTCATCCACTTCTTGTTCATCTTCCAGTGTTCTGTCTTATAGTTGAACACATTTTTAGTTTTTGAGTTTTCCCAGTAATTTTATTAAATGTGCACATTATATTGATAACCGCATAGAACGAATGGCAGTGTTTAACGGACCCTTCGATCCCACTCGCCAGCAGTTATAATATCTCTCGAAACGAATATTCTACTTCATTCTCGAAATAAATGCATGCAAATTCAGTGGGCCGATATCGGCAGCTGCATTTTGTTTTATTCAGTAGATAATACTTTTATATAATATAACGTCCAACAAAATTTAAAACAGCAATTTACGGCAATCTATTACTTTTTTCTATAACAATTGAAATTTTCATAATAAAAAATAAAAATAAACCTGCTCTTATATTTCTATTTCTAACAATCCTCCAGTTAACCATTAACACCCAGAAATTTTTTCGTACATTTTACTATCCTTCGGATGTTGATTCCATTTTATTCCGCTTGATTTTCTATATTTGCAAAACTTTTACACGCGTTCGCAATGTAAACGGCAACTGTTCTCTCTGTGTTTACTGTAGTGTAGCGCTCGGACGAATGACACATTCCGACTGAGATTAAGGAGGGGATTTAGGAAAAGGACGTTACTGATGACGGACTTTGCTTCCTAGGGAATCCCTATAGCCAATACCCAATGATGAAAAAACCCTAACTAAGAACTTTTTTTTTCAACTTTTGGCCGCACTGCGTGCGTCGGCGCGGTTAATCCGCGCGGCGTTTACTGGTCCTCGGGTCCGGGCGCGCGCAAAAAACTATCCGAAAATAACGACAAGCGCGATTTTTGGATCGTGAGCGGAGCGAGCAATATACGTCCCACACAGCATTGAAATATTTATTCAATATTTATTCAATATTTAATTTTAATGTTTAATGTTTATTTAATATTTGATTTCAATTGGTAGTACATTAATAAATGTTAATAAATCTCCTATTAATGTTTTGTGGACAGAAATGAAATGTTTAATTAATATTAAAAATTAATGTTTATTAAAATTAATTTTTAATGTTAAAAAAACATTAAAAATTAATGTTTATTAAATGTTTATTTTTTATTTTTAAATATTGGTTTAATTTTGGAATAATTAAAAATTAATAAGTAGGTATGTCTACCTATATTTATATTGGTACATAAATTAATAAAATGTTCTTTCAGTCACAGTGTAGAATACATACAGACCGATTATAATAATGATATTGAATTTGCAATTTACTGAACAACTATATTTTCACTCAGACAAATACAATTATTTGACATGTACCAAGCAAACTACAAGTAGGTACGATGAAAATGATCTACAAAATTGAAAAAAAAAAATTAATATAGGTATATAAATACATATATAATGTACCTACATAGTATAGATACATTATGAGGTAAAATACTTACACGAGTATGCAATACAAATGGTCAACTTCAAATTGTTTGCAGTTAATTTGTCTAACACTATTTAACTAAAAAAAAATAACCACACCAATACGATTAACTGAAATAAAAAATGAAAAACACGTGTCGCGTGTGCAATACAAAATACATGTATTACGTGTCTATGCGGAATGAAAACAAAAATAATATTGCAGTCATAAAAGCGGAGTGAAAATTTTGTGATAACTTGCTATGGCGTTGTTCGAATATATTTGCTACGGTGTTTGGGTTTATCGCGTTACCCGCGCAATGAGTGTCGGCGGCGGCGGCGGCGGACCTCGGAAAAACCATTGCTAAATTTAGCCATGGGAAAAGCGCGTGAATAGACGGCGATAATGCGCGATGGGCTCCGGGACAGTGTTTCTTTCAGGCATGTTTCCGGGGGTGCAAAGCCCCCCCGGAGAATGTCCAAGGCCCCCCCGGAGAAAATTTGAAGAATAGTAAAGAAATATCAAAATAATATTAAAAAAATTTCATTTTGATATTTCGTAGGTAACTACAAGCGGCTGATATGAATCAACAAAATAATCGATTTATAAAATTATTTTTCCCGATGGAAAGCAGTAATCCCATAGATAATTTATCGTTACAAATTATTAAACACCACGTTTTGAACTAAATTTGTACTAAACAATAAAATCAATTTATCGTGTGTTACCGTGATGAAAATAACACGGAAAGCGGGTTTATTTCTGTTCCAAATTTCACATATTTTGCATCGTTCATTCCGCATTGCGCATTCGTTCATTCGTTCTGTAGTGTGATAATACTAATATTCTTACTCTATGGATAATACGTTTAATTTCGCTCTTGATACTCAAACAAACGGCAGTATTTTATTTCCGTAAGTACTAATTCCTATTGATATATGTATAATATTATTATATAAATATAATAATAATTATTAAATTATAATAAATAATAGTCCTAAAGTCTTGAAATTGTTACCAAATACGTAAATATACGTAATATATATATATATATATATATATATATATATATATATATATATACAGGGCTAAAGTGAGGGGAACGTAGGGGACTCAGTCCCTTACCTCTGATGGTGGTTAAAAGCGTCCCTTTAACAATTTCGGCGTAAAGTACGCCGAAACGCCCAAATTATATCCAAATAACAATATAATTAAAATTCCGTTGAAAATAAATCTTAAATAAGTTTTAGTCACTTTTTTATCAAATATTATTTTATTTTTATTGTAGTAAATAGTGCTAACTACACTGTGATTAATAGACATTCGGTATAACTGATGATTCGTATGCATTTCTGTAATTTAAAACATAATATAACTAAAGAAAATACAATTTGTTCCTATTTAAGTACTCTATAATAATTGTTTTATTTTAAAAAGTAGCTCTTTTTATGTAAATTTGAATTTTTTTCTTGTACAATTTAAACTTCAAAGCACTAATTACACAACATTTTTATGAAATAATTAGTTTAAGATTCTGAGCGAAGCGAGGAATGTATTGGTTTTACAATGATGTCTGTAAACAAAATTTCTACCAGAAAGAGTGCTCCGATCTCTACGGTCTTGGTTTATTTTCGGTCCCAAATTGCATCTAGTTGATACTTTAGAGAGGTCATTTTTCGATTTTCTCATATGCGCCCAAAAATAAAACTTAAAAAATGCGATTTTGTCGTTATGTTTGTACACAAAAATTCTACCATAAAGAGTTCTCCGATTTCTACAGTTACAGTTTGTTTTCGACAGAAAATTGCACCTACTCGGTACTTCAGAGAGGTCATTTTTTGATTTTCTCATATGTGCCCAAAAAGAAAACTTAAAAACTACTGAAAAATTGTTTAAAAATGTATTTTTCTTGATGTAATATTGATGTTTAATACCCAGCCCCGGAGAAAATTGTCTGAAAGAAACACTGCTCCGGGACGCGCGGGCGGGAAGTGACGCGAAGTGAATTCTGTACGTGCAACGTGCGTAAAGATTAAGTACATATTATTTGGTCCGTTGTGAATGTTCATGGGGGAAGTGGCTTAAAGAGAAACGATAACAATAATTCGACGACTTTTCCACTGCGCGTATTGATATTATTAATATATAATATATAATACGTATATTTAATATTTATTATGTTTCTAGGTACTCGAAATAATTTTATACAAAAACAATAAATACTATTATACAATTACAAATACTATTATTATTCAAATTTATACCAAAATTAAAATGTTAATATTTTATTTTAGTTCTTTGTAAAATGTATTCAATTTTGATTTTTATTGGGAATAACATTTTTTCTTCAATTAAGAAATAACAATAAATAAATATTAAAATTAATATTAGGTAAATAATCAAATTTAAACTTATAATAAAATTGTCACTAATATATTTTATAAATATAAGTTTTTAAACATTTATCAAATCCCAAATTTTCATTGAAAAATAAATATTTGAAAATAAATGTTTATTAAATATTAGTAAATATTTCATTCTAAAATTGAAATTTAAATATTTTTTTAATATTGTATGAATTACAGATTTGCAATATTTGATTTCCAATCAAATTTGAATATTTATACAATATGTTAGATTGACAAATGCTGTGTGGGGTGTTACAATGATGTGTGTTTTTGTCTGTTTTGAGGTACCCGGAAATTCTGACCGGAAGGTGGCGTGCTCCTCCGATCAGTGGCGGTTATATCGAAGTCTCCGAGGGGGAGGGGGCAACAGTGCTTGACTTGGGAAAATAGTAGTAGATGTACTCTCGCTATTTTTTCAAAGAGTAGCGTCCCTAGCATTTTAACATCCCTCACATTACCCCCACACCCCCTTTTACGATCCCCTAAGAAGCGTTAATATAAAACTATAAACACTTTTTATGACAAAACAGAATAAGGAATATAATAATTATTATTAAGTACCTGAATTTATATAGATAATGAATGGTTATCATTGATGGCTACTTATCAGTTATCACGTGTAAGATATGAGATATCTGATATCAATACATTTTGTAAATATTAGAACATTTTGTTGTAAGCTTTATGTATTTAATACAAAAATGTAAGTTGAGCAATTTTATAAGAATAAAAATTTTTATTAAAACCTGTCCCACGCGTTCCTTTTTAAAAAGTAGGGGTACGCTAGAATATCCAAAAAATTAATTGATGTACTCAGTCCCCTCCCTCCAAATCAAGCACTGACCGTCCCCCGCGTTCCTCTTTAGAAAAATAGTGGGGGTACGCTCAAATATCTGAAAAAATAGAAGGGGTACTCAGTCCCCCCTCCCCAAGTCAACCACTGGGGGGCAGTGCCGTAAAAACCGGGCGTGCCGCAGAGTGTGCATTGCACACGGGCCCGGGGCTCAAATTATATTATGGGGCCCTCTGGGAGTTTGTGCGTCTCACAAGGACGTCGGAACAAAAAGGGTGACCAAAAATTGTAAATCGCTAATAACTTACTGGCGCAAATGTTATTACGTGCAGTGGCGTAACCAGGGGGGGGGGTTTGGGTGTTTAAACTCCCCCCTCCCCATTGGCTTTTTTTTATACTTTTTAATCTAATAAATGTATACAATTTATACAATTGTATATTTCATTAATTCTATAGTACCTACTGCAAAAAAATATGATATATTTTGTCATTTTACAAATAAAATCATAATACTTTTGAAAACTCGTCCAGAGTCCAGATTGATAACAATAGACATCTATAATTATGGTTATGTGCACGATTAAAGATCGACAAGTTGAACAACGAGCTGCATTATTCCGCAGTTCGTCACGTCCTCTGACACGACTAATAAACCTCTCTAAATCAGCTGAGAAATTCTACTACTTGTAGCGCTAATAGTGCATTTATGCGCATTGTGCAACAAACTTAACAAAAAAATGTAAAAGCTTATAATTCCATTTATACTTAAAACCCCCCTCCCCATTACACAATCCTGGCTACGCCACTGATTACGTGTGTATTGAACGGATTAAATAACAAGAGCGTAAAATAAATGCGGCGCCCTAACATTACACAATAATAATAATGATGTATAATATAATAATAAATAATATGACGTGTTATGGCGTGACAACGCACAATAAAAAAATAACACAAAGACGGTAATAATTATTGTAGAAAAAAAAAAAAACCTGGACGACGTGACAAGGCCCGGCACCAGTAACTGAAAATGTCTCGACGGCAGACGTATGTGAACGAGATCCGGCACAATCAGAAAGAGCACTCAGCCAGTGAGGCCGGAGAGCGACGACGGCAGACAAAATCAAAAGGCACGCAGACCACGCTCCGAGGCAATCGAGTCTGCCGTTGTTTCCCGTGCAAGCTGAATTCGGATCACGAAACGGACAATTATTCGCCGACTATGAAAAAACGCGTAAAACACCTGCGCAATATTGCGCGGGCCACGAAACGGCAACCACTTCGACCGTCGCGCGTCGCCAAAGTCTCGACAGACACGTTTTTCAAACGGCTCGCGGCGGCCGGCAGTATCCGCGCGTTACGACGTTACCGCCTGGGTGCAGTGGCGGCGCCAGAATTTTTGCAAGAGGTGGGCCAAGCTGAGGCCAATCAATTTTCGAGGGAGGGGGGCCCAATATTTTTTTACTCACAACCAAATTATGGGGGGCTACCTATGCCCACACACCAAAAATCAGATTCAATATCATAAACACACTATAAATTGTTGTATTGCACAACATAACTACACTTGAATACTTCGATACGTTTAAACCTCTATTAATATAGTATATTACAATTGAAATACATGTACATTATATGTTACAACTTTTTAATGTTTTTGAGATAATTTTTAATGACCGATTAGGATTAACTTAAAAGTTAAAACCCATACAAATTATAGTTACGTGTTTTTTCATAATTTACATAAATTTTAGGGTGGGTCAAGAAGTTTTGGGGTGGGCCCGGGCCACTGCCTGGGTGAGAGGGAGAAAGGTTCGAGAGAATATTCGAGACCTTTGCTCGGATAACGACACGTGCGCGCTCCAACGAGTTATTATTATTAGTAGAAATAAAGGGCCACAAATTTAAGTTTTGCACACGCGCCCCAAATGGTCTGGTTACGGCGCTGTGAGGGGGCGAACTCAAACTCGACGGTGAGCTAACGACCCACCACCCCAATCGCGGAGTTCAACCTCCGCCGCCACCTCTCCATTATCGGTATTAGAAGTTTTTTTTTTGACTCGAATCGATTACGGAAAATACGGATATTTTAGATGTTTTAATTGATAAAAAAAAAAAGATCCTCTTTCATTAACACTTTTTGCTGTATTCAAATTACGCCGGAATACGATATACCCAACATTGCTTTGGATTAGAAAAAAAAATCAATTATTTCATATACAAATGAATACGAATGTACCTATTATTTTATAAAATATGTAGCCAGTATAGGTAATATAAAAACGAATATAAAGTGACGAAAACTCTAAGGTAGGTAGATAGGTGGATCGCTCCCCCACCAGCTATGGCTCCAGTCATACCCGGATTCCAGTGCCGGTCTAACGTTTTGCGGAGCTTGGTGCGATTTTTTTTCCATGTTATGCTGATGGTCTTTTTATTAATGACGGCACCTACCATTCGGCCAACTTAAATTAATCAAGACCTTTAAAAATTATTTATCATTTTCCATATTTCTTCGCATTTTTTTTTTTTTTTAATATTTACACTACAATAATAATTGTCCGAAACATATTTTATTTCTCATAAGCAATATAGGTTGTGCAGCAGTAGGTACGCATTTTAAAACTGTAAATAAAAATGTGCGAGAACTACCCAGGGGCGCATTAAGGGGGGTAAAGAGAGCATTTGCCCCGGGCGGCACACCGATCATGGACATTTGGAATTATGTTTTAATCTGTTTGTATTTTAATCTGTACTGTAAATTTAGGGGTGGCAAATTATATTTGCCCCCCCTCTCATCCCTAAATATTGTACCTTAATGCGCCCCTGGAAATACCCGCGTCATAACACTCAAATACCCAATACTGAATTTATCAAATTACAAGGAATTTTTATTTAAGAATATGCGTTTGAAATTAAGACATTTTACTTATTTCAATTATATTTCTAAAATAAAATAGTTACCTAAATGAAATAAAAGAGAATGTATGGCACGTGGGGCCTTTAAAAGCGCGGGGTCCGGTGCGGTCGCGTCCTTCGCACCGCCCTTCCCATAGCAAATTAGTCGGTACTTTAGAGAGAACGTCTTTCGATTTTCTCAATAGCGCCTCAAAAAAAAAAAACTCAAAAACTACCGAAAAGTTACGTAAAAACGCGATATCGTCGAAATCGGTTATCGTGGTTTCTTTGTAATTTTGAAACTTTATATTAGGTGCATTAAAATTTTTCAAAAAATTACTTTCAATTTTGGGCTATTTATAGCAATTATAGATTTTTGAGGTATTTTCAATTTATAAAAAGTGTCGTGACGGCTGACTGTGACGCGCGATAATCTTTTTTTTTCGTATCCTCCGTAAAGAAGTTTCACATTAAAAGAAGTAATTTTAAAACTTAAAAATTTAATACAATGTCAGACGTGCGTTACTTCAACTATATTCAAAAAAAAAATCTTAAAAAAATTGTCTTTTATAAACATTTCAAGTTTTTCGACAAAGTGTATTTTATTTAAATTTTTTTTGTGGGAAATCACTTTATTTCATTTATTAAGAGGTAGGCAATAGAAGAATATTACACCGAAGTTCCGCTCAGAATCGTTTTATCGAACGAAATCAATTATCATTGCTTTGAAATTTCTAGTAATAACAAAACTCCTTAATGTTCATCCAAGTAATTCGCTTTTAGCGACATCCACAACACCCTGTGGCTCGCTACATTTTGTTTTGTTTTTTTTTTATTTGTACTGTAATTTTGGTTTGAACGAAATCCGTGCGCGGTTTGGCGACAGTGACAATAATAACTCTTAAAAATATATTTCACACGAGAAAATGCATTACCTAATGAATTCTAACTATTTTGAAATGTTTTCAAACGATTTTAACACGTGCACAAAACGTGTCTCCAGACAATTGAGTGGGTACGAAATTTGGAGGAGAAAATTGCTGTCACTCGGCAATAAACGATTTCCTGCAAACTGACCTGACTAATACCTCCTGTTTAATTTTTTTTCTGTTAAATAGGCCGTAACGACTTTCCGAAACACATCGATCGAGTAAAGACTATCGGCGTCTTTTAAGATTCATCCGTCGGTTACTATAGGGACGATATTGATTTTCACCAGTCTTGGTTATAAGAATAATTGTTGTTGATTATTTTCTTAGTAAGATTTCAAAAAAAAAAAAAAAATAAAAAGGCCGAGGGCTATGCCATATTATATAGGAATATTCTAAAACTATTTTAAACGTGAACAAGATGACAATTCTTTGCACCTACTCAGTATTATTTGTATCATAAGCATCTTAATCTGGACAACGCCGGGCACCGAACAGCAGCTGTTTTAAAATACGTACAAATTATACCCATAATAATGAGTTTAATTATTAACGGGCGAAGCCGGGTAATAATTATTCAGCTTGTAATAAATGATAATAATAAATTCCCGAACATTTCCGACTTTTACGTAATATAATAGTATACAATTTTTTTTATAATGTTTAAAAAGATTTTTTATTTATTTTTTAAATACTGATCGTCGTCGTTTGCGGAGCGATGATAGACGCTTTTTATACGGGACAGAGTCGAAAAACATTTTATTCGTTTAGGTTTCAGAACATGAGTATACGCCTATCGATTGCGCGGCCGTTTATGCGACACGTTTAAATAGATATTTAATAAATTACTATTGTTTTTCAATATAAAAAAAAACATCAGCCATTAAAAGGATACTATCGTAATATACACGAATTGTGTTTAAAAAAAAAAATCTAATTTTAAAATGTCTCGCGCCCTATGGAAAAATACATTTAACAAACAAATATGTTAATACATGCGTTTTAAATGATGACAAAAAATATATATTAATAATTTATGTTATTCTCGGTACATTTGTCCAGTAGGCTAGTGTTGTACGTATTCTTTCATATAAAATATTTTTAAATGTACAATCTTATATTAGTACGGCAGGGTAAATATAATAATAATAATAATAATAATAATAATAATAATAATAATAATAATAATAATAATAATAATAATAATAATAATAATAATAATAATAATAATAATAATAATAATAATAATAATAATAATAATAATAATAATAATAATAATAATAATAATAATAATAATAATAATAATAATAATAATAATAATAATAATAATAATAATAATAATAATAATAATAATAATAATAATAATAATAATAATAATAATAATAATAATAATAATAATAATAATAATAATAATAATAATAATAATAATAATAATAATAATAATAATAATAATAATAATAATAATAATAATAATAATAATAATAATATATTGGTTTAATTAGGAGTTATTTTTAGAGATATTCTTAAAATTGCTTACAGAACCACTCTACAGATTGGAAACTAGAAACAGACGACATTTTAAAAAATATACCTTTTTTTTAAATTGTCTAAGAAAAATTGTCTCCTTTAACCCGTATATACGTGAGAGATGTATCTTCGATTTCAAACCATTTGTACCATTTGTTTTAACAATCCCATTAAAACTTGACATTTTTAGAGATTTTTTTTTTTTAGTATTTTATACATTTACAATTTCTATTAGTATAATTCGTATCGACCCTTTTCGGCTGTGTAAAATCTTTAATATTTTGAAAGTATGTTTTTTTTTTGGTTTTTAATTTTGTACAATTTTAAACATTACTAATTTATCGAAGACTTAAAATTTAAAAAAAAAAGATTTGTTTCAATGATACGTTATCCTGACTATAAATCAAAATATTGAAAAATATGAATACAGAGATTATTGTTTTTTTTTTTTTAATTTTCTATATGTAGAATAGTGTATATCTGTTGTCCGTTCGTCCATTCTAGTCTTATTGACTCGTTATTATAGTGACCAATATCAATATTGATATTATCAGTTATAAAATAATTTTATTGTATTTTAATTCACTGAACAAATTTACAAATTAAAAAAAAAAGGGTAACGAGCCGCGGGGTGTTATGGATATCGCTTAAGTGAATTACTTGGATAAAGATTGTAGAGATTTGTTTTTATTTAAAATTTGAAAGCAATGATAAGTCATTGCATTCGATAAAACGATTCTGAGTGGAGCTTACTTTTCTCGTAAATATAGTCTAAAGTTACATATTTGGTGAAAATTTCAGGTTTCTATGACTATTAGCTTCAAAATTACGAAGAAATAAACAACAATCGATTGAGACGAAATTGCATTTTTAGCGTTTTTGAGTTATATTTTTAGGTGCTTTTGAGAAAATCGAAAAATAACCTCTCTAAAGTACCAACTAGATGCGAATTGTTGCCGGAAACAAACTGTAACCGAAGAGATCGGAGCACTTCTTCTGGTCGAAAATTTGTACACAAGATAGAAAAAAAAATAATAAAAAAATAAACATCATTGTAAAAACAATAAAATGAATCTACATAAGATAAAAGATAAAAAAATATTATCTAAATAATTTATCTAGATAATATACAACACTGGTCTTAACTCCATTTAAACCACTAAAAGATCTTTTTGAGGAGCATTTAGAAGTTGGACAGCATAGCATTTTAAAAAGCATTTTCAGCGCTATGTATTGACGAACGATTTGTATATAATATTATTCTACATTACATTAATTAAATTATCAGTTTGTATAAACATTAATAAAAAAAAATAAATAAAAAATTTAATACAACTCGATAAACCATTAATCACCATAAAATTGAAAATAGTATTTAAGAATAATGTTAAAAAATTTCAATATTATATAAATTAATTATAATTTTTTATCATAATTCAATATAGTATATCTTATTTGATTAAAAATTAAACTGCGCTGGTGGTTGTGACCACCTTTTAAAATAGGTAAAAAATGTGTCACCCGAGGCGATGATATCCCTTTCCCACCAAATACGTCTCTGCCTATATGTATATTTTATTTAATATATTTATATAGTTAACATAAAAATATACGGTGTATTGAAATATTTGGCATTTGTTTATACGTATCGTGCGATATTGATAAATGTTAAAAAACTGTATAATTTCAAATAGACTGACCAGTAGGATATACAATATTATAAGATTGTCTATTTCAGTTATACATTGCGCAGGAATGATACATTTGTAATTTGTATATTATGTAAGTGGAATACGCTCATTTAGTAGCAAAAAAATGCTTTATACAATAGAATTAGTTGGAAAGAATAAATAGTATATGGACGTAATTATCGAGTGTTGGATATTCGTTTCGATTCGCGCGCATTTACACGTGTATAACGTCTTGAGCCAGAGCGGTCGTATGATTATTTCGAATTCGAAATATAAAAACGATGAATATTATAGTACTTTCAAAATGATTCTGGACATAAACCCGGTTCACCTCCTTTTCAGTTCGCCCCTCTGCCCGAAAAAGGGAAAAAAATCTTTTCGTTCATATACAATTCCTATCGTTATTCATTTAATACACCTGAAGTACCGCACCTGTGTTCAATCGATTGGTTGGATACGAGGAAAAACTTTTGGAATAAATATTACCCGAAAAACTATTAACCGATAAAAAAACGAAAAAACTAAAAAGTTGTCAAACAAAATTATTCTTCATTTCGCGCGAAATAATAATCATTTTTGGCGGTGGAATTCATAAACACTTTACCCGTTTACCGTAATTAATGCTCAGAGCGATGCTTTTTTATTTTTATTTTTAATTTGTACAAATATATATATATATATTATATATTACTTATCTAAAATATATTTTTCAATGATTGCCAATTATATACGAGAATGTGAACAGATTAAATTTACGCGAGACCTTGCATAAGTTATTTCGCGAACGGAAATCGCATAATGTAAGAGTTACGAAAAATTGTTAAAATATTAATGGTAAACGTTGAACGGACATTTTGAATCGGAATAATAAATGCGTTATATTATATTATGCATAGTCGGTCGGTATTAGAATGCAATTGACAATTTGTGAAATGTTTTGTACTGTTTAGAGTTGTTTAAATTTATTTGGGCTATTCATATTTTATGGATCGTAAGATTCTTGTCGTAAATGTGTATAATATATATATAATAGAACGAGAGTGGGTATGAGAGGAAAAAAAATCAGACCCACGTGAAGAAAGCAGTTGCGAATGATTTTTTTTCTTTTCGTGAATTCCCTATGCAGAACCTGTTCTTTTGTCTCGTGGAAAAAATCTCGAATTCGAGACAATACGAATTGTAAATGAAAAAAAAAGAACATGTATATATATATATATATATATATATATAAACAGTGTATTATACGTGGCTGTACCGATCAGTGGTTTTCAATAGTCGATTCTCGTGTTTAAATAGAATGAAAACGATCGCATACTTACATGCCTGGCGCAGAATACAGAGTGATTATAATGTTGTTTGCGTGTTCGATCTGCGTTCGAAATTAAAATTCCCACGGATTTTAAAAACGTAATTTATGTATTTTAGGTAATTTGTACAATAGTTTTACTTTCTTAATAATTAGGTTTAAAATGAAAACCTAACGTTTTCTTCTGGGACACCCTGCAAAAATGTCTTAAGTTTGTAAGATTACTATATTAGCTTCACGTATAGTATTTTTTTTAATATAAATCTATTTTAAATTATTTATATGTTTAAACGTATTTTGGAATACAATTATTTTCTCAGAGTTGTTTTAACTACCACAACACTAAATATTCCAATCAGTATATCAGTCAATCGATTAAAACATTTAAAATTGGATTACAAATCCATATTGGGTGTCAATAAAACGTATGTATTTTATAATAATATAGGCACAATAAATAATAATATTAAGTATATAACTATTACACTGAAAATGATATATTTTTGTTTTGTAAATTCTTATAAGTTTTTTTAATTTTACAAATTTAATATATATATATGTATATATATATATTTACATCATATGTTTTGTGTTAATATAATATAATATTTTTAATTTAGTTAGTATACCTATTCCAGATTTGGTATGGCAGCAGTTATATTAGAAAATACAAATATTAAATATTAAATTATTTTTTTTATTTATGATTTTTTTTTAGTTTATAAATTTAATATATGTGAATATTAGGTAATATTTACATATTATATATTTTACAAATTATGATATCGAAATGACACTATACGTTTAAAAATATTAATTGGGATATTAATGATATTTATGAGGATATTCAACATTTAATAATAAAAATCTTACAAATATTTATATTAATATTAGATTGATTCAATTTGTACATATTACAGTTACAATTGTTAATTACTATAGTAAAACAATAGTAACTATTGATTATTATATAATATTGAATTTTCATGAATAAAATATTTTCGATTCAATTACGCAATACTATAGTCGTTATTGTATATTAAATTAACCAACATTTCTTTGTTTAAATTTTAGTTTAGTAGGTTATTATTCTGAGAAAATGTATTTATATTCACTTAGAGTATTGTGTTTTTTTTCAGTATTTGAATAATGTGAACTGTTATCATTGTAAGTGATAATGTCGCACTGTTGATATGATTCGTATATTTATTTTTTAATCGGTTAAAGTGCATAAGTTTTACTTTAGTTAAATTAAAAGAAAAATATAAAACAATATTCGCAACCTGCGAATCTATAACCAATGCCGCGGAAACTATAGTGAACTACCATAATTCAATAACAATTGAAAAATGTTAAAATATATTAATCAGTTTTTATTCGTACCTAATATGTGTAAATCATTATAAAAAAAGTTTCTTATGGATGGTACAAAATTATATTGTTTAAAAGTCAAAGATTCTTGTGCTATAATGTGTTTAGACGAAGTATGTTCGCAGTTGTGCTACAGTCATAATATTACTTTAAATTTAAAAGTAAAGTCATTGAAAAGAGATTTCGGGTGAAAATTAGTTGTCGAAAAATGATGACATTTGATTCTTTTTATCCTTTTAAATAGCGTTTTTATTCTATAATAATATCACCAGTGTACGGGTAAAATGTTTTTAAAATTGTATTGGTCATAAATGGATTTATCGGTGCCAAAATTAAACAAATGTCAAATGAATAAATTCTTCGATTTGTTCAAAACCAAAATCGAAGGCATTTAATTTAATGACATGTAATTTTCGAATTTTTTGTGTTTTAAAAATAAGACGAAAATATATTAACAAAATATGGAACGACTGTGTGTTCCGAATTCCGATTATAATGACAAGAAACGATCGATGAATACATACATTTTATATAAATTAAACATTTGTGCCGTATTTCAAGTTTTAACTGCGTAGCAACTAACTTAACAATTTACATTTATACTTTGTTGATTTTACTATTTTACTGTATTATTATAATGTTACATATATATTTTTTAGCTAAAAAACAAATAAATGGAATGAATTGTGAATATAGGTTCGGACCAGTCTAATAAACTATTTATTAACTGATTATTATTATTTATTAATTAACTATTGATGAATTACAATAATATGCATAATAGTTTTTTTTTAAAGTATTAAGAGAATCACTATTTATAATCCTTTTACCAATTTCAATAACTCAAAAATGTGTGGTTCGAAAAGAACATGTCATTGTAAAACTGAATGCGCATTAACTGTATAACGTAACAGGAAGTTTACAAAGTTACTATTTAAAAACAATTATACACATATATTACTTAGAAATATATTGTTTGCTAGTATTCTTCGTACAGGATTTTTTCAATGAGAAATATGTAAAAAAAAAAAAAAAAATTGTCGAAAATTTTGTTATTTTACGGGAGTCGAAAATAATAGATAATATACGATATATAAATAAAAATTGAATTGATGACAAAATGATATAATACGCATTATGAAATCAATAGCGTAGAATTAAATATCAATACAAATTTATAAATACGAAACTATGCGTCGAGCAGTTATGAAAACGGCAAAAATATTTGAAAAATAAGATTCAGATATTATTTTGATTAGATTTCAACTATGATTGAAATTTGTATATTTTTATCTAGTAATATTTTGAATTATCCTGCAAGAAAGGAATGCACAAACTTTCGGACTCTATAACAGTCATCACAAATTATCATAATATATTAATTATATATTGACATAATACATATAATATAATTATATTAAACAATAAACATTTATTATCATGATTTCATGAATACTATAACGTAATATTTAATCATAAACCCACTATTGGCAACTATTTTTCTGATATTATATTTATAATGACTCGTATTTATATTATTTGAATACAACGATGAATGATATAAAATATTACTTGATTAATATTTTCAAATAGCTATATAAAATTTGTTTTAGATTCTGAGCGAAGCGTAGAAAGTGCAGTTGGTTTTACAATGTTGTATTCTTTAATTTTAATGTTAATTTTATCTGTTAACACATTTTTGTCTACAGGAAATAATCGGCTGATCTTGATATATGAGATGCATTCCGGTAGCAAATTTTATCTACGTAATAGGTCTCGAATTATCTCGTAATAGGTACTTTATCGTACACGTTTATTTTTCGATTTTCCCAGCAGTTTCCTTAAGCATAATTGAAAGTAATCCAAAATTTGTAATGAAACCTGAAAAATTGTCGTTATATTCGTTTTGGACATGGAAAACTTCTATATGTATTAAGTGCTCAAAATGTACTGCAAGTTCAGCCATGTATATTATTTGAACAATTTTCATCATATTTATTCATTATATTAAAATAACCGCTTGGCGTCACTCAAAATCGTTTGTCGAATAAAATGATTTATCGTTAATTTAAAATTCAAATTAATGTAAAAAAATCTAAAATCTCCGTTAAGTGTCCCAGTTGAGCCGAAATCCACGGCTGATAACTTTTTTTTTTATTGGACATATAAAATATGATCGATCTCATACGTAGGTACTTATTAAGTGTTAATTGTTACTTATTAAGTATATTTATTTAAAAGAAACTGTGGTATAAGAATTATTCTGATTTTTTTTTTAACGATATAACGAGCTATTCACTAAAATTTGAAGTGGACGAATTTGAAAATGTCGTAATACGGGATGTAGTTTCTAGGAGGGGAATGTATTGTACCAAACTCGGATATTTGCCCCTCAGGTCAATTTATAACTTATAATTCCGGCGAATAGTACATAAAATATGCCACGAAGATCAGTACACTTATTTCCTCCATCGTTATGGAATGTATTTGGACACAATTACTGGCAATGGTCTGACTAACAAATTGTCGTGTGAGCGATGGAATAACAAATTTAAATATTTAGTTCGATACTCAAGTCCTAATGTTTATGTATTTATACAGTGTCTTCAAATGAACACTGCCACTGCAAACTTATATAAAATTCGAGTAGAAGTTGAATTTGAATCGAAATTCCCATGGTCAAAAAATATAAATTAATTAATGAAAAAATTAAATGCACATGTTCGTCATTTACATAATATATTAAATATTTCGGTTAAAATACTTTTGAATCGCCAAGATTGGGTTATGAAATGAACGTTTCTCGTATATATTATAGTACCTATATTATTAAAAAATAAGCATCTAGCACTTCACTTTATCCTATGAATCTATTTATCTAGCGTACCAGTTACTTTACCACTCTGTATACGAATAAATGTGTACTTTTGTCTAATCCAAAAATTATACGGCTTGAACAATCGGTGATTTAATTTGGCACCCAACTCTTAGTACGCGGATGCTGTGCGACTAATATTGCTATATAATACTCTTACGTTCTATAACAATGATAATAATTATTATGTACGTCCTTGAGTGCTATACACATATCCATTAAATTATTATACACGATTCGATAGTTTTCTCTCTCTCCCTCTCTCTTAACAATATATTTTTAAAGGTCTTCGACTTCAGACCAATAAATCCTGAACCGGATATATAATTTTTTTTTTTGCCGTCCAATGTCGTTTTTTCCCTTCCCAATCGATTCTGTAATTATTGGAAACAAATATCGTACGAAATATTTATCTGACAATTTAAAACAATCAACCGTTACGATGACTGATGTCCGTTGTTGTAATTATATGATAATATCGTAGGAAATGCCTACATATTATGATTAAACACAAGAGTTTATTGTTTCGATTTTTTTAGATTTATTTTTACTACTGTGCATGTGTGCACGACTAATGATAGGGAAGGTTATTCCTCTCCAAGTCCGGATTTTTTGAGGGATCCTCCTAAAACATTGTTTAATAAATCTATACATAAATATGAGGAAATATATCAACTTAAAAAAACGATCTCGGCATATGTTAAATTACAAATAATAAATATGAAAGTCGATTATATTTTATATAATTTCTAATTGAATGTGTCGATAATTTTACTGGTTTTTTTTTGTTGACGACATTTTTCGTTAGTTTTACTTATATATAGATCGTGTATAAGTTACATTAAAAAAACTACTAGCAAAATCCAGAAAAAAAGTCAAATTAAGTACCATTTGTGCACGATTTGATACCAAAAAGTGAGTGCATGTGAAGGAAAGTAAATAATCAGAGCACTTTTTAAATTCCAAAGTGTTCATTGTTAAAAAAAGTTACGTATCATTTAAAAAGAAAAAGAAAAGAATAAAACATTTTATTTTCCACTTTGTATGTATAATAATAAAACATTTTCTATGTTTTTTTCAAATGATGTAAATTTAAAATTATCCACGTTCTTTAACTGTAAGTATCTGTTAAACAACTAGGTTTTAATATGGTAGGCAATCCAAAATATTCGAGTCTTTAAAATGCATTCTTCATTTTTTAGGCCATATGTATGTTCTGTAATGTTTGCGTAGAAATATTGTAAATTGCATTATTCGTTATTTTATTACCGTTGCTAAAGTAGGTACCTATACTGGTTAATGAAATAAATATGCTATGTAAAATTTTGGCTAAATGCAGTAGTGTTCCCATAGGGTATGCTATATAAACGCCGTATACTCTCAAGTTTTTAGTAAAATAAATCACGAGTATGTACTCTCAAGTAATTTGCAAAGGAAGATAAAATATGTAAATATTGCTTTTAATTTTGGGATGGATGTTTATTTCTTTTCCCCCAAAGAATAGACCGTTGCGTTACAATGACATCATTAATAAACCTAAAGATCGTACATTTAAATTAAATTTGTTATCATTATATTCCCACTCTTTTTTATCATAAAAAATATTATATACATATTAAGGCACTTCTCAGCTCAGCTTACAGTATACTCTCAAAAAATTGATAGGAATATCACTGGCTAAATGTGTTTTCTTCAAAGGGACAATTTTATTTCAAATTTAATGGTAATTAAATTGTCATTTTGTATAGTTTCACAAGTTTACAAGCAGGTTTGTTAAAACTTCAGAGAACTTGGAAAATAATCTCTAAAATATCTTATTTAATATCTGTTTTGCAATATGTATATTGTATATATATATAGAGAGAGAAGCTTATTACCGCTTTCTAAAAACACTTTTAGTTCATTGAGTATTTTTGAGGAAAAAATGGCCATTGTAAATGTCACTTAAGTGAATTACTTGGATAAAGATTTTAGAGTGTATTGTTATCACTATAAATTTGAAAGTAATGATAAATCATTACATTCGATAAAACGATTCTGAGTAGAGCTTCGGTGTAATATTTTAGGTATATAACAAAAACTAACTCTTTTTATGAATTAAAAACTCCAAAACCTATAATTACTATAAATAGTCCAAAATTAAAAGACAGTTTTGAAATTTTTTTCCTTAATATAATATACAGTAACATATTTGATGGATATTTTAAATTTCTATACCCGCATTAGTTTCAAAATTACGAAGAAATAACGATAATCGACGAAATCGCGTTTTTACCTTTTTTATGTAATTTTTTGGTAGTTTTTGAGTTCTATTTTTAGGCGCTTTTGATAAAATCAAAAAATGATCTCTCTAAAGTACCAAATAGATGTAATTTGTTACCGAAAACAAACTGGGACTGTGAAGATCGGAATTCGGTAGAATATTTGGGTACAGACATATATGTATAAAAAAACAACAGATTTGTAAAACCAATGGATTTCTTGCTCCACTCATAATCTAATATTTAATAATTAAATTTTATAATGTTTTATTGGAAAGTTTTTCAGTGATTTTATATCATTTTATTCAATTTTAAACGTATACATTTTAATTAAATTCAAGATTACCAAATTTTAATTTAATATAGTTTTTTTTTAAACTTATAAGATATTATTATTATTAATATTATGGATTCAGTTTCGAAATTTACCTTTTGTGGACCGTTTTAATGTGCAAAAATATTCTGATTACGTAATGATTTATTTTGTAGATCAATCTGAATACATTATGAAAATCAATTATTTATTAAGGTCAATTTTTTTTTCTTGTTTCACTATACTTAAGATGTAACGATTACGAAAGTAAATACTCATACAAATGTGTGGTATAATACCTTATATGAATTTGGATTAAGAATCATAAGCAACAATGCACAGAAATAAAATAACATAGCAAAGAATTATGTTTGTTACGTGTATAGATGTTCCAAAAGTTACATATAGTCAAAACCATAGCACATTATATTATAGTTTATATATATATATATATATATATATATATATATATATATATTGTTATAATTTAGAAAATATACCGTGACATTGAAATTTTTATAGATTATTAATATTAATGTGTTAAAATTGCCTAATAGTCTTTAAAAATTTTAAATTCTTCCTGATTTCTGTTTTATTTTACAGATGTGAACATGTAATACATTATCTTACAATTATAATTATGTTATTCTGACTTTTAATTGATTTAAAGTTCAAATTACAGCAAGATTTATTATTTTTACTAATAACGACAATTTTATAAATTGAAATCAATAAAATGGTTATTGTCGTGTTTTGAAGATCTGAACTCTTTTAATATACGAACGTTTTTCATATTATCATTCAATAAATTCTGTTATTAATTATATTAATTTAAAATTCTTAATTAGCCAAATTTAAAATTTCCGGTCTTAAATATATTATGCTTACGATTGTAAAACACTACACAATTGTAATAAACATGTGGTGCTTTATAATGCGATGATTCTGCTGTAAAATTTAAAAATAATAATAATATAACCCTGGTTTGTGTTGGGCAAAAGAATTTTCCATAATATTCGTCTTTGTGTCATGCCATATACTTTTTTTTATGTGTGGGCATTATTCTCGTATCGTATTATAATAATATAGAAAAAAAAAAATAGAAAATTTATTTTATTTTATTTGCCGTTGCCAAAATTGCCATTTTGGGTTTGGATATTCTTGCGACACAAAAAAAAGGGTTATAACAGACTGACCGGAATGTTGTCCTGTACGAATCAATATATAACCAGTATTCTACATGGCTTATATGCAGTATATACCTGTATATAATGTGTCAGTTTATAATATATAGAGAAGTTAAAGAATACATGCAAAACGCTTAGGAATTGTGATTGGAAAAAAATGTGCAGAGTAGTTTTTTATAAAAAAAATATTTTTAAACCTATACTATACGTTACTGTACTATATTAATAATAATATTATGACCATTGTTATTTATAAACTTTCGAATTTTAATGAAATGCCATAAAATAATATAAAATAGAAAGTTATAACTCATAAGAAATATAATTTGGCCACTAGATATATGAATATATTATAACATACAAAGTTAAAAAATATTAATTGTTTTTAACAATTATTATTTTAGTAAATAATTCTAAGTACCGATATGTACCATTCAAATAAGGAAAAAACTGTATATCAATATTAATTAAAGTTTAAAATATAAATTATTGGCTATGAGGACTTACATTGTGGGTGTTTCCATAGGTGAAATTTGGATTCGAATTTTTAAAGCACTTTTTTTTGAAAAAAGTGTTATTAGATTATTTTAAAGAAAAAAGAATCCAGAAGAAAAATTAAACTTAATTGTTATATTGTAAAATATTTCAACCGTGCGAAATTCGCAGTTTATCTCCAAACCTATAAAAAAAAATATCTTTCACTCCTTTTAACTTTTTAAAAACAATAAACATCAATCTCATCTAATCATATTTCAAAAGGTATATTATCAATATATATCTATAGATTGTGTTGTAGCCAAAAATGTATTCCGAATGATGCGCCAAATTTCTTATTACTGTTCTCAAAAGTGTTAAAATACTTAAACCTAATCAGACGTTTTTTTTAAACAGTTAAATTTATTTACACACTCATTGAATACTTTAAAATTTGGTATACTTTTATGATTGGAAAAAATTGTCCTTTTCTAATAAAATTATAATTTAATATTTATAATAATGATAAATACTACATAATCGAATACAAATATTATACTTAAGCTTATCTGTATTACTAGGTCATGGGCGTACTCAAGGGGGGTTCATGGGGTTTAAACCCCCCCCATTGGCCGTATTTTTTTTATGCAACCCATTCGTATTGTATTTGTTATATTATATTTGAATGTTCAAGTTCATTGTCTTATCGTATAATTTATATTATTTTATAATTACAATCGTATATTACGCGTATTATTTCTTCCAAGGCGTTTCTCCCAATCCGTTTTACCATACATTAGGTGAATAACATTCCTTTAATCTGTGGTTTGAGAAAGTGATTTGAATCCCACTTCAAAATCTTTAAAACGCCTTTGCGTTACAAGGTGGGTGGAAAGATATACGGCGATTCATGACTTTGTAGAGTTATTTCCCTGTGTTGTTGGTGCACTTGAGAAAATGTCTGAATTGAAAGATTCAACAGCTACTGATGCTAATATCCTAGCAAAAGCTATGGATTCTGAATTTTTTGTGTCTTTACAAATTATTAAGGTAACTTTATTTATGAATTAAATTTTTTTCATCTTAAACTCAAATTTTTATTTTATTGTTTAGGTATTGTTTGCATATGGTTTGCCGCATTGTAAACTTTTACAAAAAGTTGATATTGATTTAAAAGAAGCAGTAGACTTGGCTGAAGTTAGTATTATTAGTATTCAACATTTACGTAATAATATAGAACAAGAGTTTAGTAAAATGTTCAAAGAAGCTGAGGTAAAGATTTTGATAACATGTTATTGTTTGACATAAACATATGATAAAACTAACATCCAAATTTAAATTTTTAGAAAATGGCTAATGTGATTGGCATATGTATCTCATTTAAACGTGTGAATAAAATAAACAAAAATCGAGCTAATCCCTGTGTTGATGATCTTACTCCTGAAAAATATTATCGTATAACTGTAGCCATACCATTTATTGATTCATTTATTCAACAATTAAATGAAAGATTTTTGAAGCACAAAAATATATTTAAAGGTTGGTGGATATAATTAATATTTATTTACCAATTTAATTAATTTATCTGTAGTATTTAAAATGCATTTTTTTTTCTAAGGATTTGGGTGTTTATTTTCTAAAATCTATTCTGATGAATTTGATGAACTGGTTCAGTTTTATCTTGATTGTGATGTAGACATTGTAAAAGCTGAATTACGATTATGGCATACAAAATTGGATCGAAATGAGGAACATCCAAAAAATGCATTAGATGCATTACGAATATGTAATAAAAAAATATTCCCAAATATCCATCATCTGTTGAAAATACTGTGTACTTTACCAGTGTCTACGGCAACGCCTGAGAGAACTTTTTCTTGTCTTAAAAGACTCAAAAATTATTTGCGCAGTACAATGACAGAGGTACTTCTGAATTTTATTTACAAACAGAAAATATGGTTAAATGTATTAGTAAAGTGTATCTATTTAATTGTTTCAGACCCGGCTCAATGGACTCACAATGTTAGCGGTTCATGGACTTCCATTAACAGCTGAGGAAGTTTTAAATGATATGGCAAAAAAATCAAGAAAATTAGAAATAATATTATAAAAATAAAAAAATTGTATATAATAAAGTTTTTTTTATTTTTACATTGAAATTATTACAAATAATATTGAATGTCATAATCAGGGAATGTGGACCCAGAACCCCCCACATATTTTTCTAGAAATCCAAAACCCCCTTAGAAAATTCCTGAGAACGCCACTGTACTAGGTGTTTAATTGTATGAGTTTTAATCCAAAATTTCATTTACATTTGATATTTACAACGTATTAACTTACTCTGTACATAATACAGTACAAGTAAAGTAGATAATATAATTGCTTTCATGAAAATGAAATTTTATAGCTATGCGTTATTTTTGCGTATGTAATCTAAAAAATGTATTATTATCTATATAACATTTCGTATTATGATGATCATGCAGACATTAAATAATATATATATTATACATACATATATAACTCTGCATCTAAATCTAGAGAGCCCCTTTCCACCTGGCCACGGCGCTGAACAGTGCGCATACAGAGCTTATATTAAGTATTTTTCTCAACCACTTACTTTAAAGCAACACAAGACGATTGCGAAAATCAACATTTCGTCAAAAAATATACTTCAGAATTTCAGATAATAATTTCATTTGGACCATTATAACGGTACGTAAACTAAACTTTGCCAATATAAAGATGATAATAATATCCGTAGATATTTTTTTTTTTGGACTACATTAACACATTTATTTATATTAAAAAATTTTTTAAATTTTCTAAATTTCATGAAAAACTACGTATACCTATGCATGAAACAACACTCAAGCACGTATAATGTTGTCATTTTTATGTTGAAAAAATTTAGTTTTTGTAGGATCACTTACGTCCAAATAAGAGCGATGATTCTCGCGAGACACGTTGTTATTTAATCGAAAAAAAATATTCTACATGCAATATTATACTTAGCAATTATATGGCCATCGTAAAATTCAAGAATATATTATAATATGATCTACGAATAGTTATTATCACAATATTTATATATATAGTTATTTTTATTATACAATGCTACGGATATTATATTAAGTTCTGAACTCGATGAAAAACGTTTTTTGCATAAAGCGATTTCAACAGCCCGAAAACTGATTTCCTACAAGTACATAATATACCGTGTCATTGTAACAGCCCCTATATTATATAAACATTTTTGTACTACACACTTAGTCTAATCACATTGGTGATGGAAATATAGGTAGTAGCTTGGTGGGCTACGCGTAACCCATACACGTTGAAGGCCGAATTAAATATTATTAAAACGGCATAGAAAAGATATGATGAATATTCGTCTCATAAAATGCTTAAATTTTCATTTACGGACTCTTGCGAGTCTCTCTATAACTATGAAGTAAACTTATGATTTCACGATACGTATATATTTGTGATACAAAATATTTAGTCACGACGAATGATTAAATATAACGATACACAGCCAGAGACATACGATTATAGAAATAAAATTTTATTAAATTTATGAACGGTATTTGATTCGATTGACATGGCACGTTAAAATTGAAAAATACGATCAATTTCCAATAGGCTTACGAGAGAATCCGCTCTCGCGTATCCCCAAAGGTTAGACTGTGACTCTTTTTCATTTTTAATATCGCGTGTAAAAAGATGAGTACGTGTTCCTTATAGGTGACCAAACGGTTGCACTGGATTTAATAAAAGTTTACTACATCAATGGATCAGTGCCTAAAATGTTTGTGTTTTGCTACTGCACGTCACACATATTTTCTTTGTTATACCCCCGCAAAAGACTATACTATAAATATTAATTGAATTAAATACCTGTTTATATAATATAATACACGTCTGATACTCTGCAGATGTCATACGCATAGAGCGTACAAACAATTTTTACTAAATTGTTTCAAATTATTTAAAATCGTATAAAAAAATTTAAAAATAATAAATGCTCGGTAGGCACATTATATGGAATAGTTTACATAGATTTACAGATATAACTATAATAAAAATAAATTAAAAATAATTGTCTGAAAACGTACTGCACACTTTTGTCCGTTTGCAACTGCGCATTCGGTATATTTGCTATAACGCACACCGTGTGCGCTGCTGCACACGATTTTAGGCACCGCAATGGATTCGTTGAGCCCCGTGGACAGTGGCGTCATTTCAGTTTTCGAAAGGGGGAGGCAAAAGATTTAACCGTCCCCATTTACATTTAGCTCAATACAATTTCTATTTTACATAATTTTGATATTTTCATTATCATAGGGCACGAATCGCCCGATGTATATTTTTTTTTTTTTGTGGGAGAAAATTCATTACTTTGACGGCTATAATAAATGTATGATAAATAACTATATAGTACGTAAATATTATGTGCGATTCAAGTTTTGAAGTTTCTCTTGTCATATAATATTAAACACGTTAGAAATGACGTTTTGCGATCAGCTCTGAGCGGCTTGTTCAATATTTTTTCTCTCTTTCTCGCCGTCTTGACCTTTAGCTTTTTTCATTTTTATTTTTTACACTTGCCACTCACAAATTTATATATATATATATATATATATATTCATAAAACATACGTTCGAAGCGTTAAACGACGGCTAAACAAATTCGTTCGTGCCCTACGCGATTAATAGGTTCGTCAACTGACAACTGTCAAACGTACATCATATTCTTCGTATTAGGGGTGACGTACGCACTGCCTTAAACAATAACCATGTTTATCGAAAAAAACCCAGAACCGCGGTAAGTTGTAACCACGAATCAATCACCTCTAATCGTGGTTATAACCTGCATACTTTTTTATTTTATTATTAATTTAATTTTAATCCACTGTTTGCCACGCGATTTGTTATTACTCAATACTATAGATTTGGTTAGAATAATTTATATTTACATCATAGGTAGGTATCAGCATGAATCATGTCGGCCCACCGTTAACAAGCGGGGGGGGGGCAAATGCTCACCCTGCCCCCCACCAAATGACGCCACTGCCCGTGGAGTGTCGTATTATTATAGGCTATATATTACAATAACGGTTCTGCGAAAGAGATCGATCGACAGAAGACCGAATTTGACTTTTAAGACTTTTTTTTTTTTGGTCGGTCGCCGCACTGGCATTATATACTCGTAATAATATACATATATATTGGTTTCTTTGGTTACCGGTTTTGGTTGTTAGAACATTGTCGATTGAATCGTATTTTTTTCTCTTCTTCTTAGTGCGTTATGGTCGCGTAAAAAAATGATTTGTAGTCACTTTGTGTGTCGATTATTATAAAAAAAAAAAAAAAAATATGTGTACCTATATAATATAATGTCTCCCTCCTCCCTTCTAAAAAAAAAAAAAAAAAATAAAACCGCGTCAATTAAAAATCTAAATAACGCGCACGGGAAACGCCGGGTATAATTCGACGAGTATCGCGTAAATATATATAAGAGATTTTTATTCCTGATGAACCTATAAATAATCTGTAATATCTTATCTTTTATACTGGTAATTTCAATAATAATAATAAAAAAAAAAAAATTGTATTTTTTAAAATTCAATGCGTAGTGAATTTTGTAAGTATACGACAGCGGCTGCTGCAGTGTTGCGTACAACATAGTTTTCCCGACAACGCAAAGTGTGTTCGACTATTATTATTTTCTTCTTCTTCTTCTTCTTCTTCTTCTATACACACACAACACACACACACACACACACACACACAATTTATATACATTTATATACACCGCGGTGCAGACGGTGCGATCGGTCTATACGAGATAATTTTAAACCGTTCGGCCGGAGGGTGAATATAATGAATAAATTTCGTCGGATCTCCCGACTACGGCGGCGGCGGCGGTCTGGTTTTATTAAAAAGACGACGACGCCGACTTTTATAGCTCAAGGTCGTCGATGTATTATTTAATATAATATTGTATTGCGTCCGTACACGTATATTATAATATTTTATTATAATATACTTACGCTCTCCGCGCGTTATTAAAGTCTCTCTCAATCATTCACTCTCTCTCTCTCTCTCTCTCTCTCTCTCTCTCTCTCTCTCTGTCGTTCAGATTTTGTAGAGTGTTCGGGCGCAAGTATTTGAAATATTACGTGAGTATACGTATTTGTATAATGCACCTAACGAAAACGTATGTTTTTCCAAGTGTTTTTGTATGAATTCATTAAAAACGTAGTAGAATTATTTCGAATAAAAAAAAAAAAAAATTAATATATTCAAAAAACAAAAAAAAATCCGAAAAAGGGACGTAATACAGTCGAATCGATGATTGCACGAACGTCACGAGTCAATTATTTAAAACTTTTGGACAGGAACTTATTTGGAACGACACAATATTCATTATGATTAAAGACGTTTTCGCCGTCAACCAGATTTTTCGGTTGTAATTTTATAGCTAAAAAAAAAAAAAAAAAGTATAACTTAAGACATTTTTTACACTCGACGCGTAGAAACGCATGACTTATAGTATAAGTACCTACGTTTTTACTAATATCTCAGTTTCATAAAATATTTGACTCGTGACGTTTCTGCAATCATCGATTCAGTTGTATAGTGTTGTCGGGAATTGTACGCTCCGAAAAACAGTATTGCGAAGCTATTCAAATTCGTTTAGAAGTTATTCGATTATATTATAATTTGTATACCTACGTATTGCGCACGAACGCGTATTAAACGTACACTGCGGTGTACAGTTCACGACGCGAGTATATAAAATATTTTGAGAAAACAAAGGAGGTATCAAGTTGGACAATGTGGTAACGTATCCTAAACAGGCGGACTATTGGTATTTTTCTGCTTATTTTATGTACATAAATAAATATTACATAATTTTTGTGGTCTCGTAACATGGTATACGCCATATAATATATATATATATATATATATATATATATAAATACGAACAAAGTAAACGTGCAAAATGTTCTATAATATGTAAATTAAAACACGAAACAGTGAAAAAATGGATTACAGTAATTAAATCGCAGAAAGAATTTTAAAAAAATTCTACGAAACCAAATTAATTTATTCAATTTATAAATAGGTTAGGTAATTGTGTTACATTTTCGTTAATTCTTTTGTTCAAGACGAATGTATAAAAATGTAGACGGAAACTAAAAATATATTTTTTTTTATTGTCAATTATTATTATCACATAACGAATCCAATATCTTTATTTTCTTTTGCTCAAGGTAGTGTCCTGACCAGGTACACGCTCTACAAAATGCACCTCCGGAGACGGGCAGAAAGACCCGTTCAATATTTGTCTACGATATAACAGGAATATCGTTATAATATATCTAATAATTAATATTATTCAATGGGCCGTATAATCAATATAATCAGTCGCGGAACTGAGAATTTCTTTTTTCTTTTATTTTGTTTTTATTGTAAAATAATTTTGAGCATATATATATTATGAACAAAACATTTTAAATTTTATTAAAAAAAAAAAAATAAAATCATTATCGTAACTAATTATTATAAAATGTATACGTACATTTTATAACAACGTATAGCGTGTTAAGCAGTATTATTTATTAACATATATTTTGTAGAAAAAATATTGTAAAATGTCCACACGATACTGTTTGAAACACAATTTCAGAGAACCCTACGTGTTTTTAAATAAATTTGTTTATGATTGTATATATTAAGCAATACTCGATGCTAATCCATTTAAACGATTTGCCATTTTGGTCTCAATTTTTGTCCTTGAATACGTTTTTTATTCGTTTTAAAGAAAAAAAAAAAAACAAAAGATCTCTCATAACATTGTACACTGATGTTGCACAATTCAATGCTGAGACTTCCAAGTTTTTATCTTTAACAGATCCGCCCATGTTTAATTTATCGGTTTTTATTTTATTTTATTTTTTTTTTGTTGTCTTTCTATAATAATATTTGAAAAAGGCAAGGGGCCTGCACCTAAACTATGTCTAAACGTGTTCTTAAATCCTTCACCAAATCAATATTACGTACGATCAGTATAGTGGAGTAATATTTTCTCGAGTGTACGAAATTGTTTTTTTTTGGTGTCCCGCAATCATCCAGATATGAATAAAGCGTGAAACGGTGAAACGCGCAGTTGTTTTTATTTATACACACGGTTTTAGATTTTGAGTGAAACGCGGTTTCACTATGATGCATTTTTATTTTTGGAAAACACTTTCTGGCGTAGCGTATTGTGCTTAAAAATTTAGAGCATAATTAAAAAAAAAAAAAAAAGATTTATAATACGTATATTTCAAATTCTTAGTATAATTTTTGAAACGTTTTTGGAAAACCGAAGAGTGAAAAAAAATTATAATAACGAGTCTGCTAGTACTCGAGTCATTGATGTGTAAACGTCGCGTGAGCGGTAAAAATGGAACGGAATTGTGATTGGGATTTGTGAATATTGGTATCTTTATACAAAGCAATTTCGATAATAAATATTATTATTAGTTGTCATGACAACAGCTTACATATTACACGCAATTCATTATGTATTAATATTATTAATATTGCCTGTAAATTTATTAATATTATTATTAGTTGTCATGACAACAGCTTACACATTTCCGTCCCATTTCTTCCCGAGATTTACCCTCATACCGCCGTAATAGATGTTTATACACAACAAAAAATGATGTAAAATCTTAAAAAGTACCGTTTCTTGGAATTCTCCATCATTGTTCCGAACCTTAACGTTTCGTATGCGTTCAAATATTAATACGTGCTAACACTGCTAGGTAAGTAGTTATTTGATTTTTTCAACAAAACGGAGTTCTTTCCGGACAGAGGAAATATGACCACATTATTTTAATGGTTGTATATGTATTTTTCAAATAAAATTTCCCAAATAAAAATAAGCGACTATACTTAATAATTCGATGTAAGAGATATCTAAATATCTTCAGTATTTTTAACAAATTATTTATCATGTAATTTTGTGACGAGTAACACGCGTACTTCTATAATACGTATAAAAATGTTGATATTAGGATTCAGTCTGGTCCGGGCAAATTAATGATTTTCCTTTTTTTTTTTAACTCGTTACAAATCAAGTCGATGACATTTTTTTTTTTAATCGAGTTAAAATTCAAAGTCAATGAAAAATTCATGTACCTACCTATAATTTACGTTGTATATCGTTAAAAAAAAACTTTTCTTCACTTTTGAAATTATTAATAAAATAATGTGAAAAATATTGAAACATTACGAATTTACTGTTACATAAAATAATATTGAATAATTACTAAATATTCTTGATTTCTGTTGAAACGCCCGTGTCGCCCAGCAATCAGAACGTACCGTTTGCAGCTATTAGGCGACAGCGATTCAGTCGCCCAGTATGCGTATTCAGTGGCGTGCTCAGGGGGGGAGGTTAGGGGTTATATCCCCCCCCCCCATTGTCTTTTTTGCCGACCTACAGAAAACAACTTATTAGTTATAACAGCTGTTTTAGAGTCATTACTTAATACTTTTTATTAGTTATTAGCAAAAAGTTATTATACTTATGACAATAAACATTTACTATACATAACGTATAATATGTTAATTGAACAACTTGGTATTAGTGTGTTATAATTTAAATTCATTTTAATTATAGAACAATTTACAAATGTACACAATTATAAGCTAGAAACGATTTTGGAGAGCTTGAAACATAAACATTTGAGTTTTTGGTATTACCATGACAATTTATTAAAATGTATTATTACTATTTACTTATAACATCCCCTCCCCCCCTCCCCCATTGAAAATTCCTGGGCACGCTACTGTGCGTATTTTACCTACGCGCCGAATGGAATAAGTTTGAAAAAAAAACGGTTCGGCAATATGCTATTGAAAACGCGACTCGGCCAGTAGCGGTTTTGACTAAACTTCAAGGGGGGGGGGCGGGGCAATTTTTTTGCCGAATACGGACGGAAAAATTAAAAGTATGAAAGTAAATTGTACTGGTTGATGAAAATAAAATATTTGGTTTTTTTCTGCCCGTATAGTATGTAGTTATAATTTCTAGATTAAATAATTTTTGGTGAATTCAACGGAAATCCGGGTATAGTCTGACCAGTATCCATCGGCCGAATTTTTTCTCCGATATAATAACGGTCCAATAATTCGGCAAATGTTGTCCGAAAAATAATATTCGGCCGATGTCGTTCTAGTCTTTATTTATGCATAATATGACACATCGGCTTTACCCCAAAGTAAAAAGAAAAAATATATTATACAATTGATCATAGTATTGGTTAGTATAAACAAGACGTGTTGGATACTTAAAATACTTTGACTTTATAGTGTGTGGAAGAAAATGATGAGCTAAAAAAAACGCATAAAACGGGTGAATTTGTTTATAGTCTCCCCTCTATATTATAAAAAAATAATTACAAAAAAAGGCCGGGCACACTCAAACGTAAAACTCTGGGTTCGCCTATGCTGCGGCCGCACCACACTCGTGCAGATTTACCCCAGTCCTTCTTCGAACTCTGTGATAGGGCCATGCCTCCACTATACGTGCGTGATATTCTTAGATATATTCGTTATATTTCGACGACGGTATATAGCGCGTATAATCCCTTTGATTCGATTTCAATTTTCGTAACCCGTTGAGCCGCCTTTTGGGAACCATTGGCGTTCGTGTAAAAATAGAATACACTACTCTGCCGTCTAACCGGAGCAATCGCCGGGGCGGTCGTCATCTCGTCGTCGTCGTCGTCGTCGTCGGCGGCGGCGGCGGCGGCGGCGGCGGCGACCGTCGTGTCGTCGTCGTCCGTCTGCGCGCGTACGAAAACTGGTTTGACCGGACGAACGCAGCCGCCGCCGCCGCCGCCGCCGCCGCCCGCACCGGACTCCGACCGGTGAGACTATAATAATATTATAATATAGTATTCCTCCGCCGACGCCGCGTCGTCCGAGATTTTATAATATTTTTCGGGCCACGCGGCCGCCGCCGCCGCCGCCGCCGCTGTACCGTCGTCGACGACCCGCCGTCGCCTTTTCTTTTTCTTCTTTTTTCCCCTCTACTTTGTTTTATAATATTATTATTATTTATATATTATAAGCGTGCACGCCACACACGCGCTCCCGCTCGCGTATAATTTATATTATTCTATTTCGTCGACTGTATCCCCGCGCTGGTCACACGCCATTCTTTATTGCGTTTTCGTACGTGTGTGTGTGCGTGTGTGTGTGTGTGTGTGTGTGCACGATAAATTCAACTTGTAACACTTATTATTGTGAAATCTGTCTGCGGACGGTCCTGTGGAATAGATAACGTGACCATACGTGCCGCTTTGGGCGGGACAGTCCCGCTTTCTAGCGCTGTGTCCCGCTGTCCCCAAAGAACCCAAAAATGTCCCGCTTTGGAAAAAGGTGATCTGTGGCATTTTATTCCGTTAAAAAAGAGCGCGTATTTATATTCATCACGACCAAAAACAATGTGTTGGTAGATATACGGTATACCTAAAGTGACCATACGTCCCGCTTTGGGCGGCACAGTCCCGCACTGTGTTTCGCTATATTTCTAGTGTTGTCATTTTACGCAAAAATTATTACGGTTTCCCTATTGAAATGTACAGTTGTCCCGCTTTGAGTAAAAAAAAATTATGGTCACGTTAGGAACAGAGAGAAAAAACAAAACGTTCTGTAGCCGGGCCCCAATCGTAGGCGGAAATCCGTTACGATTTCTGGTGGGTAGGGGGAGGAATTTTTAACGTCAAAGTAAGCCGCGGGGGCTTGGCCCCAACACCTCTTCTATACAACTGAACAATTCGAGCAGTCTATATTTTATATAAAACATTTTTTTTTTTTTTTTAAAAATATTTTCAATACCTACAAATCGGAGCCGGATTTAAGGGGGGGGGGTTGGCTAATTTCGCTGCAGCCCAGGCGCTCCCGCACTTTTGTAATTATTTTACAGTTACAGTCAGTGGCGTGCTCAGGGGGGGAGGTTAGGGGTTATATCCTCCCCCATTGTCTTTTTTGCCGACCTACAGAAAACAACTTATTAGTTATAAGAGCTGTTTTAGAGTCATTACTTAATACTTTTTATTAGTTATTAGCAAAAAGTTATTATACTTATGACAATAAACATTTACTATACATAACGTATGTTATGTTAATTGAACAACTTGGTATTAGTGTGTTATAATTTAAATTCATTTTAATTATAGAACAATTTACAAATGTACACAATTATAAGCTAGAAACGATTTTGGAGAGCTTGAAACATAAACATTTGAGTTTTTGGTATTACCATGACAATTTATTAAAATGTATTATTACTATTTACTTATAACATCCCCCCATTGAAAATTCCTGGGCACGCTACTGGTTACAGTTGATAAAGAATGACCGGGTCACTGACACAATCTCAACTGCCTTGGAAACAAACAAAATATTGTGCCGGTGGTCTTTTTGGACGCGGCTAAGGGGTTCGACACCGTCTGGCACCGCTATGGGCTATTTTGCAAACGAAAAACATTATTTCCCGCCCCTTACTGTCTCGTCTTAAAATCGTGCTTGGACAACCGCACATTTAAGGTACGCCACAACTTCCAGCATTCAAAAACAATTCCCCGTCGCTGCTGCGGTCCCTCAAGGCACCGACATTCTATATACATTATCTACACGTCAGATCTACCCACATCAGAAAAAAACAATCCTCGGAACATACGCAGACGATACTGTACTTTTATCAATTGCTATACAGATCATAACACTGCAAGCCTTCAACTTCAACTACACATTTATGCTCTCTCTCTCTCTCTCTCTTTCTCTCTCAATGGTTCGTTAAATGGTGCATTAAAATCATTGAATCAAAGTCCTCCTTCGTCACGTTTGCACTTCAGGCCCCATACCTGCCCTCCTGTCACAATGAACAACACCATTGTCCCTCACTCAAATGAAGTGAAGTATCTTGACTTAATATTCAACAGACGTCTGACATGGTCATCTCATGTCAAGGACAAATGCAAAAAGCTCAACTCAAGACTGCGCCTACTAAGGCCACTACTGCGCTCAAACCTAGCATTATACCTTAAACTTACACTATATAAAACTCTTCTACAACAACTTTGGATATACGGAGTGGTAATATGGGGTTTTGCCAAAAAATCTAATAGGAGAACTATCCGAGCCTTCTAGAACGTCTGCTGTCGCATAATCACTGGAGCACCCGGGTATCTCTTTAATAATTCAATAAACTCCGACCTCAAGATCTGCTCAGTCAACGAAACTGCTGCTACTATATACTACAAACGCTTCCATGCAAAACTCCAATCCAACTCCAACCGGTTCATCAGGGATCTAGCCTTACCAGCATTATCCGGAAACCCGACCAGACGACTCAAGCGGAACTGATGCCGTGACTTAAAAATTGTATAAATTGTAGGTATATTGTAAATGTTAAATGTAAAGCCATTGCATTTAGAGAGGAGTCTCTAATACGAGGCTTCCTACCATGTCATTATTCATTCCTAGTTTTTCTTATTCTCCCATAATTATTGCTTATTGTACACGTGTACCTATAGATTGTAATAATTTCAATATAAAGCCAAATTGAAAAAAAAAAAAAGTTCTGAACGTAAAAACATCAAACAAATTCAGGTACAATGTAATAGAAAATTGTGTAAAAATAAAATCAAAAAAAAAAAATTGCGTGTATTTAATTTTAATTATTACTTATACATATTATTATTTTTATGTTTAAGTCACTATTACACTAATATTTTACCAATTTGTATTTTTATAACGCAATTCCATAATATATGATATTACTTACCCGTTTTGATTGTTTTATTTCAATAAATTAAACAAGTATATAGTATAAGTACTACAGACAATATTAAAATGTTATTTAATAAGCAAAACATATATTGTTATCACTTATCATATACATATACTGGTAGTATTGACTATTGCTGCCGTATCAGTATGTGCAGTATATGTATAATGTATACTAATATTCTGGTATGGATAGTTGTTTTTAATATATCTATGTGTTATAGGTACCTATTGTAAATATTTTATTATTTCCTATAATAAAATAATTTATTATCAATAAATTTAATAATAAAAAAGCAATCATTCTTCAAAATTCAGATATCCAAAATACATATAAATTAAAAATTATAATTTTATTACATTAAATACAAAGAATTTTTAGGAGGGCAATTAAGATATTTAGGGGCTTAGCTCCCTCAAGCCTACCATTTCTGCCTATGAGTGCCCAATCCAAGTCCGTTTTTGTAACTCCTGCGTTTCCGCTACCAGATGGAACTCCGTGTTGGATTTTTAGCTAGTATATAATTGTGTTAAAATTGTTTTTTCCTTAATAAACAGAAATAATCCAAAAACGTACTGCACAGGTAACAGTAACATGGAATAAACGCGATTTGCAGACGCCAAAAGTTGAATGTTTACTGAACTGGTTTCAAACATCAAATAATATTGATAAAATAATTGATGTTATTGTTTAAAATACCTATACTTCCGCTATAGTTGTTATTCATAGCTTTTTCTGAAATAATTGCTTTTCATATTTAAGTAATAAGTAATTAATTTTATGCCAGTACTGTATAAAATATGATTGAGTTTTAAAAAGTATTCGGAATACTGTATTTAGAATATTTTTAAAAATTTACTAAATATTTTATAAAAAAGTATTCAGGTGCATAAAAAGCATTCTGAATACAACGTACCGAATACTATAATCGGAATACTATCCAAGTCTACTAGCTGAGAGCTCTTAGCCCCCTTTTGGTTACGCTATTGATTTGGGACATGACCGTGTGCACCGTAGAAGTTGAGACGTTACTACTCGCTGGCCGAGTACACGTATAATCCGAATTCCAAAGTATTAAGTCATTCGGTCACATGTGTATGTTGAGGATTCTTAAATAGATAATAAAAAAAAATATATATATATATACTGGACGCTTATCTAATCTAATTATAATATAATAATGATAATAATTATTTACTAGACGATTGAAAAATTGACACACAATTTTTTTTTAGATATTTATACAAATAAAATAAAATAAATATGTTTTTAAATATAATGAAAACAACAAATGTTTTAAAATTGTTTTAAGAAAAATAAGTGTGTATATATGTATATATAAAATCAAGTCACAGACGGTATTTTTAATTTTATGGGTTTTACTATTACAGTTGTAACTTTTTCGAATCAAGAAAATATATGTTTCTTTCTTTTTATGAACTCCGATGGTTTAATATATGGGTATGTGGGCACCATAAAAATGATTTGAAAAATAAAAATTTGTTTGGGTCAAGCAGTGAGTTACATCCGAAAAACAATTCCCAGTGAAACTCTGTTTCGGTTATTCATTTATTCTTTGTAGATTTTCGAAATGCGAACTAACATGCTTAAAAAAAAAAAAGAAAAGAAAAACGATGTTCTAATTATTATTTTATTAATATACTATACCTATAGCACGTTTTATTTTTTATGTTCACATTTTAAATACAAACATTACGCGTGTCCAAAACGGTTGCGTTTTTTTTTTTGGAAATTTTTTTTCCGAAAATTATTGCTAGTTTTGTGTTACTTAAGAAAATGATTGAGAAAAAGGAAAAACCGTTGTGGCTTACTTGCCTACAACAAAGGAAAAAGTGATCGCTAAATGATCGCCAACATAACAAATCACCCCTTTACGAGTACAAATCGCGTCTATATTATAAATGGGATTAACGGAACATAATGACAAAAAGTAGCAAAAAAAAAAAAACAATAGTAGGGGGATGGCATATTTGGCTCGTATCTCTTAGACTTGGATAGTTGGACAATTGACGTTCGAAAAAAAAATGTTAAAATAGCCTTGATATTCTGCATAATCTATTTCTTTATAATATAAATTTGGTATATTAATCATGTCACATTATATGTTGTTATTCAGGAGCGGAGTAAATTTGAATATTTGTTGAGTATTTCTTTGTGTATTCTGAACGAAATATAATACAGTATAGTCATAAATAGGCCGCGGATTTTTATGTAAATAAAAAACTAAGTATTTAAATATTTATGATGTTCTTTTTGCCAAAATATGTAATGAGAAACATAAAATATTTAATAAAAAATTTTTAAAATTATTTACACAATAAATTAATAATAATAATAATAATAATAATAATAATAATAATAATAATAATAATAATAATAATAATAATAATAATAATAACAATAAAACGAGTAATAATAAAACTAAAAAATATTGAATTATATATTGATTTGATAAGAATTTCAATCATAATTCATCTGTCTTCTTGAAAATAGTTGTTACCAACGTACATCTGGAGATTTTCAAACTTAAATTTATGACGGTTAGTTCTCAAAATTGATTTGTGATAACTGAAGGGGCGTTAGGTTAGGTTACGTTAGGTTAGTACCGAGGATGTTGATACATATTTTAAATTTGATTAATCGGATTTGGTATAGATTCCATATCTAACGCCGTGGTTTTATTTTCATTGAGTAGAATACCTCTAATAAATTTTACATTTTTAAACCAATGTTTTTCTCAAGTAAATAATTTAATTTATTTGTCATTATTAGTGATGTTATACGAAACCATAATTTTGATGTCGAACTGTGCCCGAATCGAACTTATTCGAATTATAACGAAACCGAACCGAACCAAAATATTGATGTTAAAATATCGAACCCGAAACGAACTTCAAAAATAGTTTCAAGGATTTAAATTCTAAATTAATTTTAAAAATGTTTATAACAACTTATCACTCAATAGATTTGGAACAGTAAATAGAATTAGTTAATAATTAATTATTAATTCGTAAAATAAATACTTTTTATATTACGTTGTGTATACAACAAAATATTATTTCACACCATATTGATTTACATATTATACTTTAAAATTTTACAAATTTTGGAGCTTATTTATCATTGGGCATTAAAAAAAATAATAAAACGATAAAACAATTTTTGTTTTTGGATCCTAATGCTGCGAAAACTGTTATGTGAATAATGTATATATTGAAATTTTCGAGTAATCGAAAACACTGTGTACGTGTACACCGAAAACAGGCAGGCTAATTGATAATATATTCAAAATCTTTGTAAACGCGTTTTACTACGGATCGAGAGAAAAATTACTTCTTATGCAAAAAATGAAACAAACTCTATTTTATTTATTTAACCTTTAATTAATTTATTTTTTCGAGAAATTCAGTTGAATTTCTTTTTCAAATTGTTCGACATTCGAACTGTTTTGTGTTTAGCTCGGTTCGAACATTTTCAATTATGATTTTGGTTTTCGAACCGAACCGTACACTCTGGTGTTCGAAAATCGAACGCTTTGTAACATCATTAGTTGTTATCGATCCAGATTCTCCTGGAATTTAATTCAATTTATTTACTGCGTTTTACACTATCGCAAGACTTTCAATTATTGTTAGATTTGATGTTTTAACGGTTTTAAGATTTCGTCTGTAAATACAAAATATTTACAAAAATATGCGTTTATTGACCAAATATTTAAAAATAATATTTTTATAATTATTTAAAAATATTTGAAAGTACTTAAGAAAAAAATCGTATTTTATTCAGAGTTGTCTAGATCATGCACATTTTAATAAGAATTGAAAAACCGGTATTTAATAAAATCGCATATTTACATAAAAATCCGCGCTCTAATCACACGAAGTAACTAAAATTAGGAATTCAATTGTATATATTCCGTTTGTTTAAAATCTGTATTAGATATTGCGTATATTCATATCTTAATTTTTATTTTTCAGTTCATATTTTCCTATGTTTCCTTTTGTGGAATATCTCGTGTCAGTTTATTATGAACAGAAACCCCTACCTACACGCCCGTCCCATATACGTCTGTACGTCATGATAATTCTTACTGTTATACGCGGTATTTTATCTTACAAAGTATTAGGTTTTATATATTTTGTTATTTGTCGCGTTTATTTTATTTCTTGACATTTCACTGATTTTATAAAACAACTCTTCTTGAATTTTATATTTAAAATGATCAATTAATGTAATTAACACACCGTAGAAATCCGGAAAATCAGCACGTTTTTAGGAGTGTTTACTTGTTTTACTACATCGATTCAATACGCGCATATTGCACAACTGTAATCAACGTCTAGAATTTTCGGTTTTTTCGCACTGCATGTATGTACTCCGACCATATAGGTACCGTAATAAAACAATGAAAATCAACGAATTCAGATAAAATGAACGTTTTAAGTAAACGTACAATGCTTTACGGAAAATGTGATTTTTCTGCTCGTTTTCTTTTTCTTTTTTTTGGAACAGTTACTTAAAACTGGTGATTTCATTTGCATTTATTACAGTAAACGTTGTACAACACAATTTCGGATTTCGTACTGCACAAAAAAAATTGTTCACTGCAGCCCGCAGTTTCCGAAAATCGAAATTCGAACATTCAAACTGGAATACCGGTGCAACGTCACAACTTCCAGTAGGAAAAAAAAACCACTTTTTTGAGGAACGATCGGGGTTTATCGGGATTTTAAGGTGGTGGTTGTAAAAATGATTACAAATAATATTAAATAATTCCGTGCACCTTTTTCAGGATAGGTCGCACGAGAGATAATAATTATTACACTTATTACATACGTATTAATTACTACACTTTTTTTTTTCTACCTAATTCTAAATAACTATTTGGAAAATCTATTGCGTTAAACCTCGTCGTGTATATTAAATTATTATGTATTTGCGGTATCGTTATGTATTATATATATTTTTTTTTTTTTAGTTTTTCCGGATCATATTTTATTAACACGTTTATTCGTGGTTTGAAAACAATACCATTGACGATTGACCACAATTCGACAACGACCACTGATATTATTATTACTTATTACTGATTACTAAAACCGCATTAATGCTCGACGTAATAATATGTTTATTAAATGCATCTGGACGATTCCAGATCAATTTTTTTTCATCAACTTTGTATTCGAATCCTATTATTGTATTACTTAATTTTATAGGTGTTAATTTTGAAACTGCACGTACTAAATACCCCACCCTCTCTCACAAATTACGACCATGTTTGTAACGTAATAAAATGGCGTGTTTATTTGGGAATTTGCTCACGAGAAAAAAAAAATTATAATATAATATACGTATTATATATATATATATATATATATATACATATGTCGGCAATAAATTTAATATGACATGAGAATAATAAAGCCATATAAATTAATGAGATATTCGTGTAAAAACGTTTATAAATTTTTACTTTTAATAAACGTCATAATGGTGCAAAACTATATATTATGTTTTACTTATCAATATGTCAATATAATAATTGTTATGTGTGTGCTATTGGAATTTGAATAACTATAAGTCTGAAATGAAATTAAACGTTTAAAAAACTATACACCATGTATTGGGAGAAGGAGTAATTGGGTAAATAACGCACAATTGATAACATTTATTATAATATAATATAATATCTATCGTGTATATATATATATATATATATATATAAAAAAGTTAAGTAACATTTAGGTTGTTTAAATATAATAATATAATTGTAGAAAAATTTGAACCGTCACTTTTTGTTTTATTTTAAAATATCCTTGTAGTGTAATTATTGTAGGTTTTTAATTGATTTTAATTATACTGTTATTCTCATTATTATATGCATAATATTTTAGTTACACTATAAACAATATTATCGTACGAAATTTTAATATTGTATTATATAATTCATCTGTTATTCTTATACATTTCTGTTTCTGAAAATTATACTATTTTATTATTTTATGAAAATAAAAACGAATTATTTATGTAACAATTGAAATTATTACGGCAATTATATGTGGTTAAATATTCACTTAACTCTTTAAACATTGTATTTAAAAGAATAAAATAAAATAAAATTTTTGTTTCATAAGTTTTATACTTGCTTTATATTTTTGTTTCTATAAATAATATTTTTAAAGTAAAATAATTTATTATTTTGTACTAAACTTGTATAATGTAATGAAAAGAATGGCCTTATGCTTGTCGTGTTAACAACTCAAGGACGACATAAGAAGTAGAGACTTTATTGAACACAGAGGACGAATAAACAGGTCTGGGATCAAAATTTAGATAAATTGGTTAATTGGGTTATTGGTATAAAAGGGTTCTAAACCGGTTCGAGTTCTAGTAGATTTAAGGTTTGTATAGTTAAATTATTATTAATAAACGAAAAACATTTAATTTTGTTATAGCTAAATAATATGTATCATTAATATTAGTGAAATTATTATTTAGTGGAGACATCGATATTTTTACGTACTATTAAATACGATTTCGTTTCTAAAGCGAAATTCAAATTATAATGAAAAATATATGAATATATATTATTTTAATTATCACTATAGGCATTTTATAATAATAAGAATCGTTATTTAATTTTATAAGAGAAAATGTTTAATTCTAAAAGTAGAAATACCAAAAATATTAATTTTTCCTAGAAATTATAAAAATGATAACAACAAATGATTTACACTTGTATAAAAGACATCTGCATATGTATGTAGATGTTATAATCTTATCTAATATTATTATTATACAACTTGAGCCTCATGTTGTTGTGTGCTACTTTGTAATATTTGATGAGAATATAAGGATATTATAGAAAAAAAAAAATAGAAATGGTAGTTATTTTACAGGATTATAATAGCACTTCCTTCCCCAATCGCTACTATAGGTATTATTTTACACTGCTATATTATAATCCAAAATATACTCCGAGTCATGAGCTCATAAGTCACAACACGAATGTTAATAATATCGTCTATATCAGTTATATTATTTATTTGTATATAGTAGATCCTTCTCTTAAGATATCGAAGTGCAGAATCATTACCCGTTATAGCCGTAAGTGTTGTGCTATGGCTACGCGTCCACAAATAAACGAAACATTATTAGGTTTCGTCTCACATAATGACGTTTAAGTATATTCATTATTATATTGGTATAAAAATATAGTTAGGTAAAAAAGTAACGAACACTGTTATATTTGTTAAATACAAAATATTTTAACACCCCGTGATACACGATAACGAATCATGTTTTTATACTTTTGTGTACATATATCTGACTGGCTATCGAATACTCGGCGTAGTACGGCTTTAGGTGATTGTTTTGGTAAATTAATAATTACTTGACGTTTAAAATATGGTGGCTGTTACATCTCCCTAATTTCTTTCACCGATTGATTTTTACGTTCAGAGCGAATAGATTTTATTTTAGGAGTATATCTTTTCACACTTGTAAATTGTGAAAAGCTTTTCATGATTGTCTTATTGTTTTCATCCCAGCTCAATTGTGAACAATTTTACAAAGCTCTTATAAAACTATTGATTTTTTTGATAAAAAATTCTTTTTATATATTTAGAACATTTTATTGCATACGTTGAGGGTACACAATGTTTTTTGTTTGTCTCGTTATTCGGTTGTTTCTGAGGCCCGGACAGCTTTTTGTCTTTTAGCTGCAATGCTTTTCTGCACAATATTACCCAGTTTCTAAAACTATTTTATAGGTTTCCCTTGACATAGTCCTAGAAGCGCTCATGCGATTCAGTTGTAGACTAAGCTCTCTTTCCTCCGAGGTATCCCTTACCCCAAACACGCCTTTTTTCATACGTTCCTGTTGTTGACGAAGTTCTGTTTCCTCCAATGTTTTTTTTCCTCTATAAACGCAGAAACTCTTATACACTTTTAATTTACATGAAAGTCCGGTTGTTCAGTTGTTTTTGACACCCGCACAGCTCTTAAATGCAAGGTTTTTCTTCGCTAGCATTTCAATGAAATGAAGATTTGAGGAGTATTAAAACACAATATACACATGTACAGAATTTTTTCTTTATATTATATAATATACAAAATATGTATTACATATATATATATATATATATATATATATACATGAGAAAAATATCTATAATTTTTTTGTGAAAATATTTCATTTAAAGTTATCGAATTTTAAGCCGCATTTCAGGGTTATATTTTATATTATAATTGTTTTGCGTTTTCTACATAAAGTATATTAAATATATGATGCTATAATATTTAAATAACGGCTTTGGACAAGTTTAATCCTGTATGATTATATATTAAAAATGTTTAAAAAATTCATTCGCAATATCATAATCTTAAGAATAAATAAATGTTTTTCACACATTTTCGCAGTTTTCTTCTTGGAAAATGTTATGAAATATCCACTCTATGTTATAATCTGAAATATCTTTCATGTTGAGTTTTCAGTTGACGATATTGTTATTAATAGGATTAAATGCAATATTTTGTTACTATAATTTTTCTGTTCAACGTGTCTATTGAAAATTAAACAGTGAATTTTATTTATGATTACAGTGAAACTTCCATGTTGTGAAATATGTATAATTTTTATTCATGTATAATGAAATATTTTTAAAAACTATAATGACCTTTACTGTTAATTATATGTAAATTTATCTCTGATTAACGAATCCGATATTTCCATATAACGAATAAATTAAGTTAAATTCTGGTAAAAGCGAAGAAGAAGACGAAGAGGAACATGCAGAAGAACTATAAAAGAAACGGTATTAAACGCTTTTTCTGTTGTAAGAAATGGTTTTAGACAACAAGCAAATATTCCCGATTACATTTTTTTTAAACTCAATGAAATCGAAACGTAAAAAAAAAAATTTATAAAAATATTAAGCAAACGAAACCCATCGATTTTTTTTTAAAATTAAGATTAAAAAATAAATGAAATAAGTTTTAAACATGTACTTAATATGTATAATATGACATTTGATGTTTTTTTCTTAATCTATATATATAAAAATGGAGCCAAAAATGTATAACAATTCATCAATTGAGAACGGCTGGGCCGATTTGGCTCAATTTTTTTTAATTGTTCGTAATTGCCAGGAGAAGGTTTTTACGAAAAAAAATTTTGGAAAAACCCTTTTTTTTTTTTTGCAAAACAACGTTTGCCGGGTCAGCTAGTACAATATATAGAAGACAGAAGTACATATGTATATACAATTAATTTAATTAAACAAATATGTAAATCTATTTAATAAATTTACGAATTATTTTTGTTGCCTATTATTTTAGACTTCGTTATATGAAAGTCATAATTACATGTATTATCGTAGAGGTATACGATTTCAAAAGGATTTTCAATTTTTCTAGGTAAACAGGCTGTGAATTAGATATCTATAGCCCATTCTGTAGAAATTCACATTATGACATCAATTGTATAAGATATATCCTATGTAATTGTAGGCATAGTTTTTTTTAACGATTAAGGAATGGTAAATTTCGATAAAATGCATAAATACTGGTTTATTTATTTTTGAAGAGTAATAAATTTTTACGATAATTAAAAATTTTAAAATCATGCAGATGTTACGTTAAACATATAACTTTTTTTTTCAAAAATTATAATATTTATTTACATTATAAATGTTTTAAATTTATAAAATTAAAAAAAAAAATATTTTAATTAAAATAACTACTCGTATATTATAAATGTATGAAATTCATTTGTTTTATTGGAGATGCCGTTGTAATTCCAGCGTAAAATGTGGCTGGAGTTGTATTGTTAGGCATCGTGGTTTGAAAAAAGATTTGTGCGACCACAATGTCTTTCGGATTTTCGGTGATAGCGAGGACAGCCAAGAAATCTTTTCATAGGATTAGACATTTTTTAAAGTTGAGGTGGAGTCAACAGTTTGTATGCTAGAATTAGTGGTTGTAACGTTTGAATATGATTATGAAGTAGTATTGGAGGTTTGATTGAATGGAGGTGGTGAAGGACGAGAAATAGCATTCTGACGTAACGTGATGTTAGGTTTGTTGGCAACGGTTGTTGTGGCGGTATTGACTATAGAGTTGTTGTAGACATGATGTGCTGGCAGTAGGAGCAGCAACCAGGGAAGTTTGCCGTATACTGTCACCTTTACAGTTTATTTTTAACGCAAAAATAGAGAAATCGTTAAAATTAAAACAGTAAATATAAACTAAGAAATTACTTATTATCTGTGTTAAATGTTCTTCATTGATTTATTTTAAGAAATATTTTTGTTAGCGTATCTTTAGAGTGACAATACTAAAATATTTTTAATTTCAAAATATATGTATATGGTACGACGTACGAGATGACAGATAAACAGTGTATACTGAGTATTGGTTGATATTACATCATGCTATACTGCAATTTTAACATTAAAATATACAATAATACTTGATAAATTGGTTAAATTGTTACACAAATTTCAACAAAACATCGATTTCTTTTAGAATTAATATTTTTATTCTTCTCTTATTTATTCCTTTGATTTTTATTTGGAAAAGATGAAAACATTACCACATAATGGAAAATGAATAGTTTTTCGCTCTCAAAATATAAATAAATAAATAAATAAATAAATATTTATATATATATACTCACCTATAATTATGTTAAATTTGAAAAGAAATACTTTTTAGAGGAATTTAAAGCGAGCCAATGTATATGACGAGAATCGAGGATTTTAGGTGAAACAACACATTGGGCAATGTGGTAATTTAAAACGCAATATTGTTGAAATAACGAGTTGTATATTATTAAATTATATTTTTTCATTTGAATAGTGTGTGTTAATTTTTTTGAAAAAAAAAAAGAAATTGTTAATTATTATAACCGTTTTACAGTTCAATAATTGAATGTGGCGCGTTTCAACAATAATTGTATACGTTGTCATGTGCAGACTTTGTAAATAACTAACGGTAGATCGTTCTAAGCAAGAATTTAATAACACCGATTTCGGTAATATTGGATTAAACGTATTATACCGGTTTCGTACCATTTTATGTAAGCTGCAGACATGAAACAATGGGAGTTTAAACGTGTTTTTAGGTTTATGTAAAACGTGTAAAGTTCACTGTTTAAAAAAAAATATATTTCAATAGCAATTGAAAGATAAATCAAAACGAAAAGAGAAAGAGTTTTAACTGGCACGGAGAATATCCCGTATTTGTTTTTTTTTTTAAGGCCGAGCTAGCACGTTTTCTCTTCTCATTTAAAATTAACCGTATTATTTAAATAAAATTAAATGTTCATAATAAAATTTTCATTCAATTCGTTTTGTGTTAAAAACAGTTACGTACACATTCGTCGTAAGGATTATTAGAAATAATTTAGTCATATACACCGGCCAAAGACGGAAAACGTGTTGTGACTTCCGAAGTGCTTATAGTGAAGCGGTAAACTCATTTTAAAGCACATATGGAACGCGAACCGTTTTCGATAGCATTCGAATAGCACGTATTAAAAGTAGTTTGAATATTAATAAAGTGGTGAAATGTAGACGCACGGTTATATGCCAGGCTCAAAATTTCGATCGAGATTCCCCAAAAAAAAAATTAACACGTTTTAGAATAATTGTTGCGTATAAAGGATAGGTTCGAATCGGGGAGTCGGTTCGTTCATACTATATATTATGTATTATACAAGACGTTTCATAAATATTACTTATTCACTCGAAATACGTTCTTTGAACGAATTATTGTTTGTAGGGTTTTTAAAATGAGAATTGTTTGCGAGAATAAAATACTTTTATATAAATCATAAAGATATGTACAATAATTTATTATAACGTTATCTGGCGTTTCGATCACAGACATCAGATGAGTTGCAGGGAACACGATGCTTAAATACGTATATATAATATTATATACATACGGGATCGGCCATTTCGAGTGTTTACGTTTTAAAAATCGCGGACGGGTCTCAATGTGACCGAGAGAATCGTGTGTACTGGTGTACGTTAATAATATACTCGTATATTACGCTATTGTACGAATATATTGCATGGTGTATCATGGGCGTATTCAAGGTGGGGCATGGGTGGCCCATCGCCCCCTCCCCTGTTTAGCTGTAGTCACTTTTGTATTTAAAACGCAATTCGAAATAATAAGCAAAATAAAAAACGCGAATTTACGAATTTTGCACAATAATACATAGCAAAATATGGGTTTTATGTTTTAACAGGAGCGATAATTGATTTCACAATGAAGTTTGAATTTGTTTTTGTTTTTTCTGTGCACAACTTTCAGATCAGCTGGAAAGAGTGCTTCAGTCATTATACGCTTGATGAAAAACCGTTAGCAAATTTTGTCTAGTTGATATACTTTAGAAATCTAATTTTTCGATTTACTTAAAAATAACGTAGAAAAAGAAAATTCGAGTTCGTTAACATTACGTATGGTGATTTCGAAAATAATCGCCCCAAGGTTTTTGGAATTTTCAATAAATATTTATCGTTTTATTGTTCTAAAGAAAATAAATTTTCAGAAATTTTCTTCAAATATTGGGCTACTTACGTCAATTAATATATATGAGGATTACGATTAGGTACTACTGTTGGCAATATTATTGAAAATTTCAATGAAACTACGCTCAGCATAGTATTTATCGAATACAATAATTTGTCATTGTTTTTAAATTTATGATAATAATAAAATTCTAAAATCTCGGTCTACGTAATTTATTTAAGCGACATCCATGACAATTTCGGCTGGCTATCTTTTTTTATTTTCATGAAAAATTGAAAAATAATAATGGGAAGTCGAAAATAGTATCAATATTGTCAATTAAAATGTAATTATTCTAACAAAATGAATAAACAAATCGTTTTGTTTTACGTTCAATTTGAAAACTTATAAGTATCATACAATAATAGCTGTCAAAAAACAGGAAAAGCTTCTACAAGAAAAATTGAACAGATTTGTTGAGGAGCTTCGACGTTTGGCGTTGGTGTGAGCAATAATAAATAATAAGGTGTTGAATAGAATAAAATGTGAAAAAGTTGAATAAAGTTATACACGAAATATATAATATTTTACAAATATATATATTTGATTATTTAAGTTTAATAATTATAAAAACAATTAAAAATTTATAAATAATAATAATAATAATAATAATAATAATAATAATAATAATAATAATAATAATAATAATAATAATAATAATAATAATAATAATAATAATAATAATATATATAATAATATATTTATCATTATTTATTATTATTAGGCCACGGAAATATACTGACGTATTTTTAATAATATATAAATAACAAAAAATACAAGTTTTAATCGTATAAATGTAACAAAAATATATATATATTTTTTTTAAGTAAAAGAATTGTAGAAATAACTTTTGTTCTGATAAATGCGAATTGTCGATAAAAAGCAACAAAACGTGCAACAATAAACGCATTTTTTTTGTCGTTTTTACAATCGTTACAACTACCAAAACACATTTATATTTTAATGAGCAATTTTTTCGAAGAGTTATATAAATGCAAATGCAATAACTCCCCTGAGTTCTAACGATCACTTACATCTATAGTTTTCGTATTTTAGTGTATACATTAATATTGGTTAAATAGTTTTGTTTTAAACACTTTTAAACATATTAAATTAATTGTGAATAATACAACGAGGATCCGTTCTTGTGGGAAATCAATAAGATATACTTCTAGCGATCAAATCATACATATTGGAGTCTTAGCCTCTTATTTTACCGTATAACGGGAATATGATTGCACAATTTGGATACCAATTTTTGTTCAGTAACTCAAACTTTTCTTTGGAATTCAACAAAAATAAATAAATTAAAAATTTTAAAAACGAAATTTATAAATAATTAGCAATTTAGTTTTATAACGTGAACTATTTCAAAAACACTTAAGTACTATTTCAAAAACATTAGAACGAATTTATTAGTTATTTTTTTATTGTGTTGCTTTGGTCCAAAAGCCTATATAACTGTTGATTGAAATACGCTAATAGGATTTAATTCAAACTAGTAATAAAACTCTTTATTTGAATAATAATAAATCATTGTAAAAAAAAAAAAACGCAATGCGATATATTTATTCGCGTATCGTTATTATTATTAAATATTTCTATTTTGTTCAAAAATAAAGTTATTTCATAAAGCTTTAGAAATCACAATATTTACTTTGAGTTTTTAAGTTTATTTAAAAAAAATTAACTTATCCTTTACATTGGTGTATAGTCAATTTAGTTTGTGATATTGTTCTTAACCCATTGTAATTATATTATATCGTCAAGAAGTCGTGGAACATTTTAAATAAGTAAAATCGATTAACAAACATTATGTGTATTCTGATTTTGTGCAAACGATTAGTAGTTCACTTTCGTCTTATTGAAAATATAAAATTAGTGTTTGATTATACGTTATTTCATTATTAAATAGGAAATATTGAAATAATACAGCGAAATATTATTTTGAACATGGACGATCGTCGATTCCTGTATATTTTACGTAAACGTCTCCTACATTATTCAAATTATTTTGCATCAGATCCCGCGATTACTAGAGCCGGCACTAATAATATACACGTATTTCTTTGTGAAAAAAAAAACACTACAGGGGTGGATATATCCCCATCCACTTCCTCTTTTCTGGCTCGCCACTGTGCCTCTGATGGGCATTAAAATCATATACTAAAATATATACATTATATCAATTATATAATGTATATATTTATGTATAAATTTTCTACATATGTGAATTACTTGTGTTTTAAAATGTACTTTTTTACGCGTAGATTTTAAAAAAAACATATTTATCCGCGTAATCGCACGTCATACCCAAAGCGTCGAAGAAACAGGTGTATATGGATGAATTTACGAGTTCGTTGCCTTTCCCGAGCGTTAAAATCACGCGTTTATCTCGAAATGAATATCAAATATTGTCATTTTACTGATTCTGAACGCTGTTCGACACGATATTAATGTATATTATAGTCTATCGCACAAAAAAACAAATTGTGTCGGTGGTCAGTATGATGGATAATAAGAACGAGCTCGGAAAAAATAAGAACTAGAAACTGCCAAGCTAACAAAAACGATGTAACGCTTAAATAAATTGTTATCTCAAGAATTCGTTTGAGTTAAATGCATTTCTTTATGAAAAACGCGCGTAGGAGCACTGCGTCTATTTGATACGCAGGTGTATTGCTAAATCGTGAAAATTAAAAACAATTTCAGATTTATTACGATATCGTTTAATTCGTATTAACCCGCGTTGACATTTTCTGTAAACGCGTTGTAATCACGTCGTTTATAAACAAAAAGTCGTTGTAATTTCATTATTGAGTGTATTGGAATCGTCAGTGTTCAATTTGATGACGTTTGGTGTTTTACTACGTGCGAATACATACAAAGAAAATAATTTTTCGTTTTTTTATTACTCCTTTATTTAAAACATATTCGTTAAAAATTACTTTAATTTTGTTTTAAATTATTTTGTATATACGTTTTAAATTACGTAATTATGGCGAGGCACTTTATCACTACATTTTTGTGTTTAACTTTTTATACATTTCACATCAAGTTTACATTTAAAATACGTATTATACATTTTAATACGTAATATAAACAATTTTAAGACACTTAGATACAAAAGTGTTGTAGTTGATGTACATCAGAATTTGAATAATTTTGATTTTTCAAAAACAGAATGGACGTGATTTTTTAAAAACAGTAATTTATTAGGTATAAATACCTGTATTATATAAGTCTAGGGTTAGGATGTTTATGCGCTAAAAAATGTATAAATATGTATGCATTTATGCAATAAAAAACAGCTAAATATGCATAAAAAAATTGAAAAATATGCATTAAAAAGTAAAGAAATACAAAAATATATATTTAAAAAGAGTTGCATTGAATAATTATTGTTTGTTTTAAAAGTTCCGTTGTATATTTACGTCTATTTGGTGCTAATACGTTTTTGAATCTATTAGAAGGAAAATCTCTATGTAAAAAAATTGTATTTATTTAAATAATTAATAAATAAATAATAATAGTACCTTGAAAAACTTCTCTCCACTTCAACAGACGTAATTGGTGAAAACTTAAAAAAAAAAAAACGTAATATTTCGCAGTTAATTCTATTTAAGTAGGTACATTTACTCCGTATAACCGTATTGAATTTTCAACAATAAATAAGTGATAATTTGTTTGTATGTAAATTATATAAAATACAGGTAATAATCAAACTTAGATTAGATTCAGTTAATAAAATATAAAATTACGGTATTTTTTAGCATTTTGCATCGAAAACCGTTATGTATGCGCTTAAAAACCGAAAAAACATAAAAGAACAAAAAAAACACAAAATAAATAAAAAAATGTTTGATATTTTGATTATAGATATCATGAAACATTTCTTTATAAGAATGGAAGCTACTGGACAACCTAAAAAAAATATTCAAAATCATAAACATCCTAACCCTATATGTAACGTATCGACATAGATTTTCTTATTATTTAATCAATCATTGGTCGTGAATGTATTCTAGTAATTTATTACAATTAAGTGTTTCCTCTTAGGTACTAAATATGTTTTTTTTAAGAAAACACAATTAAGTATTTGAAAAATTCGATTTAAAACAAGAAGATTTTGTATAGATGAGACGTAAATATTTTTATTTTTCAAAAATAACATTTTTTTATGAGTGTGAAAATTCCCTTGAGATTACATACGTAAGTACATTAAGTAGGATTTACTTTTGATTGACGAATTTGTACATTTTGAATAATTATAAAAGCAGTAAAATGTACGGTAGACTTTCCACGAAATCATTGTTTACCGTACACTTAATTTACAACTTAAATACTTTTAATAAACTTTATGAATTTTACTGAAGTTGAGTATTCAGTTTTTGAAAATTATTTTTATCCAGACAGTTGAAAAACAAATGGAATCAGAAATATTTTAAAAGCGCGAAGATGATTATATTTAAATTTAATAAGGCACTTTTACATTTATAATAAATGTATTAAACGTGTTTCCCTCAATGTTCCAAAACATATGCTCATTTTAAATAATTGTCCGTCAACGATTTATTTCCTAATAGAATGTCGAAAATTCACCAGAATTTATTAACAAAATATTTTAATATCTATATTCAGTAATGACTAATAATTGACCTTCAGTTGAAATTTTCTAATTGACTATATGCTAATATATATCTTTAACTCACATTTTGTTTTTTACATATTATAACGTTTAATATTATAATATATTTTGTCTTTATTTTCAATATTTTTATGAGAAAACCACTGTGAGATATATATATTTTTTAAACACTCATTGTAATATAATTTTTGAGGAACATTGGTTTTGTTTCAATGGTATTTATGTAACAATATTATTGTGTACGCTAGAACTATAATAATACGGATATATTAGATTATTTTGGGATAATTATAATATTTTACAAGCAAAATCAATTAAAGTCATGTAAAATCTTTGATAGCTAGTATATTTCCGCTATTAATCGGCAGGAATATAACTTAGACTATTAGAGTTTAATTTTCAGGAATAGGTTAATTTCCAAAATTTTTAATTTTCGAATTGTTGTTTACGCGTTTTTACATTAATTATGTATCTATATGTAATAAATTCGACAACCATTATGTTTATTTATTTTCAATATCTACCTATATATGCATCCAAAAAATAGTTGTCCTTGTTGTGGTATAGTTATATGGTATCAGTTTAATATTGGAATTTTTTTAAATTAAAAAAAATTATTTTCGTGAATAATACCATACGCGAAAAAAGTTTTCGGCAAAATGGATTCGAAATTTTGGTTTTCGAAAAATGGTCTTCCGGGAAAATGGCCATACGGGATTCGGGAAAATTTTCGGGAATCTCGACGATATTCATTTCTAAAAAAAAAAAAAAAAAAAGAATACTATACAGTTGGTTCCTGAAAACTGGAATGTCGATGATCGTATACGATTTGTGTTTATTTAGTTGTCTATGGTCAGAATTACAAGGAGTATGTTGGCAACATATACGTTGGTATTCGGTAGACGTATTAATATCAAATTATTGAAAGTACGAGTGTCTTGGAAAAGGAATTTTAAAAATATTGTGTAAAACCAATAAGTGATTATAAACACTTTTTAATTTTACGCTTTTGTAGAGTCCCCGTGTAGTTTCTCGATGGCCAATAGATTATTATTTATATTTATGTATTTTAGATTCTGAGCGGAGCGATGAATCTATTGTTTTTACAATGATGTTTATTTTTTTATTTATTTATTTTTCTATCCTGTGTACAGATTTTTGACCAAAAGGAGTGCTCCGATCTTTTCGGTCACAGTTTGTTTCCGGCAGCAATTCGCATCTAGTTGGTACTTTAGAGAGGTCATTTTTTGATTGTCTCAAAAGCACCTAAAAATATAACTCAAAAACGTTAAAAATGCAATTTCGCCTTTTTTTTCGTAATTTTGAAACTAATAGTTATAGAAACCTGACATTTTCACCAAGTATGTAACTTTAGACTATATTTACAAGAAAAGTAAGCTCCGCTCAGAATCGTTTTATCGGATGCCATGACTTATCATTGCTATCAAATTTAAAATAAAAATAAAACTCTAAAATCTTTATCCAAGTAATTCACTTAAACAATATACACAACACCCCGCGGTGTTTTGAATATTTTACGACTTATTTCACTTTTTTTTTTTAAATTATTATTCTACCCCCGTAGGTCATAGCGTGACGTAAGAGAGCCTAATATACACTCCTTGGATTCAAAGGAATTCATTGACGTAATTTTCATTCAAATCAGGCGTATAGTTTTTGGGTAAACAAGCAACAAACATACAGACACAATTTTGTGTTTATAATAATAAGTAATAGGAATATTCTGCTATGGTTTACTATATATGTCCAGTGTATGGATATGCAATTGAAACTAAGTGTATTATATATCACAATGTTCTAATGCGCTTAGCTCTATGTACGACTATGTAAATAACTTGTATGGAAAAAAATATATACACCTACTTTTTTTCTTTCTAATGTTATCATCTTCAATTTTCAAAACACTACTGTGACAAGTTTTCTGTGTGAACCAACAGAGAATCTTCTCATATTGCTTCGAGGTTATTTCGTTGGCTTTAAAATTAGTTTAAAGACATCTACCCAAACTTTTCCAAATAGTATCTATTTATATTTTCTAATGAGCTCACATTTTCTGTCAGACTATGCGCCTTGTGTATTTTTCAGTGTAAATATTAATAATTGATATAACATAATTTAGTTTTGTGTATATATTTTATATATATATATATATATATATGTGTACTTACGCTATGAATTATATTGAATACTTGTTTATATTGTAAATAGTATTTTAGGTGAATTTGCGAAGTAAAATACTTATTTTTCTAAACAAAAGTCTTCATATGTTTAATAGCATTTTAGATTTATTACAACACAATAATTTCAACGTTCAAGTTTTTGACGTTATAATCAAACAAATTACGTACTTTACAAAATCTCAGATTTAAAAACTGTGTCATGTTGAATATTAAAATAATCGTAATAACCGTATTGTGCTATGTTCCGTCCTATTTTACCTGTATACCTAAGCTATAAAAATAATAGCTTATGTGCTTATACTTCAGTTGGAGTAAAAAATGATCTTATATATAAATATGTAGATTCAAAATAATTCCATTTTAATGAGGGTAGTGTTTAATTTTCTGTAAAATTGTTTTATGCATTCTATTTAAATGTAGTTAAGGCTTACGGTCTTATAATTAAATTAAACTTAGGATTTTAAAAGCAAAAAAAGACTTTTATTTCGTACACATTTAATTTAAAGTCATAAGAATATAAATATATTACAAACACAATTGAAGACTCCAGTATAATAACAATATAGTATAAATTTCCAAATTTTTAGGAAACAGAAAAACATTATTATTTATTTTTTTTTTTTAGGTTATAGAAATATTAGGTTTAGGTTATATTAGGTTAGGTTATTTAATTAGGATTAGCAATGTTAATGTAATAGTATTTTAATTAATAAAATAATAATTTTATTTGTTGGTATATAATATGCCTAATGTAATATATATATATATATATATAAAATTAGAAAATTTTAATAATTATTACAAAAAAAAAAAAAATAGGAATAATTAGTAATTACTATAATACGTCCTAAACGTTTATTGTATATGGTTATTTCACCGAATATGTTGTAAATGGTTATTTCATCGAATATGTTGTAATAAATTAATGAATAATTAATGTACTACTGAAGAAAATATATAGGTACATAACATATTATATTTGTGTATAATGGTAATTAATAATAACTATTGATTAATTAAGTTTAAATTTCTTTTATTTATGTAATATATTAAAATTATAATAAAACAATAATTAATATTTTAAAATATGTACTACTTTTGCTATTGATGAAAAAAAAAAAATCTATATTTTATATATGACTTGAATAATACAAACGAAACGTGGCCTTTATTTTTGAATAGATTTTTTTGGTGATCATCGGCCTGATCATTAATTTTGTCACTTCTAAGCAATGCCTAAAATTGTTATGTTTTGTTACTGCACGCACAAAATTTTCTTTATTATACCACTCCCCAAAAAAAAAAATTACTATAAATATTAATTGAATTAATTACCTAACTATATATAATACACATGTATTCTGATGTCATATGCATACAGGTAGGTAATCAAATTATAATTTTTACTAAATTGTTTAAAATTATTTTAAAATTGTTTAAATAATATTATGTAATCAGTAGACATATTATGACATAGTTTACATAGATTTATAGATATAACTATAATAAAAAATAAATAAATAAATAAAATAAACTTAAATTTCTTTTATTTTTAATAATATAATAAAATAAACCAACTTAGGAACGTTTAAAAAATAAATTACAAAAAATAACATTTTAGTTAAAAGCTGCGCACTTTTGTGCTCTTGTTTTCATTAATGGTTGAATTTTGTAATGTCACAAAACTTAATAAAATGATAACGATGAATTACGAGCATGGACCATTATCAATAAAAGTTCCGGGCGTTAATTTTTTTTTACGGACGTCACAAAATTTAACTATGAAATTATAACACATAAATAAATGTTAGGTATTAAAAATAATTCAAATGGCTAAAAATGTACTGCACACGTGTCCATTTGCTACTGCACATACGGTATTTGCTACTGCACACAGTGTGTGCTACTGCAATCAATTTTAGGTCCCGCTTCTAAGTGTATTGTACACACTTTTAAATCACTAGTAGTTGTTCCTCCTTGAATGTAAAAGTAATTTGCGAGGGTTCTTTCAAAATGTGGATTTGCTCTCAACGACAAAAAGGCCAAATTTGTCGTTAAAAAGTTTAAATTATCACCAAGACAATTGTTATTTTTAAGCGTGCTTTTCAAGAAAATTAATTTGCTTACTTCTTAGAGCTCGGAATAATTGGAAAACATATACGATGCTACTGAGATTATACACGATTTCAATCGAGTACAATATATAATGTTATTAAAAGTAGTTATTACCTCTAAAAACAAATATATCGTTATCTCTATATAAATATATCTACATCGTTAAGTTACTTCTTTAAACTTCACCCTAATGATGACGTTCGATCCATTTCTTTCACAGCCTATAGTGTGCATTTTGCACATCCTTTGAACAGTCTATCACACTGATTTTATAAGGAGTGAAATTCATAGACAATTCATGATGTAAAATTTATTGTGTATTTAGTTAAGCTTGTGAACACGTGAAAAGTAAATGAGTGTTAATGTGACACCTAGACGGAATTCCAGGGCGTATTTTTTTCTTACCAAAAACAATATTAACTATACATTTTTTTTTTTTAGGGTTATTTGAATGTTAAAATTACGCACTGTGCTGTGTATGCGTTTAACAAAAGGAAAAATTATTAATCGGTTTTCGATAATTTCTCGAAAAATTGGTTTTGTTTTCAAAACGATGACTTCCATTTTCGTATTGGCCCACGTATGCGAAATATTACAACGTTTTAACGGTTGTGAAAAGAATTACTATAATTTATATATGTATTTGAAAAAAAATTGCCATAATTATTTAGGTTGAAAACTGTTGAGATTTAAAAATTCGATAAAACATATCTGCTACATTCTAACGTAAAAGTTATGTATTACGAGTATAAGGTAATAAGATTCTGGCGAAATCAATATTTCAATAATATATATACATACCTATCTGTTTTTGGCATAGGCATTTTTATTGTGTATACGTTATTCTACAGTATACTATCTACACCTTATTTATACGCTTGTGTATATAGGTATACTCGTATGTAGCAGTGGCGGTTTTGACGAAACTTTTAGGGGGGGCGATTTAAAATATCAAACCCCTTCTCACATGTATATCTCTAGTGTAGTTTAGTTCATTAGTAGAAAATGGGGGGCTTGGAGGACTTCGCCCCCTAAAAGTTTAGTTAGCCCCTCAAAAATGGTTTGAAAAATTATTATTATATTTAAATGTATTTATATGTAGACACATATCGAGCGAATTGAGAAAAAAATTTTTTCAATGGCAATTTAGTATATTGTCTTATAGCGAATAAGACCCCCCAATAATTTAACCCGATTTCCGCTAATGCACCGCCAGTACTCCTCAAATTGCGGAATCGGGCATTAGCTTCACTGATTAAATAAAATATAGACAAATGTGACAAATTATGCATAAATATGTAAATTTCAAAATAAAATATTTTGGGATTTGTGATAGTGAAGATGACTTATTCTATTGTTTTTGAATTTTTTTACCTTTTGTCATAATAATATTAATTTTTGTGTACTTATTTAAAATATAAATATTATGTGTAAAAGTAACGTCCAGGGGGGGCGATCGCCCCCATCGCCCCCCCTAAAAACCGCCACTGGTATGTAGAAGAGTAACTCTTAGAGAATTCAAAATAATTCTGTACTCTTATTCGAATCGTTTCGATTGCAATATAATTCCTAAGAGCTCGGGTTTTGTATACATTTTTTTTGTTTTTATAATAGTTATTTCATATCATTCTAATTGCAATGAATTAAACTTTGTTTTGATTTTTCTTTTTAAACATTTTTTTTTTTTTTTGCTAATTTAAGCATTATCTTTACCAAAATATCGTCTGTTTCTCGGCGATAATATACTACACAACCAGGGGCGGATTCACACTAAAATTACGGGGGATGGGAGGGGGCGATTTTTAAAGGGCACACATGGTATAGATAAAATTAGAAATATTAATTTTGATATAGTCCTTTTTAAAGTATTTATGTCGCGTTATCAGTTATCACGTTTCGGGAACACCAGTCCCGTCCCAAACACGGTCAGACGGTCTCATAAAAACAAAACATGGTTACGAACACAGATATAAAATATTTAAAGTATTTTATATCTGTGTTTATAAATGTTTAACATCATGATAGCGGTTTATCACCACAATAATAAATAAAAGTAATAACAGATTATCGGCTTACGTTCGGTAATTTAAAATTTTCTAACTCTTGAAGTAATTACGTCAAAAACTGAAGTCTAGGATTTCTTATGATTTTTTTTTTGTTGAGAAAACGGAGGGGGCGATCGCCCCAATCGCCTCCCTAGATCCGCCCCTGTAGGTAACTCAACTTATATAATACAATTATCGGAATAGTTATATGAAATCGGTAATTGTGAAGTGTGTTCTTTAAAATATATTTGATAAAATATCGAAAGCTAATAACGAAAAAAAAGATTGTAAATATGTATATAAACGATTGGCGGAACTGTTCTATTTCTTTTTTTAATTGTGTAAATTCAAAACAAATGCTGAGAAGTTATTAAACAGCGAAATTCATTTTATATAAATAGTAATAGTGTTTTTTCAAAAAGAATAATAGACGGGACTTCAAGGTATGCGAAATACGTTCACGTATAATAGCTGCAGTCGACGTAGAAGGGAACTTTAAAAAATATATATTAGTTCCAATTAGGTTGAGTTTTAATGAAAAAAGTTTAACTAATTTTTATTTTTACTTTTTTATATTTTAGATTCAGTGCGTAGCGTGGAATGTATTGGTTTTACAATGATGTTTTTTTTTTATGGCTGAACCCAAAACTCCTAATCGGAAGGAGTGATAGTCATACCCGGTTTCCTGTAGCAAATTGCATCTTATTCGTACTTTAGAGGGATCATTTTTCGATTTTTTCTCAAAAACATATTAAAAAAAAAAAACTCAAAAACTACTGACACATTATTACGCTAAAATGGGGTAAAAACGCGATTACGGTAAAATCGATTATTGCTATTCCTTCGTAGTTTCGAAACTCACGCCGTTTTAGGAACTGGAAATATTCACCAAATATGTACATTTATATTAAATTAGGGAAAAATTTTAATTTTGGTCTATTTTTGGCAATTATACATTTTGAGGTATTTTTAATTCATAAGGGATGTAATTTTCGGTTTTGAGGCTTACAAGTTTAGTAGAATATCAGACTACGTACGTTACTTCAAGTACGTGAAGTTGGCACTACATTTTAGCACATCTTTCTAAAACCTTTCCAACAAATCACACTCGGACTTGTTGGACATTGTTGGAAAGAAGTTTAAGAGATATTCAAATTTAAAGTTTGTAGTGCCAAGTACATACCCAGCACTACATACCAAAGAAAAACTCACAAAATCAAAATTCATACAACAATGTTCATACGTCATTGCTATTTGCTGGACACTGTTGGAATTTGTTGGAAAGATGTTTATGAGATAGTTAACTTAAAAGTTTAAAAGTTTATTGTGCCGAGAACATAACCAGCACTATATACAAAAAAATATTTACAAAACTCATCCAATAATATTTATACATCATTGGTTGACATTGTTCGATACTTGTTGGAAATTTTCGGAAAAATTCCACAAGTATATCGAAATTAATGTTGTAGTAGCAACTTCACGACCAACCAATCTTAAAAACTATGCAATTTACAAAAAATCAATAATCAATAACATTTAAAACAGGTCCAAAATATTTACTTTGAAATATTCGACGAATAAATAATATCTAACAATTTTTTCAAATGGAATAAGAACTGTTATTTATGTCAGCACAACATTTTGTCCATAACCGTTAAACAGAAATTGAAAAAACAAATCATTAAATAGAATTTTATAATTTTATTCTTTAACCAACTTTGAATATATTGCCAAAAATATTACTTTGATAAATTTGGATTAAAAAAAAAAATTTTTATTTGAAATTCTTTTAAAACACAAGAGCTATTTTTGATGCCATCACTACATTTTTTCCATAAATATTAGATATAAATTGAAAAAAACTAATTTCTAATAAGGATAATTACTATATTTGGACTTCCAACAACTTCGCAAATATGTATATTGTATTTACTTTGAAATTGCACCTAGACAAGAATATAAAAATTGAACAATTTTTTTAATGAAATAGGAGCTTGTACGAATAATTTACATCATTGTAATTTGTCTATATTTTTGTTCTTTTCACTTATTTTTTTTATTGGAATTTCTACAACAAACTGAATTTGTTCCTATTATTAAAAAAAAAAATATACTATCCAATACTTTAAAATAATTATAGATAATTATCTACTATCATATAATTCGTGTCACTCGTGTTAGGCTAAAAAATTAGTATAAGTATGATAAGTATTTACCATATTTACTATTTTACACTATTTTAATTTTACATTTTGAACTATTTTCACATGCAAAATGAGTTTTCGTGTGAAAATAATTCAAAATGTAAAATTATAATAGTGTAAAATAGTAAATATGGTAAATTCTTATAATCATACATACGCTAATTTTTAATGCATAACTCAAGTAATCCAGCCTAGTGGCTAGTTTAACGTTACCCGTATAACATTGAAAGTTATCGATATTCATTTTTCTTTTATTATTACAAAAGCTATAAATATAAACATTATAAGGGATTTCCAATGTAAATTTGAATTTTAATATTTTTACTGTGATGTTAAAAATTATATTTTCATGTACTTTGCATTCTACTCTAATTTTCATTTACTTTTATTTTGATTCTTCAATGTTCTGAAACGTGTCTGTGAAAAATCGAAAAGAAGAAATATGTACTTGGCACTACAAACTTTAAAGTTGAATAACTCGTAAACTTCTTTTCAACAAATTCCAACAATGTCCAACAAGTCCGAGTATGATTTGTTGGAAAGGTTTTAGAAAGACGCGTGCTAATATTGTAGTGCCAACTTCACGTACCTCATTATTTCAACTATATTAAAAAAAAAAAAAAAAAAATCTTGAAAATCGTTTGTCACCATTTTCCTCGATAAACATTTCAAATTTTCCGAAAAAATATATTTTATTTTTTGTGGAAATTTCACGTTATTACATAATATATATTAGTAATAAACGAATAGCTACGTTCAGAATCGTTTTTTTTCGAAATGCAAACGATTTCTTTCAAATTCATATATATGTATATAGTAAATAACGAAATTCTAAAATCTTTATCCAAGTGATTCGCATTTAATTATAGCGACGACAGCATAGCCGTCCCAAGGGGGGGAGGCAAATAGGGCAAGTGCCCTAGGGCGTCCAAAGTATTATGAATGCAGGGGGCGTCAAAAAAAATGAATGACAAAAAGGAAAAAAATTGTTGTTTTATTTTAGATATTAATTTCCCTTGTATCTATATATGATGATTTTGACGATGAGTGTATTTACTATTAAAATATATAAAATTATGTAATTAAATATTACGTTAGTTGTAACTTTTTTTTTTTGGGAGGGGGGGCCGTCAAATATTATTGCCCTAGGGCAGTGGTCGGCAATTGAATACGGTCCGCTCTAAATTCTTAGAACGACGAAATTTAATTAAATATCATATCAAAATAATCATATTGTATACATATAATTGAAGTAAAATAATCTTTATTAAAATTGACAATTTTATATTGCTAATTTTAACACTGATGCTCAGAATCGTTTTTTGTCGGAAGTTTTAGAAGACAGTATTTTTTTTTCATATTAAATAATTTAAGAATAAAATATTTTTATTTTTGTATGGCCCGCGAACTGTTTTTAATTTGTGAATACGGCACGGGAGTCCAAAAAGGTTGCCGACCACTGCCCTAGGGCCATTATTGGTGGTTATAGGACGGCTCTGGACTACAGTGACAATAACACTTGGTTTTTTTTTTTTTTTGTAATCTTAAATTAAAATTTATTCGAAATTATTGTTGCAAAAAAAAAGAAAGAAACTCGGGCGCGGAAAACGGTCACTGCAGTCGTTTTCGGTGTCGAGGTTTTACGGCGCCTTTTCACGCGCTCCGGGAAGTTCGCAGTCGTGACGTCGGCGGCGGTGCCGTGTGCGTTGTGACGGCGCACGGCGGGGTTTAGGAGCGGATCGACACCTGTTGTCCGACCGGAGCTCGCGTACCGCGTGTGCAAACGATCGCAGCGGCGGCGGCGGCGGCGGGGCGGGACGAAATGCCAAATACGCAAACACGGCGGGAAAACAAAGTGCACACGACGGCGGAGAGGTGGTGGTCGATTGCAGGCGGCGCGCCGTGTCCCCCCGAGGAATGTAAATATAACGACACGGATACGTTGTCCGTCGCGTATCATTTCAACAAGACTATATTTCTACGCTTATAATACAGTTAGGTACTGGAACACAGGCGCAACTAGACCTAAATTCATGTATAAATTTAGTGCTAAAATTATGTACACGTGTCACTGACTAAAACACTCAGCACACCACCTCCCCCACCCCAAACACATACACTTCAAAACCGTTAATAACACAACTTCGACATTAATATTGATTTGAATATTTACTAATATATTGCACTCAGAAAGTAGGGTAAACAATTGTAAATTATTATTACAATATAATATTTTTTTTACAATTTACATCCGATAGTAATAATACATACAAAAAACATACGTTTGATATTTTGATATATAAGAATATGAATTATAAAATTTACTATTTTAAAACTGTAATTGTATTGTAGTACTTATCTAACTGATTCAGTATTCCTGTTTTCATATTATTTGCAACACGCGCCTCTCAATATTTAAAGTGAACACGTCAGTAAAGCGTTAAATTTGAAATTACTTGTACAAGTTAGGAAAAACCTCGTTTCGAATTGTTTTTTTTTTTCAATAAAAATTTAAATCTGAATACTTTGGGGGTGCTACTATATTGAGTACGGGGGTGCTAAAGTCCCCCTAGCACCCCCAGTTGCGCCTATGTACTGGAACCGAACCGAAAAGAACCGGTTTAGAACCGAAACCCTTTTAAAATGTCGGAACCGAAACGTGAACGTAAACCTAATTTTTTTTTTTTCTAAACCGGAACCGATATTTTTGGAAATACAGGTTTTTATATTATATCACCATTCACCGGTATATTTTATCACAAGAGATTGTGTAAAAGTCCAATACATTTCTAATAAATTCCCCCCACCAAAAAAAAAAAATACAAAAATGTATAAACTTTAAATGATTAGTCGGGCTATATACTTGTGTGCTGAAGGTGAAAAAACACAGTGAACAAAAAATTTGTACGCTGAAAAATTATTAAATCCGTATAATAATAATAATATTACTCCACATTATAAATTAAATATATTATCACTTTTTAATCGTAATATCGATATTTCGAATTACTACTGGTTAGTGCCTACCGGAACCGAAACCGAAATTCGCCATTTCCATGAATCGGAACCGAAATTTTATTTTCTTCAAGAACCGAACCAAAACCGGCACCGATAAAATCATTAAGGTTCCAGTCCCTGGTGTAATACACTTGTTGTGAACCGGACCGGGCACCAGTTCTTTTTTTGGTTTTTATCAATAATAAATAGATAGACATATTATTATTGCATAATATAGACATATTATTATATATGTATAACATACAATTTGCGCTTACTTTAATTTTCTATAATATATTTTTGTATAAGTACATTCGATTTAATAATGTGGTTTTTCATTTGTATTATACATAGTTAAAAACGTTTCGATATTATTTATTTATAATAATATTATTATTTACTTTAAATTTTTGTTATTAAAATTAAAATGTAAAAAAAAAAAAATTATTAAAATAATAAAAATTAAATATTGATTTTCTGTTTTTTTTTCACGTAAACTCTTGAAGCAGCTGTTCAAAATTTAACTGCCGAGTCATGTTGTATTCAATTGTTAATGGTGATAATCCCGACAGTCTCTGCTTTTTCATTGTTCAGCGGTTTTTCATTTTTATTTCTTACAATCCACTGAACGACATTTCGACTTCAGCAACTTATATACGCACAGTATAGAATATACGATAAAAGACTTCAGTAAAAGCGACTCGAATTTGACACTGTAAATTTAGTCCAATAACTCTAGTGGTTTTCATGGCGATATTTCAATTTTTGTATTACGTATTCTTTTATCGGCTTAGAGCTCGTTCAAATATATTTTGTCATTTTTTTTATTGTTCAAACAAAATCGTTGGATAATCGTCTGTAAATTGTCTTCGTTTTCAATACTTGAATGAAACCAAATAAATTGAAAGGTCACACTTGAATCTTTATCCCAGTATCGAACCGGCCAATCAATCCAATAACAACAGCGCAAAGTAGTTTATAAAAAAAACATTAATTTAAAGACGTATTTCCTAATTCTATTTGTGAATATGACACAATAGTTTCCTCTTCCAATATCATCTTAGCACAAACAGTTTTTGTCTTTCATCCAGAAAACAATTATCTATTTATTCCATTTGCATTTCTACAGATTAAATAGGCAACCGTACTTTTATACTTTCTCATAATATGCATTATTATTAGACCAGAAAAACTCTTATAAAAAGTCTTGTATGGAGTAGAGCCCTCTATGGGGCAGAAACGTGGACGATAGTCAAAGCGAAAAGAAGAAGGATCGAAGCTTTTGAAACACGGTGCTGGAGAAGAACAATGAAAATTCCCTGGACAGAGAAAGTTAAAAATGAAGGAGTATACCTAAAAATGAACGAACGGAAAGTAATATGGAAAACAATTAGAGAAAAGAGGAAAAGATGGATTGGACATATAATAAGAAACAATGAATGGATAACGACAATAAAGAAGGAAAGATAGACGGAAAAGCTGGAAGGGGTAGACCGGAAACACAATTTATGAAACGGATCATAGAAGACGTAGGAAAAACGAACTACAAAGAACTGAGTGTAGCGATGATGGATAGAGACGAGTGGAGATCCATCAAAGTCGTTGAACCAATCTAAGGATTGTAAAAAAAAAAAAAAAAAAAAATAATGTATTGAGGTCCAATGAATTGGCCTAAATGTTTTTTCAAAATGCCTTTCGTATTGCGAAATTTCGCATCGTGCCGTCAATGATTGTCAAAGCTTTATTCCGAATAATGGACAAATACATATATACATTAACGTATAATATTGTGTTGTTATATTCGGTAGGTAATCAATATGAACTCTCACGAAAAAAGTCAATTATATATATTATAAACGAAAGCAATGAGATAACAACCTAACCGGGCCCTCAAAACATCGAGTCTAAGTAAAAAAAAAAAAAGAAAAAAACAAACCGGGTCAGTCTCTCCTCGACACTCGCGTATTTCAGAATTTTAATGTGAAATTCATTCCGTTATCTCGTGTAGTGTTTTGTAACCCCGTCCGAATCCCGGGAAATCAAATGCTGGGGGGGCCAGCACCAGAAATTAAAATTTGATTTTCCGGTGTGTAAATACGCAGTGGCGGATATCTGCAGGGGACGACAGGCGGATCGCCCCCTCCCACCCCCTTGGAGTTTTCGTCACTGTATTCGTTTTTATTACCTATACTGGCTACGCATTATAAAATAACGAGTACACTCCTATTGATTTGTATAAAATAATGTTTTTTTTTCTGATCCAAAAAAGTGTCGGGTGTGTTCCGGCGCGATTCGAATACAGACCTGCTCAAAATGTGTTAACGGAATAGGATGTGGATTTTTTTCTCGATTGAAAACATCCGTAATCGATCCGAGTCATAAACTTCCAACAGGTACCGATAGATGGCGGGGGTTGAATACCTGCATGATCTGGGCCGGAAGGTCGTTAGCTCACCGTCGAGTTTGAGTTCGATCCCTATCCCTCCCCCCTCCCATCAAGACTTTGATATAACCGCCGCTGACGAAATAACGGAATAAATTTCACGTTTTTCAAATACAGCAGACGACAAGGGCGACTGACGACACGTTCAGGCCGGCCCGGGGTCCGCCTGTTTTACGGCTCACCGTCATCGCTTCATTCACCGATTCGAGCACTGCACGACTCTATATAATATGCGTAGACGGCAGAGGCGGACTGGCCCGGTTGGACAGTGGGAAATTTCCTACTGGGCCGCATATTTTCTAGGGCCGATGAGCTTAAGAAAAATAATTAAATATATATACATATATTTGGAAAGAACAATAATGATTTTTAGAGGAATAAATAAATAAATAAAAATTTCATATACTTTTATAAAAATACTGGGAAATATGAGTAATGATAAAACATCAAATTATCAATATCGATAAGCTGCTGGTCAGTGGTCACATTAGGATATTCTGTTATAAACTATTGATGACGATAATTTGGAACGTGATCTAAAAATAGAAGCTGATTCTGTGTTTTATCCACTGTATGGAACTGCTCACGTGAAAAAAAAAAATGTACAAGTCTAGTTTATGGGACACTTGGATTTTTACGATTTTTTTTCGGATCTTATGTAAATCATGAGTAATTCTTACAAATATAAACGACTTTTTGGTTGGATTTTGTTCTTACATTGCAACAACTAATAATTATAAACTTTAAAAAATACAAAAAAACGTATATAATGAGGAGCCGAATTCGAACCCGCGTCTGACGCGTTTGGATCGCCGTCTTAGGCCCGTTCTTGCAATGTCCGGTAAAGTGTCGGTTAACGCTAACCGGCGGTGGTTAGTCTAATATTTTACGGACAGTCGGTTCTTACAAACTCCGGTTAAGAGATTATTATCCGTAATATTACCGTTAACTGGTTATTTTACGGTCGGATTTTAACCGGCAAATCGGTTATCATTCCGTTAACCACAATCTTCCGGTTTATGCTGTGTTATCAATACAAACAATTATAATATTGACGATTGATCTTATTGTTTTAATAATAATTTTACTGTAAAATCGCAACATATATTTAAGTAGCTGGTTCGCACTGATGATGGCAACGTAGTTGTCGAAATACGTATACGTAATAGGGTTTACCTATAGTGTGTAGTTTATATATATATATATTTGTTCACTAGCTGACCCGACAGACTTCGTCCTGTCAAAAAGATTTGTAATGTGGCAGTTTTTGTGCCTACGTATTTTAAAAATATTCTCCTGAACAGAACCGTCACCCTGGTGATAGGGCGTTGTGAATAAAAAATAATTAAATAAAACATATATAATGATTTAAAAGTAAGTAATCGCTTTATTGTTAATCATGTGAATCATAATTATTATTATTATCATTGTAGTGCTTTGTGGTATACGATGTTTTTTGTTTGATTACCTGGCGCATAGATAAACAAATCTGATGGTTTTCCAACACGGGAACAGGCAACATACAATTGACCATGTGAGAAACATGGGTTTTCTAGATTAATACCACAAACACTTAATGATTGCCCTGGGACTTGTTTATAGTCATAGCAAAAGCAAGACGCACTGGAAACTGTAGTCGTTTAAACTCAAATGGCACATCAGTCTGAATCATTGGGATGCGCGGTATGAGAACATCTTCTCCTTTATACTTTCCTTTGAGTATAGTTGCTTCTATCACATTGTTTAGTAATTTTTTTATCGCTAACCGTGTACCGTTGCAAAGACGCGGTTGGTTGATATTTCGCAACATTATAACCACCGATACAACCTTTAATTGAAGATTGTGAGGTGGCAATCCTGGCAAATCCAGCGAGTTTAAAATTCCGGTGGATAGTTGACTACATCATCTTGATTAGTAGCCGAATCAACTGATTTATATATCCTCAATTCGCCTGTAATTTGTTCTTGAATTTTGAAATTTAATTCATTTACATCTATGTTTTTGCAGCCAGTATAGCTCGTTCGCTCAACCAATCATGGTTTCTGTAATTTTGAGAAACATCTGAAACACCTTCTGAATAAGTTCATCTTTTGATCGAGTTAACTGACAAAACTTTGAGGAAAGTTAATGCAGCCAGTCAACATGTCTATAGGAAATTTGCCATTACCAATGTCAATGAGTTGTTTAGAGAATATGTTTCCAGATTGGTCATTTGCAACTCGACACGCATATTCTTGCTTAAATGAAGTACTTTGACATGTTTCCACAAACTGGAGGACTTTAGACATGCATTGAGTTCATCAGCTGGCGTTGATCGTGGAATCACCGGCAATGTTTGACGAAAATCTCCTGCTAATAAAATCATTGCACCACCAAATCGGTTATTATTGCTCCGTAGATCTTTTAAGGTTCTGTCCAAAGCCTCCAAAGATTTTTTATGTGCCATCGTGCATTCATCCCAAACAATCAATTTACATTGCTGCAAAACCTTTGCCATTGCAGAGTTCTTCGAAACGTTGCAGGTTGGAGTTTCATTGCTTTGCATATTTAATGGCAATTTTAGTGCTGAATGGGCTGTTCGACCACCTTCAAGCAAAGTTGCTGCGATTCCCGACGAAGCGAGTGCAAGTGCAATTTTATTTTGTGAGCGAATTGTTGCTAATATTAATGAAATCAAAAAGTTTTTCCTGTACCACCAGGTGCATCTAAGAAGTAAATCCTCCAGTTTCATCATTTGTTACTTTCATAAGAGTTTCAAATACATACTTCTGTTGTTCATTTAACAGTGGAAGATTTGTTTGAATTAATTCTTTCAAAGCGTTGAGATCATACAGTCTTTCTCGATGCAACTCTTGGTTAAAAGCGTCATGCATTGGACGATTGGGCGCGGTCAGGCCTAATTGAATTAATAGTTTGTTTGACATTATCAAGCACATGTCCTCAATTGAAATCAATGCTTCATTGTAAATTTCTTCACTGATTTGTATATTTGGATTTCCATTCTATTCTGTATTTGATACAAAATATCATCACAAATATAATCTTTGTACTTGATCCACAAATCAATTGGGTTTGATGGGAAGCATGTAGATATGATTATAGAAAACAATGTTCGTATTTGATGAGCGTGTGATGATATTACAGCATCATTGAGAGTTTGATCCCAATGAGCGTCATTTTCAAGCAATTGCAAACGTTGACAGGCTTCTCTGTAGGATCCACACATTCACCATCAACAGTTCGTAACTGTTGGAATGATGTTGGCCACGTACATTGACTAATAGCAGTCGTAAGTAAAACATTCATCATTGCTTGGATGTACTGAATAAATCCGGCCAATCGCATCGGTGGAATATACATCTGTATATCCTGGAACTGGTTTTCCTTGTTTCCGTCGTATAAATCTCCTTGAGGATTGATTCCAGGTATAATATTTTGGCATTTCAGAATATAGCAATGTTTGTGCGAAATCATCGTTTTGGCATGTCTCAAAAAAACTGGTTAATGTAGTAGATGGTGGCTGAGCAGCTCTTTGTACTGCGTTCTGTGCTGTAAAATACACTCTTTGTCCATTTTCTAAATGCACAGCTAAGTGAACAACAGAAGGGTGTCTCTCATGAATAGGAAAAGAAAATATTCGCCAAACTGCTTCATTACTACTGACATAGCGGCCCATTTGGTATTGGGTAACTTCAAATAGAATTTGTATGTGTATTGGTTTATGTTATCGGTGTGCATTTTAAAAATAAAATAGGAGTATTGGTGTACGCGCGATGCATGAGATTATTTTTATCGATAAACTTACGTTGAGTAGTTAATAATTTTTGAGATACAGCGATCAGTGAGTCAGTGGTATTTGGATTATATGTATAGATAACTAATTATTGACTAACATTATCGGACTTTATTTATGCCTAAAACCGTGATATCCTCTTTCATTTAAAAAAAACTGTATGCGAATTGGATAAGAAGTTGCGAAGCCAAAAAAAGGTATAATATAAGAAAATAGTATTTTTTTCATTCTCATTTTTTTATATATAATATAATACCTCCTGGGTGAAGCCGGGTAAACCAGCTAGTTTAATATGAACTTTATACCATAGCAATAAAGCTCAAATTGACTACGTTTTAGTTACAAATCATTTGTATGGGAAAAAGAAAAGGGCTATTTTTAGGGTTTTTCCAGCAATAATTCTAATTTTTCTCGCCGTAAAAACCATCCTTGAACTTCAACGAATATTTGAAAAAAAGATTTGGCCAAATTGGTCCAGGCGTTGTTGAGTTATGCGCTTACCAACACATTTTGCGATTCATTTTTATATTATAGATTATCCAATTTCTGTAGATATGTGATTTTCTGTTCAGCTTATTAGTGACGATAATAATTATGTTTATCGGTTTCGGTGGCAATCAAGTCAATATCGCGATCATAAATTACTGGCTATCAAGCTCTGTCTACCCTCCGCAATCTATACCTCTGCTGCATAAAAAGGGCCTCGCCGCCGGCAAACAGCAACAGTCTTCGTCTTGTATTGTAGTAAGACCCACCAGCGGCAGACTTACGCAGTACAAAACGAATCAATACTCTCTTCGTGTTCTTAGCGTAACGAGTAGTTGTTTCAAATTTTTAAATACGAACGACCGGCGATTTGAACGTAGAATAGATTTGTATACAGAGATTTGGTATAAACACCATTTAAAATTAACAATAAATTATTAAAGTTTAAAATTAACAAAATTAACAACATTCTCAAAAATCTACAAGTACGCAATTATATGCAGTATGTTAAAAATATGCAAAAAAAAAAAAAAAAAATGGTTCTATTTAAACGAGAATAAGCCAAATCGTGGACAAATCTGACAACTAATCAATTTGGACTTAAGGAAAAAAAAAATATGCAAATGCATATAAATCCTAGCCCTAATAATAACTATATATATATATATATATAAATAATAACCACTTCTTCGGTTTTCTCTTTTTTCTTCAACATTCATATGTTTTTTCCGAGACACTATTCTGTTGAAGAATCACCGAAAAAAAAAAAAAGAACTCGAGTAAATACTGATCAAACGGGAATTTCAAATTATTAATATTCGGATACGAATAGAACTTTATTTAATAATAAAAATAACATTGAAAAAATAAAATGATAACAACTGTATTATGATAATAATTACTCGGAAATTTAACGTTTGCGCATGCGTGCAGAACAATAAAACTTGGTGGGAACCACTTACCGTTAAACCACAGATTAGATGAATAAACAAATTTTAGGTAAATATATTGTGCTATCATGCGGTAACACTGATATGGGGGGGATTCGAATGACGTAATTTTTTTTGTTTACATCGCGAGTGATCCATCTGTATTCATCTAATCTGTGGTTAAACTGGTGGTCATAGTTATACGGTCGTTAACCGGAGGTTGTAGGAATGGATCGACGTAACCGAAACTTAACGGAAGACGTTGCCGACGTAAGTTACCGACGCTTTACCGGACATTGTGTATAAGAAACGGGCCTTATAGTCCACATTGAGCCGTACAACAAAGAAACGGCGACAAATAACAAAACCTACTATTTAGATAGTCTACTAATACGCAAATTTCAAAATTCTATAACTCAACGATTCGCGCCAATTAATTTTTCACCGTCGTTTTTAAAACGTTAATGTCCTAAAAAAAAAAACAATCGCTAGTATCCCATAAAATAGACTTGTTTTAAAAAAAAAAAAAAAAGACAAAATGCCTAGCCACCGGTACATTATTAATAAACATAACGTGACAATCTATAGTTGGCCGATGCTGGTGCTGGATCGGGCCGATAATTTTGATTTCCCACCGGGCCGAATACACATTCCAGACCGCCTCTCTGGTATACTGCGGTATACGAGTGACTCGCGCACGAGCGCTGCGCCGAGACGGGGTGGGAAAAAGAAAAAAATAACCCCCCCGCCCCCGCGCGCGCGAAAGCCAGCGGGCAAAACGCGCCGCCGCGGTTCGCGTGTCGAACCGTCGACCAGTCGCGTCATCCAGCGAAAAACGCACGGCAGCAGCGCGCAGTTGTACGCCGCCGGCCCGGTAGTCGCACGCGTGCCACGCCACCCGACAGAACGGTCGGACGACGACGCGCTCCGCGGTGTAGACAGAGAGAGAGAGAAAAAAAAAAAAAAAAGGTAATTTTCGCATTATTACTTTTCGCGAATTTTTTGCGGCCGGGTCGTTTTTTTTTTTGCTTTTTTTCGCAGGTCTCTTCCGCCGCGAGACGTAATCATAATCGCGACGATTTGTCGTGTGACCGTCGCCGCAGTGTTCGATCGTCGCGCGTACCAGTCTTGTGTAAAGTATTTGAGTAAAAGCACTCGAGTAAAAGTATTCTAAACACTTTTATGGTACTCAAATACGTATTTCAAATACTTTTAATAAGAGTATTTGTAAGTAGGCAGTAATCTAAATACTTTTATAGAGTAACTGTATTTAAAATCAAATACGTTTTTTAAATCTTTTTTTAGTGACATGAACTAATAATGAAACACAAAATTTTCGTACCATTTTTCGTAATAATTATTTTATGATAAGTCGGCAAACTATTTTGGTCGTGGATATCGTCGTCCACTGACGGTTTTTCCGTTCAAGTCGATGTAGGTAGGTAAACCCGATTAGACCGATTTATTTATGTGTTATCCCCGGTCGACAAGTCGAACTCCATCGGTGTTATTCATAGTCAAGATCAAAAACTAAGGTTTAATATGAGTTTTCGAAAACTTGGTTTAATTCTCGAACCTTAGTTTAACGCTGATTTTAGATTGTATTATTCATAATCAACTAAATAAGTGGTCTAGATTAAGATTTTATAAACTACGGATTATTGATGGTTTATCATGCATTCCTCTAACAGCCTCTCAATTTTCGTATTTCAAATAATTGTTGCCAACGTAAGAGTAAAAATATATTTTACATTTTAAGAATACCGCTACTGTTCACACAGATGTTACTCTTTCTTATGTGATTATTGTTGTTATTTATTTTTGTTTTTTTTTCCAGTATTTTATCATCAGCACATTTCTTTATTTCAAATTTCTGTATTCCGTAATAGTGTAATACCTATAAAGTCATATTTTTTTAGTTTTTATAATGAATAAAGAAAAAAGAATAAATTGGGAAAATTGCGAAAAACTACTGTTAACCGAAATTGCTACACCATTCATAAAAATTATAGAAAATAAAAATTAGTCTCTAATATAAGAGTCTAACCGTTAGTAAAACGAACGTTAAAAACAATTTAATTACAAGTATTTGAAAGTATTTGTAAATGCTTTTACCAAGTATCTGTATTTATACTCGAATACTTTTCTTATTAAGTATTTTAAATACGTATTTTAAATAGTTTTAAAAACAAGTACCGTTATCTGTATTTGAATACTTTTAAAAAGTATCTTTTACAAGACCGGCGCGTACCCATAACGGGCCGGTGCCTACAACGGCTAGGTGATAATAAATTTATCGTTTTTTTTTATTTATTTTATTATCGATAAAAATAATTAAATTTCATGAAAATTAATAAATAAATAAATAATAACGAGAAAAAAAAAAAAACGATTTCGATAAATCGCGGAATCGTCACGAAAATTCAAGAATCCGCGGGTCGCGGTATGACATTTTTATTACGATTATAACGCGTAGTATTTTTATGATTTTTTACTCGGAATCGATCACGTGAGAATAATCGATATTTATTTAAATCATACATTCCATAATTTCGGTGCACGTTCTAATCACGAAATCCGGACCCGAAAGCGTTTTTTTTTTTTTTTTTTTTTATATGTTTACTAATAATTTTCAATTTCCGTACATTCGCCGAGTACGGCCTGCAGTAATTATTTACAAATAATAACGGTTTGGACGAAATATTTGAAAATATTAATATATATATATATATTTTTTTTTTGAGTAAAATTATTTCGCGAATTGTACGAAAAGACAAAAACGAAATATTTGTGTTTTGAAATATTCGTAGTAGTAAAGCCGTCCCAAGGTGGTGGGGGGGGGACAAATGGGGCGAGTGCCCTAGGGAGTCCAAAGTATAATGAATGCAGGGGGCGTCATAAAAATGAATGAGAAAAAGAAAAAAAATTTGTTGTTTTATTTTAGATTTTAATTTCCCTTGTATCTATATATGATGATTTTGACGATGAGTGTATTTACTGTATTAAAATATATAAAATTTTGTTAATTAGATATTACGTTAGTTGTAAATTTTTTTTTTTTTTTTGGGGGGCGTCAAATATTATTGCCCTAGGGCGTTATTGGTGGTAAGGACGGCACTGGTAGTAAACAATATTGTTACGATAAACACTTCTTTTTGGAACACGAAAATTCGAACATTCAACTAGAAAAACGGTTCCTCTGATTTTCGGACTTTTGATTTCGTGCGGCCCGCCGAATTTTATTTTATTTTTTGACGATTCGCCGTCTGCCATGCAGATCTATCCGGACTCGATTTTGTGTATTTTTTTTTTTTTTTTTTTTTAACGTAAATAATCTACTTGATTCAGTGGCGTCATTTGGTGGGGGGCAGGGTGGGCATTTGCCCCCCTTGTTAACAGTGGGCCGGCATGATTTATGCCGATACCTATGATGTAAATATAAATAATTCTAACCAAATCTATAGTAATGCGTAATAACAAATCGCGTGGCAAACATTGGATTAAAATATTAAATTAATAATAAAATAAAAAAGTATGAAGGTTATAACCGCGATTAAAGGTGATTAAATAGTGGTAACAACTTACCGCGGTTCTGGGGTTTTTTCGATAAACATGGTTATTGTTAAAGGCAGTACGTAAATTATTGACGTTACCCCTAAATTCGAAGAATATGATGTACGTTTGACCAGTTGTCAGTTGACGAGCCTATATCGCGTACGGCACAAACGAATTTGTTTAACCATTGTTTAACGCTTCAAGCGTATGTTTTATGGATGTATGTATATATAAATTTGTGAGTGGCAAGTGTAAAAAATAAAAATAAAAAAAGTTTAATGTTATGTGGCCAAGACGGCGAGAAAATAAGAGAAAAAGAGGGAAAAAATATTGAACAAGCCGCTCAGAGTTGATCACAAAACGTAATTTCTAACGCGTTTATGATTGTGACAAGAACTTGAATCACAGGTATTATTTACGTACTATATAATTATTTATGATACATTTATTATAGCCGACAAAGTAATGAATTTCCTCCCAAAAAAAAAAAAATATATGTATATATATACCTATATTGGGCGATTCGTGAATATGATAACGAAAATATCAAAATTATGTAAAATAGAAATTGTATTGAGCTAAATGTAAATATGGGAAATAGTCAAATGGGGCTGGTTAAATCTTTTGCCTCCCCCTTTCGAAAACTGAAATGACGCCACTGACTTGATTGGAAAATGTTTTAAAATAACTCTTGTAAGAATATCAGTAAGTAATATTGTCATTATATTATTACAGTGAAAATGTCATTTTACAACGTATACTTGTATATAGTCGTATGGTTCGACGTTTCTGTACGTATCGGGAACGAAGAAATTAAATATTTAATATTTCCGTTTGCGGATAATCGGGTAATCCGCGGTGGCATAATACCGTTATGGCACTACACGCGGTTATCGTAGAGCAAAAGATACGGTTACAAATACAATTTTATTTGCCGAGTTTAATAATTTTAAAAATGTAGAATTCTGCGATTGGCTTCTCAACGAAAAATTGCAAATAAATCAATCGTTAAAATGAAGGGGGGGGGGAAAGAAACGGTTTATGGCAAATCCGTATATAAGAAATTGTATTAAAACGTTTTTAAAATACACGTGACAATCGCACTGTGTTACTGCAGACGTATATTTTCTAACTAAACTATTTGTCATGATTTGTCATATGTGTTCATGAAATTTTCAAGTCAATTTAAGCACAGAGTTTACGAGCGAAAAATTTAAAATTATTATAGTAACTACGAGTTAATATTTTAATATTGATCCGTGCCGAATATCAAGATATTTGTTAGTTTAATCGTTATTTATAATAATTGAATTACGGTCTACAAACGCGTTACCAGTATACAGTGATGGCACTAGGTGGTGGCAAGGTAGGGCAAACGCCAGGGGCGTATTTAGAAATTTTTTTTTTGGGGGTGGGGGAGCTGAGGCACTGCGTAAATATCATTGTTGAATTATTTCTAAATTCTAATCCAAGACACAATTTTAAAAATAGGACAAATTACCAAATTCTTAACATTTTAAAAACAACTACATATTAGGAATTTATTAAAAATATTACATCCTAGATTCATAGGGCATAGGAATACATAAAAAAGTTACTGAAATTTCGGGGGGCTGGAGCCCCATCGGCCCCCCCATAAATACGCCCCTGGCAAACGCCCTACACAAATTTGATTTTTGCCCCACCTGTTTGCCCTATCTGTTTAAGACCAAACGAAAATTTAAATTTCAAGTATTTTTTTTTTTTTTATTTGTCGTTGCCCGTTTACCATCCGTTTTGCTGTCTAATTCATCGTAGTATTTTATTTTTGTGTGCACTAGTTTAGATAATATACACCACAGAATACACCGTCATTTAATTTTATTTCGAATTTTATTATATAAATTATCAGAAAACTTTGTAATGATATTATAGCATTTTCCGTGTATTTCGATAATTTACACTACACCCGTACAACATTACACTCGTGTTATAATATGTAGGTACTTATTACGATACGGTATAGAAATTCACGATGGCATTTTTAAATATTTATTATTATTATTTTTTTAAGGATAAATATTATTAAACGACACCCACACGTTTCTTGCGTTATTTGAAACATTAGTAATAATACATAAATATGAATATTCCGTATTTATAATGTGTTTTTAAATTTTTATTTTAAAAGTACAATTATTTGAAATCTTTAAAATACAAAGCATTATAACTTGACAGAAGTGTATTGTTTCAAGCATTTAGTTTTTAACCTGCGAAAAGAGTGAAAAGTGAAAGATTTGCTAAAATTATTTATATACTAAATGCTAAATTTACTATATAATGTCTTGGGCGAATAGTAAAAAAAGATTTATGTTCACATAGAAAATTTTTTTCTTTATTAAGACTCAAAATCGCATACATAATAATTAATAAATTATTATTATTATTATTAATTAGTAGGAAACGGATTTATATGTACTAAAAACCCTCAAAATATGCTTTGAAAAATATTACAATATGCTACAAAATATGCATTTATTTTTAAATATGTATTTAAAATTTAATATAATTGAAAAAAATTATTAAAAAAAAGGTTATCTCCGACCGATAACGACAGATCGTAATTTATCAATTTTAGACCGTAGATAAAGTCTACTTTATTATACGTTAGAAAGTTGTGAAACTCGTGATTTTAAAATGGTATTTATTCAAAACCGTAATTTAACAAATTTGTATAGCTGGAAATAAGAATAACGTGAAAGTCTAAGTTAAAAACAAAAATATGCACTTAAAATAAGAGTATGCACTAAAAAAATGACAAATATGTATTAAATATGCAAAAAAAAGTTGAAAAGTTAAAAAAAATGCAAAATAAAATTGGTGTTATTTTTATAAGAATGTCATAAATCGTGCACGTTTATTATCAGATTTCAAATAGCTTATTCTAATAAGTATATGCATTTACATATAAATCCGTTCCCTATTAATTAGTATATACGCACGAAACTGATTTATTATAAAATGCTAAAAAAAAACCTGTGCATATGATTTTATCAATACCTGTTATAATTTAAATTGCTTCGTGTGTCTGTTACGGAATTTAATTATTATTGTTTAAAACTTCCACTTTTCCCTATATTTGTTTACCATATATCTAATTTATATGATTTAACCAAATGCCAGTAGGCGTACGTAAAATCAGTAGGTGTACGTATACCAACATATTAACCCCAATAATACGAATTTTATTACTGTGAAAAACCCAAGTAAAGGAAATATTATCGTTAATAACCAACTTTGTTTAATATTAAAATTTGCCATGATCCTGCCCCCTTAGAAAAAATGTCTGGTGCCGTCTCTGCCAATATATTATATTGTAAACAGTATAATGTAAATCATCTTGTTGAGTTGACACGCGTTATTATATATACGTATTGATATTAACAATAAAAAATATAAAAAACAGTTTTAGTCGAAAGAATTTCGTTTAGAATATATTATAACGTTTTTCGTCTTCGCGTAATTTAACGCGTGTATAACGTTCTATACGGACGAATTCGTTTCATTTTGACTATTTTTCTCGCTTTTTTTTGTTTGTTCGCGGTAAAAGTTCTTTTTTTTTCCGTGCCGTCGTATAACCACTGAATCGCGTGTGAGGTCGATAAAACTGGCCGGCCCATGTTGCTGAGATATTTGTTGTGATGACTTTACGTCTTTTCAAATGCTCTTTCGGCCGATATTGCCGCGAGAACTTAAACCGCAGAGAATTTATAGTTTTCACTTTTTCTAATAGCGGGCATTTAAATAAATACCGATGACAATGTTTATTGAATTAAACGTGGACAATAAACGAAGTCGGGTGCGCCGTCGAGTTCAGAACTGGACGTGCGACGAGTTGATAAAACTCGACTGGATAAAATTCCAACAAAAATATTAATATTAAATTGTATAAAGTACAAAGTTTTTTATGTGTGTGTGTGTGTGTTAATGAATGAAATAAATTTATTGTTTTAGACACAGCGTGATGTACTAATAAATCTTTTGAGAGGATAATAATTAAAGTGTCGTCGCAAAACATATAAACGCATAAATAAGTTCGTTAGTTCTTACGTTAAAATCGGTTACATTTATTTAAGATTTAATTAAAGATCGTATATCAATAAAACAATATAAAATTTTTAACATATTTCGTTTACGAATACAAAAATACAGAAGTCTACGTTATGTTTTAGGTTTAAATGTTATCGCAATAACAGATTGAAAATGCCGGGTTCCCACGACGACGGAAATAATCTACAACATAACATTATGAGCATTTTCTAAAGGTGTGTATAATTTATATCCGTTATTAAATTTAATATGAGAAATACTAATAAATAACAAACATTTTAATCGTTGAAAAAAATGATTTGTTTATTCAATCACTAATGCGATTAAAGAGAATCATTCAGAAATTTTATACGTTTAATATTAGGTGTATGACACTGAAATATTGATGCACAATATTGTGCAAAGGTCTTCTTATACAGAAGTAAACGTTACGATTATCTAGAGACTGTAATACGGTTCGTAACCTGAATTAATCTTGATCGATAACACCACGGAAAATCCTTAAAGATCCGTCACTGTTATAATCTTTATACCTAAAAAAACCGGATTAACCAAAACCCGAATATATATTCTGGAATTGAAAAAAATGTATTATGCTATACTTTGTTTTGTATGTATTTTTCGGGAAAATGCGATTTTGTTAATACTGTATTGGCGTAGAGAAATAATTTTTTTCTCTTATTGTATTATGGTTTATGGTGAATTGAACAAGGTTATAATAATCAAATTTCGAAGAACAAAACAAACCAAACAGACTTGTTTACAGTTTACACGGCAATACACCATTGTACAAAAATATGATGTACAAACGATATATATATATATATATATATATATATATAGGAAAATCAATAATATGAGAAATTCAGACTCCCGCGGCGAAACCGTTATTTTCTTTATAATCTATATAATATATTATAGACGAATTAAGTAATATTTTACGATTATTTTATTTTTAAAAATCAGCTGATATACGTAAACCGGACGATAAAAACTAATGTAAGTATAATATGTAGATTTAATCCTTTATGTGTTAGTGGCTTGCATATGCGAGTATGCCACTTACAAAATGACAGTGAAGGCGCAGAACTTTTTTTTTTTATTATTATCAAATTTTAATGTCAGATATCATTTCTTTAGGTATTTTGGAATATTTTTTATTCATACAACTTTTGCCTATCATAATTATTTTCTGATTTATAGGGTGGCTGTAATAGATGCCACTAAACTATAAAGGTGCACAAATCGTACGATATGTTATTTTTTAAATTATCACCATTCTACTACATAAAATGTAGTTAGGTAATTTATATTTTTTCGTTTCGCCTGTACAAAAGTTCACAATTGAATCCGTAAAGTAAAAACAAATGTCTACAATAATTCATAAATTGTCTAAAATAAAATATTGTTCGGTGTATGACCTATCGGCTTGATCAGTTGTTTTTTCGAATTAAAAAATTTATATTATCTTTGTGCATACATTAAAAAAAAAGTGATTATTAAGAAACCACAGAATATGCGTGTTCTAAATAAATACTATTCAATAGTTAAAAGTTTAAACTATATCGTAAAAAAAATAAATGTAAATTAGATGGAAATAATTTCATTGAAAAAAAAAGTATGTTATAGTTATCCAACAAAACTAACCAACACTAATTGTAAGTAAAAAAAAAAATAAAGAATTTATTTCTGTACTTACTTTATCCATTGGAAAATTTCAAACCATGTTTTTTTTATAAATGATACTTCATACAGGACACATCGATAAAATGTATGTTGTATATAAGTTAGTGGCATGCATAGAGGCCAGCTTTAATATTATGACGCAATATAAACAAGATAATACACGTGAACAACAAAATAACCACGAAAAATGTTCTCAAGATAACGTGGAGTAGTAAATAACGTTCAACTATCAGCTGATTACAATTTTGTAGGATGAATTTATACGATGACAAAGTGGCTTCCATATATGCCGCGGTTTTATATATTGCGTCTAATCAAAAATTGTTCAGCCCCCTAAAGGGTTATATGAAATGTAGTAAATGAAAGGTTACTCAACACCCGTATTAGTCAACATTAACCCCAATAATAGCGTTTATGAATACTCGGACGCGATCAACAGTGGTGTTCAAACACTCCAAACGCAACGAAAAACCGGAACTCAAAACCCGAATGAACCATTCGGGTTCCGAGCCTTGGATTTTAATAAGTCTCTGAAAAACAAAACATACTCGTGTCAATATATTTTGTTCGTAACTCTGTAAATAATAATATTATAACGACACCACTATGAAGTTTTATGTATTTCGAAAAAAAGAAATAACTAACATTTTACCGGTATTTTTTTTATATTCCTTTACTTAAAAAAGTCTCATTTTGTGATGTTTTTTACGACTTTGGAGTTTATTTTTACTGCCCCGTTCGAATGTTATACGTAAGTAAAAATGTATGTTCACTACTAATGTTTTCTATAGAATATAGGTACAAGTAGTAAAAATTATCGATAATATTTGTTCAATAATATATTATGGACAATAAAAGTAAATATAATGAGAGTATATTTTTTGTCCGAAAAGTATTTTTGCGTGTTGTCTAATTAACATATTGAGTATTGAATATTGTTTTTGTAATGATATCATATGAAAAATACAAATTGATATTATTGAAAATATTATAGACTATAATATTTATGCCAAACTATTTTGTGCACGTAAGATAAATTATTTTTGATGATAGGTCAGTGAAGTTTGTATAAATGACGTTAAAAGTACAATTATTATTATTCCAACTTCAAGCAAACAAAATATAATGATCGACGTACGCATTTTATACAATGTTTGGATAATATGGTTTTTATTATTTTCCTTATACAACTGAATATTTTTAAATATGTAGATACGAATATCCAATTGAATCGGTCATTTCAAAACAACTTAAGTCAAATAAGTTTTATATTATTTTAGTGAAATATAGTCTAAGATAGATAATTTAAAACCACAAATTATGAATGTAATAAACCTTAAAAATAAATGTGTAAAGAGGTAAAAGTACAAAAAAAGTTAAATTTCAGGAGTTATGAAGTTATTTGTGGTTTGTATAAAATTTCAGTTTGATGACTTATGTTGTTTTTGAAATGACTGATTCAATTGTTGATTACTCAGTACCATTATAATATGCAATACATTGGCTTAACTTATACATTTACGTACCCACAACGTATACTTGAGCAAATTTTCAAAAATCTATTAAAAATATTATAAAAGATATGAGATTAATATTGTTTGATATGAATTCACGTGTATTTTCAGTCACAGTACGTCGTTCCAATTTTTTTTTTTTACGTGGGACTTGCAGTCGTGTGAAGTATAATTTTCAAGAATATTCATATAAATAGAGAAAAAAATATTTAAAATATCCATATGAATATACTTTTCCAAAAATGTATTTGCAATATTTATTCTAATAATGTAAAATTTATTAGAATTTTTTACATTTTGTTCGATAAGTCATGTCAAAAAATTTTATATTTTTTTATATTGGCTTTCGACTTCTCATAAAGTGATAAAGTTTTACCTTCAGAAATAATATAGATCTACAAAAACGAAATCTAACATAGGACCAAAATTGTTCTATATAGCCATTATAAATTATAATAAACCGATAATAAGCGCAACAATTAGGACTATAAAATATGCACCTATTCATAATTTGTCGAAAATTTTCTAATTTATATTACATTTCTGGGATTTTTTAAAATAACAAAAAAAAAAAACTATTTTCTGCGACAAGAAAAAACTAAAAAAAAGTAGCGAGTCGCGGGGTGTTGTAGATGTCATATAAGCGAATTACTTGGATGAAGATTTTTGAGATTTGTTATTACTATGAATTTGAAAGAAATGATAAAAACGATTTTGAGCAGAACTTCGGTATAATATTATTTATTAATAATATATAATAAAATAGTGTGTATAAGAGTATGTATAGGTACATAATTTACGATTAACCGTACAGAGCAACATTTTAATATAATTTCTTAAAATAAACGTATGCAGATAAAAATGTTTAATTTCAATTCTCATTTTTTATCAAAATAATACACTTTTTCGAAAAACTTGAAAAATTTAGGTTATTAAACTAAAACTAACCAAAACCTTTTATGAATTAAATGCCTCAAAAATATAATTGCTATAAATAGCCCAAAATTAAAAAAAAAAAACTCTAAACTTATTTTTGTTAATATAGTACAATGTTACGTATTTGGTAAAAATGTCAACACTTTAGGATCATTAGTTGTGGAATAACGCAATTTTCCAAAAAAAAAAAAAATATATACTTTATCGAAAAACTTAAAATGTTTGTGAAAGAAAATTGTGACTAACCATTTTCAATACTATTCGAATATAGTTAAAGTAACGTACGTCTGATATTGTTATACATTTTTAAGGCTTAAAACCAAAATATATCTCTTTTATGAATTAAATACCTCAAAATCTATAAATAGCCAAAAATTGAAAGGAAATGTTTGAACATTATTATTTTTCCCTAATATAATATAAAGTTACATATTTGTTGAATATTTCAAGTTTCTATAACCATTAATTTTAAAATAACGAAGAAATAAAAGCTATCGATTTCGACGAAATCGCCTTTTTTTATCGTTTTTACGTAATTTTTCGGTAATTTTTGAGTTTGTTTTTTTATGGGCTTTTGAGAAAATCGAAAAATGGCCTCTCTAAAGTACCAGCTAGATGCAATTCGCTACCGAAAACAAACTATGGTTGTAAAGATGGGAGCACTCCTTATGGTTGAAATTTTAAGTACAGACATAAAAAGAAAAACACATCATTGTCAAATCAATGGATTCCTCGCTCCGCTCAGAATCTAAAAGAATTTATAATACAATATACGAACATAAATATGTTGAAATTTACTCAGAATAGGATTTGAATTATGAACCGTTTACAATATTGGGTTTTTGTTCACCTATAAACTCTGCGTGCTCTTAATTTCAGCCGATTTATCAGACGATCTTAATTGTGACACCTGTTGAACAATTTGCTGAATGAACGTACTTAAACCCTGCTTGACGTATTGTATATAATATATATTAATATTGTGTAATAAGAAAAATGGTATTATACTACTTAAAAAACAATAATAATTAAAATTATTACGATTTATAATAAAGCAATTACTGTTCTAAAATAATTTAATAGTCGATTGAATTTAGTTATATAGCAGGAAATATATTTTCTTATTTAATTTATATTATGTAAATATTTAATCAATTTATGTATACGTATACTAAATTAGCTAATATATAGTAAAATATACTTTTATACGTACACTTCATATTTATTACACCACTAATCATCTGTTTTTTTAGTAACCCCTAAGATTTTTATATTTTTACATATCTACTTGTTTCTGACGTGACAGTGAATTTATAATGGTGTCATATATATATATATATATATTTTTTTTTAATGTAAGCGGTGAAAGTTTATTTATTTTTATTGATCGTATTAAATATTTATGAGACTTTGTGGTTGAAAGAAATACGTTGACACTCTTCGCAAACAATTGTTTTTATTTATACTTTTCAATATATTTTAAAATTATATTCCTTTATTGATTTAAAAAAGAATAAATAACACAAAAATAAAATTTGTTTAACACGTTGGCAGATGAACGCCGGATTTTAATGAGAAAAAAGTCACGCTTTATATATATATATGTTCTGGACAATGTTCGATTATATTAAAAAAAAATAATTTTTAATACTTTTGTTGGAATAAATGTATCCGAATATTTTACTGAATATTGTTTTTGAGTAATGGAATAGCTTACAAAGCTAAATACTTCTGGCTATGCGGAAAATAATGTCGTGAATATTAAATATTCAATAACGTCACTGTAGTTCATTTGGGTCAACAGCTGGTTTTGTTCCACACACAAAAAAAAATAAATAAAAAATAAAGGATCTAACGTGTATCTTACGTCATTGCGTTTCGGAGTTTTGTTTTTATAGTCAAGGGCTTCAAGAAGTATTTTTCACGTAAAGATTAAAGTAAAATAAAAAAACTTAGATAAACAACAACCACCATTATTTTAGTCTGTCCAGTCCAGCCCAAGTGTTATATCGATTCCGACTAGGGTCCTTACGAAATATCTGTAAATCCGTTAAGTTTATTTTTGTTGTGGTTTTGAATTTTCCGGAATAATTTTAAATGTTCTATGAGGTAGTTCTATACGACAATATTGTATGAATTATACACATTACTGAATAACATAAAAATATTGCGTGACAAACTCTTCACGGTAACATTTTAATGTTGTAAAATATAAATTGAAACTCATAAAAAATATTTATTCATAAATAATTTATATATATATATATATTATATTACAAAAAGCTTATTACATTTGAAATCTAATGGTTTCCATTTAAATTTTATTACATTTTTATTTCTGGAAAATTTTTATTTTGTAAATGTGTTTTTTCCTCTTTAATTCCATTAGTGCAGAGCATTAAAAAATAAAAAATAAATAAAAATTACAAGAATATAAAATTTGTTTATTTTAAAAAGAAAAATGCCAAACATGTTTCTTAAGCACATACAGGTGATATCCATGTGGTCGCTTTCACATATTTATATTGAAGGTGTTTATAAATATAATTTCTTTTTCTTATATGTAACGTGTTATTTAATTAAATATTTCCAAACATTGCTTTTTATAAAATAAATTTTCTGAATAATGTATTAAAAAATATTCCATGTGTGCAATGTAATTCTTGTTTTTTAAAGTATTTAAAAATAAATAAACAATTATATACGTTTTAAGTGTGATTGTTTGTTGCCAATATCATTGTATTTCGTATTTGTCTTTAATTACCAATTATTATGGGCGTCGTAGCCATTCGTTTATTATGGAGTAAAAAAAAGTGCAATTTTCTTACACCATTTCAATGAATAATAAATGCTATATAAGAAAAACTCAAACTCCTCTGCTTCGTTAAATAGTCAGTTTTCGATCACTTTTATTTTCGTTTAAAAGGAGAAGAATTTTGCAGGTCTCGTTGCATTCCGGTTTTCAATTAATTCAACTTAATTAAATGCCAGAAATTTAAATATTATCAAAATTTGGAATTTAGACGTTGTGCACAACTTTTGAAATTTTAATTCTGGAAACTGAAGTCCAATGTTACACGGAAAAATTCTTTCTCTTTCAAATAATAAAAAAATTATAGGATATTAAAAAAAAATGTTCGAATACTAATGATATTTTACGAGGTGTGAGAGTTTTATCTGTAAAGGCACGTTTTTTTTTCGGCTTCGTTATATAATATGTTGTAAATATTGTTCGGTAACTTTCCGTTATTTGTTTGCACGTATTGTGTTTTATTAAAAAATTAATAAATTCAATTTTTTGTAAATATAAGCAGCCGATATCACGACATGGTAATTATATTCAAGGGATGGAAAATGGTTGTGGCCCGGGGAAGAAAAATAATACGAAATCTCTCAACTCCTAATTTGCTACCAAAAAAAAAAAAAAAATGATAATAATATTTCTGCGAAGACGTCTTTCGGTACAGTTTACTGTTTTGACAGTTCGGCGATTTTTTTTCTGACAATGTTAAAAATCAAATATGCTATTAATAAAATGACCCCGCGGCGCGATCAACGATGTTCGCACGGCACTCCGGATAGGCAATTATTTTACAGTCCAGGCCACAAGTTCTACGGCGCCAGACTCAGTGCGAGACATTCTATTATTATTACGAATTATAACTGAGGATTAACGAACTAATATATTTTTTTTTTTAGCTCGTTACATTGAAATAATTAAAGGTAGAAAAAAAGGTAACGAGCTGCAGCAAGTGATGAACACGATACCGAACACGATACTGATTGAGTTTTTAGAGTTGTATTATATTTACTTCTATTTCAAAAGCAATGATAAAAGCTATTCTGAGCGCCGCTAGTAGGTTATTATTATAGTAAATGAGTGCAATTACTATCGTTAAAATATTTTACACGTCTAAGTTTGTAATGAATTAGTAGCTCTTTATATATTCGAAAATTGGTTATGTAAAAAATATTGACAATTTTATCGGTTTTAATAAAATATAGAAATAAATAAATAAATAAATAAATAAAATAAAAATTATAAATTAATACTCGTGAATAATAAATCTGTATATATATATATATATAAACAAGAAATATACATATATATATATATAAATAAATGTATACTTAAATATACAATATTGCCAATGAGTATTATGTAATAAAAGAAAAAAATATAAGGTTGTTCGTTGTTGTATGAAATGCGTTTATTACTACCGGTTTCGACTAAAAGTCATCATCATGTATATAATTACAGTGCAATGTTGTTGTATTTTGCACTGTAATTATATACCTGATGATGACTTTTAGTCGAAACCGGTAGTAATAAACGCATTTTATACAACAACCTTATATTTTTTTCTTTTATTACGCAATACTCATTGGCAATATTGTATATTTAAGTATACATTTATTTATATATATGTATATTTATTGTTTATATATATATATATATATTTATTATCGGTTTTATTGCAGTTTTTGGGTTGTTTATCAATTACGTTAAAATTACTTGATGTATTGAAAAACGTGTGCCAACTAGACGAAATTTGTTATCGAAACGTAACCATATCAATATATTTCTTCTACACGAAAAAGTGTTCAAAATAAAAAATATAAAACCAAAAATGAACCAATACATTATTCGCAACACTAATAATCTAAAGCATATGTTTAGTTACAAATATATGTTTTTATTAATTTCAAATATTAAAAAAAAAAAAAACACTTTGAGGAAATCTAACTTAAAATATCATTTTAATCGAGGAATATGAATAAATAATTAATTTCTAGAAATGATTTACCGTATTAAATAGAATATTTAACATAAATATATATATATATATATATATATATATATATATATTTTAAGAAATGTTTGTAACTGCTAATAAATATACACTATTAATTTAGAATGTTTTCTTTCTGGTTATCCTAGCAAATTATTATTCGTCTGCGAGATAACAAATAATTTAGGATTATTTTATTACTGTCTTTTTAGCCGATGATAATATACGTTGTATTATGCGCGATTAATATTTAACTGTGATACCGGCTCGCGATTAACCACCTAGATTCTAGGTGATAGAGATAGGTAAATTAAATAAACTGCAATAGTATACAGTTTTATCTATGATTCATTTGACTAATTGATTTTCTATATAAATCTGAAATATTTATGTGAAATACTAGCACAGTCGATTTTTTATACTTGTATATTTGATACAGTTCATGTTTTAATTCGATTTTGTTTTCATGTTTTTAAATATTTTGTATGGGGTGGTACACTTATTTTCTTGTACATGTTTACGTTTGTAAATAGCAATGACACATTGTTTTATGTTAGAAACAATTTTTTTTTTTTTTAATACTTTTTTACCTTGGCGATATTTTTTTAGTTTTTCAATTTGTTTAATATAATTTATAATGTTTTAACTTAAAATGTTGAAAAGGAAGCTTATTATTTATGAGTATTTAATCTTTCCGTCCTATTTTTCAGCGTCTCTTATTTATACCCAGGGGTTTAAGTGGAGGACAACGTGAGGGAACTGAAACCACCTACCTCCAATAGGGCTTAAAATGCGTCGCGCTTAAAATTATCTCCAATATTAGGACGGAACGCTAAAAATTATGTCAACATTATTTCATATATTGAAAATAATTTTTAATATTATCTTTTAAATATTTTATTGTTATTAAACGTGTAGGAATTAATTCATAAAACGTTAAATAGTGTATACCATAAAATAAATGAAACTCATGTTTCTATGTTCTTCTTATTATGTTAACTAATTTTATTATATTACTATATTTGGTGGGTAGGCATAATGATTCATAATGAATAATACCTAAAATAGATATTATATATTCACGTTCCTATTATGTAAGTAACCGATTCAACTTTATTATTCATACGTATTATATGTATAAAATTTGTCATTTATATTTGATTATTAAAAAAAAAAAATCCAAATATTGTATTTTCATAAGAAATTTATATTATTATATTAATTTTAATCTTATCTATATTATGTTTTAAATTCATTTTATTATATGATTTTAAATTCCTTATACGTATGTGTATAGTCGTAATTTTTAATATATTAAACCTATATTTTTGATCACTTTAGAGAACGCTCAAAATGATACAGGAAACCCAGTCTCCCCCGCTATTTTTGATCCCAGTTGAAACGAAACCAAATCGAACAAATGATGACACTGCCTTTAGACCCTAAAAATTTTATAGTGATTGATGTATATGCAATTGTAATTGTTATTTTTCCAGATGAATTAAAAATTTTAAGAGACCAAAAAAATTAGTAAGAAAAAAATCGTATAATTTTCGAATAAAAAGGGAGCCGTTGATAACAACTATTAATAACATAATAATTACTATGGCTAGCTTAAAGAAAATGAAATGAAGTTACCGAGGATGCTGAGGAGGTTCGTTCGACATGAATACTTGATCGGGTGTTGTTAAATTTGTATATTTTTTTTTTTACTTGAAAACAACGATAAATCATTGTCAGATTTTATGAAAAAAAATATGATGTGCGTAGAATATTTGTCACTAATTTTTATATAATAATACGATATTATTGATTTGTAATATTTAACAACGTTTTAATGATAACTGAAATGACTAATGTAATTTTTTGGTGTCGACTTCTTTAAATTATATTTCTATGTATTTGTGTTGTGTCTAGATAAAAATGAATTATTTAAATAAAGACAATTATCAAGGTAAATTTGAAGATTATCATTTATTATTATCGATTAAATATAAAACATATGGCTTGTAGCAAGTATTATTGGATTTCACTTTAGAGCTATTTGTAGACATTTTTTCAATTAATTACTTGTAGATGAACAAAAAATGTAACAATGTATGCGTATAGTGGGATTCAATAGGATAAAACACAACATCACATTATATCTATAATAATTTAGGTACATCAAGACTTAACAAGATAGGTATACTTTTTTAATCTAAAACTATAGGTAATATCAAATTTCCTAATATTTACCTAGATACGATGTATGTAAATATACAATTTTTACATTGTTAAATAAATATATACATACCTATATATATATATATATATATATATATATATATACACTAGCTGAATTACCCGGCGTTGCCCGGGAAAATAATAGTGTATTCAACTCCTTTTGGGTGTAACTCGCTGTGGAAGTAATGCCTTTTTAAGACTAATCATCCGAAATAGCATTTAAAATATTTTAATAATTTGTATTGTATTGTAAAGTAATTAAAAAATAGTCTCTAGACCTAGTGATTTGGGCTGTGTGTTGATCGATATATCAAATTTTTAACCTCTTTTTCGCCTCTTTAGGATGGAATTTTGAAGAAACCTTTCTGAGTGCTCGCCTACGTTGTATTAAGAACCTCTGTGCAAAATTTAAAATCTCTAGACCTAGTGGTTTAGGTTGTGCATTGATCGATATATCAAACCCTTAACCCCTTTTTCACCCCTTTAGTTGTGGAATTTTGAAAAATCCTTTTTTAGTGCTCGCTTACGATGTAGAAGGAACTTGTGTGCAAAATTTCAAGTGTCTAGACCCAGCGGCTTAGGCTGTGCGTTGATGAATCTGTCAGTCAGGACAAGTTATTTCATATATTTAGATACATATAAATATATATATATTGCACAGTATTGAACGTAATGCTTCATGAAATCTACGAATTCGTTGTTTTCCATCTTCTTGAAATTCACATCGAAATCTCTACTGAGAATTATCGGAATGTTTCCAACCTCTGTTTGACGTAATTCTTTAAAAATTTCCGACATTTATGGTTCATATAAATAAAATAAATTCTATAGTAATAACGGATTTCATTGTTCGACATCATATAATTAAATCTAATTTCTAATTACATAGTGTCCGAGTAGGAAAACTACAAATTTAGGCTCATTTTGTTTTATAAAATGTAACTTTTTTAAAGACTAAATGGTTTTCATTGTATTTAAAACACATTTCTCTCAACAGAACATACTTTTAAAATGATTGTTAAATATGATTGCACCTTTAATATCAGATTCCAACATCTCAGCGACACAGTGGCAGTAATTGACACGTAAATTATTACAGATTATTTATAAATGATATAATAACCGTTGATAAAATCATATTAAAAATTGGAAATCAAAAAATACAAATAATTTTTTTTCATATTACTTTTTTCGCACACCCCGCGGGATGACGCTTGTATTCCACGACCTAAAATGCCTAATCTAATGGTTAATTCGGCCCATTACTTGTTTATATTATAATAATATATATATTGCCTTCATTATACTTAAATGATAATCGTTAAGTCTTTAATATTTTTTCATTAACTTTGTTTTGATAATGTCTATTTTACTGAAAAATAAAATATACATTCTCCCTTTGTGTTACGAGTTCTTCTTTTATTTGTTTTAAATATTGACTTGTAGTGAACCGTTTGTGTTTTCCTCAAATACTTTCGAAATTTTACGTAAGGTTTTTTAATACAGTTGGAAATTGTATTTAGAAAGGAAATATTTTGTACATAAAAATTAAAGTAAACGTATTTATATTATTTGATATTTATGAAAAAATATAAATTTTAACCATACAGTTATCATGATTGAGGAAAAAACTTGAAATAATTAAATTTTTTATGTATGTACGTGTTTATTTCTTAAACTTTAATAAAATCATAGTTTAAATAAAAATAAAAATATATAGAGTTTTTTTTTTGATTTGTGATAGACTAGATTATTCTAATTATTATACCTACCTTTTATTCACTATTTTTTTAAATATCACACATTAGATATACCCTGTTTACTTTAATATGCCACCCTTTTTCCCTACTTCTTCACCGGAGTTATTTACAGCTAATTTTAACGGTTTATTAAGTTTTACAGAAATTAAATATAAATCTCTTATGATAAATATACAATTGAAATGAATGACAATAATATTCTAAACGGTTGACGTTAATAAATATATTTTATTCGATTGCTTTAGGGTATACAATATTTTTGGTTATTTCGTCTTTAGCAAAAACCAATAAATTTTTCGGCTGTCCCACTCACGAACATTTCGCGAATGATAGAATATTTTTTGTTTGATTTATTAAAATAAATACATAATTAAAATGTTAGAAATTAATTTTAATATTTAATTTATATTATTTTCAGTGGATATTCTATAAAACAAAAAAAAAACAAAAAATAATAAACGAGTATTTTATTACTATTTATTTTCTTGAAATTATTATATTGTTGGTTTTTAGTGTTACGGCGTTTTAGATAGGCAACTCTGGTACAATTCTGCCGATTCTGGTATTCTGGTGCGTCGCAAGTCAGGCGCATTATAAGTTATAGGTAATAGAAATATTATTATTATTAATATTTTGCATTTAAATTTTAAAAAGGAGATATGAACCTATTGACAAACCACTTCTCATTCATATGACATCTATTAATTTATTAATTTTCGGACAATTATTGTGTTACAGTTCAGAATGACAGCATTTTTCATTAAAATAAATTGTGAGCTTTGCTATTTCCAATAGTTAATTATTTTCAAGTAAAAATTTTGTTATTATCATGTTGTTAAGATGACAAGTGGAACCACCATCCATGGAAGTTAATCATGAAGTGATTAGAAATCATCTTCCACCACTCATATCCTTTACATTTCATGTTGTATCTCACAGTATTTTCGGTGTTTTTCTACAATAGTTTCTGTCATGTTACCTTTGTTGGGAACCACTTCGTCGATTACACCTTTCTTTTTTCCTTGTCCCAAAGCACCACATCTGGTCTATTTTTTTACTGCTCTATCAGTTATAATACGTATGTCAAAATGCAACTCATAACCATATAATTCTTGAATAGCTTGGGCCTAGTATTTGTATTGTGGCACACTGGCACAGTTTTATAGTTATATATATTTTTTTACCACACTGTGATGTACGATAATGGCTATAATACTATATATATGGTAATGACGATATAGCTGGATATCCATTTAAAGACGAGTGGCTATACGCCCCTATTATATTATGTTGTATTGTCTCAGACTTTTCAACACTCATCATCCTATATTCTCTCATTCTTAATAAAGTGTTTTTTTCAGTTTCTTATATTTAATACTTGATACTGTATTTATATCGTAAACCCTTTTTTCTGGGAATAAACCTCCGAATTAAGCCGAAATAATCCGAATGTTTTAAAAGCTACTTTGTTGACTTCTTATTTACTTAAGTCACGAGTATAAAATTCCTTTTCACTAATCAATTTCTTTTGATTTTGTACACGGAGTTTCATTCTTCCGAATTATTCTGTCCCATAGTTTCACAACCGTACATTTACGCACCATCCACGTCATATACTCTACCAACACAATTTTGAATTTTTATTTCGGTTATAAAAATCTGTTATTATGAGATTTCACTGTTTATTATGTATATTTAATATATCAATGACTCTCGTCCTCTTTTTTTCTGGGTAGAGTTATCCTTATTGTACTAGCGTGCATATTGTTTTTTCGTAAAATTTTAAATGGATTCTTAATTTTTGTTATACTTTTATCCAATCCGTTTTTATCCAGCTTTTTATATAGGAAAAAAAGCCAATATAGTAAAAGTGGATAGTGCTTATATTATGATTTTACCATATACCAGGAGGAGAAATCTAGTATCAATTCTTTCTTTATATAGATACGTTCAATTCTTCTTCACTGCAAGAATCTAAAGTAGTTGTACGTCTTCATTATAATTTTTATTATTAAATGTTTTGGTTTGGAATTAAAAAAATTTTTTTTTTTGAAACGGAAGATTTTCACATATAATAAAGTATCATATATTGAAATAATAATAATAATAATAATAATAATAATAATAATAATAATAATAATAATAATAATAATAATAATAATAATAATAATAATAATAATAATAATAATAATAATAATTTTTGAGTGAAATAATAATTTTTATACAGATTATTATATATATATTTTTATTAATTAATATGCATATTATCATATGATATTTGTAAATGAAAAAAGATAGTAATTCGCTAGGAATTAGAAATTTTGATTCAAATGAGTTTCTCATTGGCCGATAATTAAGATTTGAATTATTATTTTGACTTTGACGGTAATGGTAAACTACTTAATTTGAAAAAAAGGTGCTCAGTGATAATAACAATTGACTGTGATTTATGAATATTATATATTTTATCTTCTATTACATTTCTAGCCCTTAAATGCGGAAATCGCCTATGTATAAAACGAATATGTCGAAAATTGTATTGGGCTTTTCTCTTTTGCAATTTTCGTGTATTGTTTCCTGGCGCTCGAGAACACTCCTGGTATAATCGAAAAAAGTGTCAAATAATGTACATTTATTTACAATTTGGTACCGAAATATAATGCGTTTAATGATCATCCGAGCATTCTCTTAACACGATAAAGTGTTCACAGATAAAATTAAAAAGAAAAAAAACATTATTGTATAACTAATACATTTTTCGATTCGCTTTGATTCTGAAATAAGAAATAAGATTATTTTCTTCTATTGTTATACTACACTATTTTTGCTCCAATTGTAACTTTGTGGATTATTGCCAAACTGTGAGTTATTACTCGAGAACAACATGAAGATAGTTTTGTCGTCTCATGTTATTGTATATTTCACTTTAAGATATGATATATTAAGTATGTGTTTTATTTATTTTTGTATTACTTTGCTGTTGTTGTCCATTTCGAAATTCAGATAATTCATAGTTTTCCGACAAGTTTTAGAATAAAATTAGCGGAATAAGAAAGTTTTGGTGTATAATTTCTTCCTTTAATTTTCAGTATTAATTGTAATTTTAATTACGATGACAGTAATTAGAAATAGTGCGTTTAGCTTAATAGTAACTGCTCATGATACTTTGTGTATGTGGAACATAATTGGAAAGCTTATATAATCTAGTTGAACAAATATTTATACGTATTGAAAATATTATTTTACTATTTATTTATTTGTTCATCATATAAAGAGTATAAATACGTGATTTTTAATGAGACAGCAGTACAAAAAAAAAAAAAAAAATTATCATTTACGCTACAACGGATCAATTAAAATAATTTGATTAACGATTCGGTGCGAAACTTTTTTCTTATTATTTTTTTATGCTTTTTAAAAATTCAATCTTTACAGATTAAAAAAAATATTTATTTATTTATTTTAATGTTGTTAAAATACTATAATGTTTGACGTAATAAATGTTCAGATTTTAATCACGAAAATTGCGCACTTCCAAATCTTGTTTGTTGATGAGTTTGCCAGTTTTTTTGAAGATTTTCTCCTGAAGAAAACTACCAGGAGAATCGAAAAATACATATAATTAGAATGATACGAATCTACTTTTTTCACATACTTTCGAACATATTAAATATTTCTTTTCAATCTTAATTTGACCAATTCAGATACAGAAATTATTAAAACGAATATTGTAGCATTAAAATGGTATGAGTAATTTTGTTTGAATAATTTTGTAATTAGTATAAAATATCTACTAATTACGAGATTTTATGATTTTTTTTTTTAAATATAATTTTTGTAATGCATTCCTCGTGGTCTTCTGTAGATAAAGATTATTTGAAATAAATGCAATGTTCTTTGGCAAGATCATTAGAATTTCAGAAGCACCGTTGCTTCTCTCATTGACCACTTTCATAGTTAATGACTTACTGTTATTACAATAGTATAGTATTATAATTTTTTTGCGAAACTTTCACTGCAGTAATTGTAGAACTTTTTGTCATGTAATGCCACACATTTTATATTTTGTCATAAATTGTTGTTAATTCGGTTACAATTATTTTCAAAGTTAAATTTTATATAACTATTTAGATATTAATGTATAAATTAAATTAAATTTTCTCATTGTAAGTCGAGGTAATACCATACGTAATATTTTTTATATATTTTATTTTGCTCCTATATCCTTAAAAAGAGATTTTTCAATATGAATTATTTGTTATATGTATAGTATTTTATTGAATATGTAATTACTATATTAATATTTTTACTATATTTCCCACGTTTATTATTTTGCACATTTTTATTTAAAAAATATTTGTCCAAACTTTTTTATATTTCAAGAAGCAATTAAAAGAAATACAAAAGAAGATTATTAAAATTAACTTAAGTGTAGGTATTAAGAAATTAAAGTAATTATTTTAGACTTTTAAAATATAATTCAGTCTTTTAATTTGTGAAAAAAAGGTTTATCATCATAGTTACTACATTGACTTACAGGAATATAATTTTTTTTTCCATACAGGTTAGTAATTAGAAAATTATATTTATTTTACTATTAGGTTTCTTTAAGTAATATGACTCGTCTGGAAACATAAACGTTATGTTATGAAGACAAAGAAAGTAAATAATTAAAAATTATTCCCATTGTCTTATAAGGTCTGTTTCTTTTCTAGTCAAGATTATCGTGGTGAATATAATATAGTATTTGATAAAAAAAAAATGTTGAAATAAAAATAAAAAAATTTAGAATTTCTATGGGTTTTTATTATTGTTCGTATTTCTTTTATTATCCACTTTTATCCATCTCCGGTATTTCCTCAAATTGTAAGAAAATTATATTCGGAATAATAAATGAGATAATTTTATAAGCTTATAACATAACGACATTCATTCATTATATGTAAAGCACGTAATTAGTATTTAATTAGTCCTTGCTTTTATAATAAAAATAATATTTTAAAACTAATTTTCTATTATATATATATATATATATATATATATATATATATTATAAAGTAACATTTAAATGTCTCTCAAACTAATATTTTGTTATTTACTAGATAAAATATTAAATACATTCATAGACAACACGATATTTGTGTAACGATTCAAATTACATATTATTTCCAAAAGGTAAATATATAATTTTTTTAAAATTATATTACATAATGACGGAGTGTCTACTTTAAATTTGTTTTTATCATTTTATTATTGTTTATACATTACATTACCTTTAATCATTTGTTACGTTTTCCATATTTATAAGGGTGAAAATATACAAAATTAATATTAAATATATAAATGATGAAATATTGACACGATGTCGTGGCACCTACATGTAACAACAGTTCTTGGGCTTGAATTATTTATTAAATTAGTATTATGAATTATTTAGAACTATTGATTCAAAATAAAGGGTTTGGGTCGCTGACATTATATTATCATTTTCTCGGAGTTACATTTAAAAATAAGTTTAATGTATGAAAATTTTAGCAATTTAAGGGACATTTGTAAAATCATTGACATGGGCGTAAAACAGTATGATATGTCAGTGTGATTTGCAAGTCTTTTGCGCATCAATAGAGCGTTCTCATAAAAAAAAACCAGTAAAACCGTTACAGTACCTAATGAGTTATGAAAAAAAAGTTTTATATATCTTACATAAAATAAGTATTTTAATTCGAAAATGAACCTTGAAAAAGTTAATAGGTAGGTATATAATTTTTTATTAGACTATTTAGATTCAAAAAAATATATGATTGAATAGAAGTGCTTCAGTTACCTGAACGCATTATTTCCAAGTTTGTTAAATGTTGAAGAATTATGTTAAAATAAGGAACGAGATTCATTCAGAATATAGAAGGTAGTTTTTCGTGGATAAATTTGATCAAATAATGTCCTGAACAGTCTTAATAGAATTAAAGAAGTTTTATTTGGCCAAGTTTTGTAAATTGCAAATGAAAATATAAAAATATTGCTATGTCACTGAATATTTTGTCATATTAGCGCAAATACTGAGGTAGATATGAGTTCTTATAGCATCCACAATTTTTTCCCGTGTTTGCCATTATTATTACAAAAATTAGTATATATCGGATTTCTGTACTTTACCGTATTTTGTTCGACAGACTTCGAAAAATATAATACCTTTTGGTCTGTTGGAGATTATGTTTCGTGTTTGTCACGCATTTTAACGTCTTTATATTACAGTTTTATAGTTTTTTTTTACTTTACCGACATTCCGTCATTTTGTTTCTGTTGATATTAATACCTAGAAAATTATTTGCTCATGAACTTTTAGTTTTATAGCTTTTAGTTTTGTTTTAAAATTATTAACGAATAATCAAAATGGGAACATAAATCCTATATGGTTTCTTCTATCGCGAAAATAACGTTGAATTACGGAAAAATTGAAGGAGTAAGATTTTCAAACAGTTAATGATTAATATTCATTTAGCTTATCAAGTGTTGTTCAGAAAAATTTAAACACGCCAGAACGTACATAATAATATTTGACTATTTATAAATTATTAGTTATTTAAAATGCTACAAAAAATATATGTAAAGATACTTTGTGCTTAACTTTATACAACAAACAAAATTTCTTTGTAATGGCATAATTCAAATTTGTTGCTTTATTACATTAATATCCAATTTATTGAAAATTAAATTTATGTTTGATTATCAACTATTACCAAGTAATTTTGGTTTAGGTTTGTAGTTTAAAATTGAAATCTTAACAAACGAATTATTGAAAATAATATTGTGTTCATTAATTTTGTGTTTATGTTTATGACTTTATGGGGGTGGTAGTTGAGGATCAACAATGTATACATGTTTACTAATGCCACAGATTAGATGAATACAGATGGATCACTCGCGATGTAAACAAAAAAAATTACGTCATTCGAATCCCCCCCCATATCAGTGTGACCGCATGGTAGCACAATATATTTACCTAAAATTTAAACATTACTCCCGTGAGGTAATCTATTTGTGTTGCTTACATAGTGATTCTGGTTCGGCGATCGTGTCGTATAATGTCTCATGTTAAATATACTCGTTTCATACACACAGTTGAAAAAAAATCTGTGCTTAATCTGCGTTAAATTTTTACCGATACGTGATAACCATTATTATGATAACATTATTTGAGATAATAAAGAAATTGTACTATAATATTGTAAAATACCAACACAATAATTTATATCGTCGTGTGTGCCTACATTGATATGCGGGGGACCAATCAGAAGAGCGTATTTGCAATTCTTTTGTTCTCGGGCCGAGTGATCCATCTGTATTCATCTAATCTGTGCTAATGCTAAATAAAGAGTAGTTCTATATTCTATTATGAACAGTTCAAAAGATTAATGTGAATTTGAGCCTGTGATTTTGATTGAATGATTCAGTTATATTTTCATCATTATTATAAATGGATTTTAAATACTGTCAGTTTTTGTTTTGGTTTCAATATAAATAAAATGTTTGTGTTGTTTTCCAAACAATCTATTGCGTAGTGTGAGATTAAAGTATTCAAAGTTTTTATATACAGTTCTGTCCGATTGAAATGAATTTGCCATTTAACTCCAGCTCTAACTTAGTAGGAAGAAAGGTTTATATGGATAAAGAAATGTGCATTCAAATAGAATAATCATGAAGTATTAAAAACAAAAATAAGAAAAGAACCTTAAACTATTATTTGCAAAAAAATAAAAAAAAACGTTTATGTATAAATAAATAAATATATATAAAATGAAACTTATTGTTAAAATCATTGGAATTACAAATAACATTTTTTTTTATTATAGAATAATCATTATCGTTTATAGTATTTTTTTGTTTTTAGCCGAGCAAAGAATTCCATTGTAAACTTGTTAAATCGTAATTTATATGCTTTGAAATTTACCGGGTAGTTAATCTAATTCATATTTTAGTTGTGACGTATGTTAAGAAAACAATAATCGTTAACAATAAAATTAAATGCTATAGTATTAGTAATACTTTCTGAAACATCTTTGAATTAAAAAATGGCGCCCATTTTTAAATATGATTTATGTGTTCTTAACTCGTCAGTAACGCAATAATACATTTTAGTATCAATTTGAATTAAAGATTGGTTCGTACATTATTAGAATATTGCTTTAAGTTATTGTATACCAATAAATTACCTTTTTTCATCATTATAATCGACGAGTATTGTTATGAAAATATTTTTTCCCCCATTTTGTTACAACAAAATAATTGTAAAACGTGTGAAAAATAAACCAAATTTGACTTCACTACAAAAGGAAATTATGATATGAATTTTGATTTGTGGTTAGCTTCAAAGATTTACTTTTACAAGTTACAACATTTTCTTTAATCTCAGAAAATACTTCGCATTTTAAATTGAAAGTTCATTATTACATATTTTATAAAGAAAATTCTAATTATTTTTAAATATTCATTAAATCTTTTTCTACATACTTAAGTATATTATTACACGTACATTGATAATTTTCAAGTATTAGAACTCTTAAGATCTTGAACTTTTTTATTCTATTATTTGTGACACAACTTATTGCGTATACTATATACTGTTGTTTTGTAAAAACTACATATACGGACGGTTTTTGTTCAAACCAACAACAGATTAAATATACTTGAAATACGTCATTGAACCTTTTTTAATGTTATGTATAATTATTTAATTTAAATTATTAATGATACCGTTGTCGGAATATTAAATTGCGTTTTGCCAGTTACTTCACACGTGTTTGGTTTTCACAGCTCTTGCACTATTTGTTCATCACAGCTCCCTAACATATACGACTTATTTTATAAAACAAAATAGATGATATAATAATTTCTTTTTTAAACGTTAACGGTCTAAGTGCATACAGCGGAAACACGTTATTGTGTACTGTACCGGCGTGATGTTTTTAGTCACAAAGGACTTCCGTACTGATTTTACCCACCCCAGTATTCAACGAATAGTGAATAAATCAAATCAATGAATCTTAATTGTAATTATTTTATAATACCTGTATATAAAAACAAAGCGGTGTCTGTTCAGTAGTATTCATGCACAACTTACTACTTATTTCAACATTTGGTGCATATAATAATAAATATTATTGAAATTCGATCAAGAAATTTGTATACATTTTGTGTGTACGACTTAGGTAAACTGTGTACATGTGCGTGTACTAGCTGTCGATGACAATCAATTTGGATGTAACGTTTTTTTTTTCGTGTTTATAGGGGTTGTAAATGTCATTTCAAAGTTTCTAATATATTGTAAATATTTTTAGACATTTGAACTGTTGTTGTCGTGCGTAATATATTCTACTAAATTTTTAATTAAATTATCTTAATTCGTGAAACTTATGAGAAGACGAATGGCGCATATTATATTTCAATATATGTCTTAGACCATGGTCTTAGATCATCAGAACTTGGCTAGCATGTATGTGATATGAGATATGTGTATTATAGATAAAAAAATGTTTGAAATAAGAACATTTTAATAAATTAGTTATACTGATGTATTGTTATTAAAAAAAAAAAAGCCGTATGAAAGATTTATCTATACTTTAAACTTGTTACCTATTGATTTAAATTACGTATAGGCTCATTTCTGAGATATTATTAACACAAGAACTTGCTCATATTATTAACATAATATTTGCTGATTACAAATTTCGAATTTAATTGTATTCACGAGATATATTTTGATAGAAATTGTGTTATGCAATAATATTTTGTCGTATCCACCGACCATCACGAATATTATTGTTAACAGATTTACAGAAATAATTTTATTTACTGCACATTTCATCTGTTAGTAATATATATTTTGTTGTTTACATACATAGTATTGTTGAACAACTTTTTATTTTTATTGTACGTTATATGACAAAAATATAGTTGTAATGCCACTTACATACAATTTGTGTACATTTTTTTTTTGTATTATTTGTAAATTATCATTAACTGGTCGTAAATAACTCGCGGATTATTTTTGGCGGTATACACGGAGAGTCGTTTGTACGGGTTTTATGACACTAACTGAGCAAACGTGTACGAACGACTAATAAAGGTACAATTTGTGGCCTTAATGTTTGAGTAATGTCACTAAAAAACAATTGAAAACGAAATATTTATGGAGGGAAGAAATATTTTGAAAGCGGAAACGTAATTTTTATTATTACTACGTATTTAAAGATAATATGTTTCTACAGAGTTGTTACTGTAATATTGTTATTATACGAAAAAAAGCGTTTTACAAAAGTTTATTGTAAAAAACTAGGGCATAGCGTGATAAAATGGATGTAAGAACGCAGCAGCCAGTAATAGTAGTTAACTTTAGAACAAAAACCGCGAGAAAGTGGAAGGTCTCATCGTTATTATTCAAACGGATGAATCCCTTTTTTTCAGCATGAAAGACGATATAACCGTTGAAGATTGCGACTTGAAAATTTCACGGTACAGAACGATTTAAATGTGTAATTCGGATGGAAACGTTTAAGTGATAAAAATTATGGCAATCCTGTATTATGTATAAGGATTTTTAATGTGTGGCACTAGAATTAATTATGCTGCGTGGAAGAACTCTCACTAGAGTCGAAATATTGAATTTTAACTCAATAATGGGTGGGACGTATGGTAATCAAAAAAATAATCGTGAATATATTATACATAATACAATTAATAATTCTGAGAAATTTCAGTTTTTTTTAGAACCAAGAAATTTTTTTTTTTTTTAAATACTAAGTTTTACTACCTTGCTACTATTTTTTTTAAAAAATTTATTATACTGTTTCGTGTAGTAAGGAAAAGTTATGACTAGAGCAAAGGACTTTGTGACCTTTAATGACTCAAATATACATAAGTTTGTGCAAAATAATAGTAAAAATTAAAAAATATGCTACTTATTTTTTATAAGTATTCATAAAATATATTAATTAAAATAAACGTAGATTGAAATTTAATATTTTTACAAAGAAATCATATATAATAGACCAAATTTATAACAAAGAACATCCTTGGTATAACATAAAGTTATTTTTTCTTCTTTTGGTTTTTGCTTCAAAAAAAAAAAAAAATTGAAAATTTTGTAAACACTACCTATAACTTTTTTATATTTAATATAATTTTTGAATTAACGTAGTACTTAATTAACTAAAGCAATTCATTGGACTGTAAAATATTTTCTTATATTTGAAACTTTCAATGATCTCCTGCTACTACCTAAAATATTTTGTATTTTGTTAAAGAATGCTTGAAGTCTACAGATGTTATAATTGTGAATTAAAAAAACAGTAAATCATTACTAGTTATAACATTGGACAATCCACTCCTATTGATTCATTTTGTCCATTTAAAATGTTTGATATTATATATAATTGACAAAATCTTACATATTTATCCATAATTATTTTTATTTAGTCTTCAATAGTTTTAGCCTATGCAGATCATCTAATTTTCGCAGAATTCATCATTTATTTTTTAATTATTTGAATGGACTCGATTAGAGCTATGCCTTAGGTTTCAAGGCGCTTAACAGCGCTAGAAAATAATCTGTAACTTAACATACTATTAGCTTCTAAATTATTTTACTTAACTATTTTCTTTCACCTTTTAATAGATTATACATTGTTTTCATCAATATTTAATAATTCATAATTAATATCGTGGTTATATTAAAAAAATGTTTAACTGTCGTATACAAATAATTTCCATTGGGTATTAGGTATTCACGTACAAAGCATTTTTTTCTATAATTATTTATAGTATTACTCATGCTGAACTAAATCCATATTCCTATTCTTTTAATAACATCACTCATCATTAGTTTTGAAACAGCATAGTTTTTTTTTGTGTGTGGAATACTTATATATGTTGATATAAATAGTCCTTATTTAATTATTCCACTTATTATTTTATATCATACACTTAACGGTGCATACCGATTGTTACTGGTATAAATAGTGTGAGTAAAACTGTAAAAGTATCTTTGAGCACGATCATTATGTACCGTTATTACTATTAAAAATTGTCTTATATATATTTATATATACTTAGGATGAAAATTCAGTAATATACCTAAGCGGAGCTAGGGGATAATTAGAGTACGCAATGGCGAACCTGAATTTAAAAATAATGGTTTTTATGCACTTACGCATAAATAGCATTTCACGGTTGGAACAACTAGGTTTAAAATTTGTTTCCACCAATGTATATGTAAATATTGTATCAAGCATATTCACAAAAGAATACTTTAAAATAATAATAATAATAATAATAATAATAATAATAATAATAATAATAATAATAATAATAATAATAATAATAATAATAATTATTTGGTATAAATAATATATATTAAATATTTCAAAGTCTAATGTCTATTCATCTAAACATCGTTTGTGCAACAAATGATTTGTTTTTATTTTACCTGAAATGAAATTTGTTAAGTAGTTCACATATTTTAAGTTGTAACGATCGAAAATTAATGAAAATAATAAAAGATTACTGCAGAATTATATTCTATCTTTTTTTCAAAATAAAAGGGATATAACGATTAAAGTTAATTTATTGTTTTTTATAAATATTTATAAACATTATAATTTATAAAATTTGCATTTACCTACGTAAGAAAAATTACAATTTTGTTTAAATCAATATCTAATAGTTTCATGAAGTCTTTTTCTTATTAATTCGTCATTGTCATTGCAGGCCAATTTTTTTTCATTCAACCTAATCAAATATACTCGAAGAAAGTATATTTTTATTTAGTTCGTCATTGGTTCCTAAATGATGAAATTAATAGAAACAAAAGAATAGGTAATTGTAACTTGTTTTTTTATAGTTTCTTGTTTGCAAATATTATTTTGTTGAAAATGAAAAGTGTGAAATAGAAATAATATCGAATACGGGTGGATCGCCGTCGTCGTTTCGGCGTGATCCATTTTATATATATATAAAAAAACGTATAATTTATTCAAAATACTATATTTATAAATCGTAATCAAAATTTTAAATTAAAAAAAATACAATAATAATATTTATTTACTTATATTAGCAGCTCTCAAATTTTATAGCGTTTGCTTGTTATTAATGAATACAGGTAAAAATAACAGAGTAAACTATACATTTGTATTATGCAACAAGAATTCCGAGTATAAAATTCTATATTGCATATTTTAAGCATTTTAGATTTTTAATGTTATTTATCCAATTTTGGTGATATTTTTTATTTTATTTTTTGCCAATATGCGTTAAATTGAAATTATTTTAGTGGTTTTCATAAATCTCAAAACCTTAAAAAGTTTTAAAATATTACCCACGTTGCCGTTCCATTGGATATTTCATAAGATAATCTATTTTTAGTTATTTAATTATCGCGACATTTTTGCATTGTTCGCGAGCGTTCATTGCAATTATTCGTGAAAAAAACAAATTTGTTTGCAATTTTTGGTTCTTTATACTGTTTTTATAGTATATTTTAAGGATTTTTTCAGTCATATTAAAGCGCATATTTCAGTACTTTCTAGTGCTATGAATTCCATGTCCTGATTATTGGTTATAATCTCAAATATTCGTTATTATATTATTTATTTTAATGGCATAGATGTATATCGAGCGACTCGAATATGTTATAAAATTATTATCAATGGTATAATTATTTATTCGGTTATAAAACAACGAAAAATCCTCATTACTGTTTATAAATATAGTACTATAGAGTATTTTGATGTTTTGGTTTTTCGAGTCAATGTGGTGTAACGGCCAAATGTATTCAAGGTATGACAGTGACGGTGAATTGTCGTAGATCAAGATAATATAATATGGTTTCCGTAATGCTAAAAAGTATAAGGATGAGGCACTTGTGTTTGTTTTTCCAACAGGGCAAGGTAAAATTGAAGTCTATTTATGTCCCGTAATTATTATTTATATCATGGTTAACACAAATTCAGTCTTATATATATCGACGTATTATTTGAAAATAAATATGTATGTGCGCCATATTGTAGTCCACTGTTTTGAAGATTTGAGAGTAATCGTGTTTGTCGGTGTTGAAACTGCGCTATTGCAGTCCAACAGGTAGTCTGGTGTAGTGTTAAACAGTGTTTGCTGTTCAGGATCTCATTGTTTTGTACGAGAATAATGTTTGAAAAAAAAATATTGGTAAAATTGACGCAGAAACGTTTTAAATATGTTGTTACGATTGTTGTGTATTCGAGCACTTATATTTCTCGAAATAAAAACGATTTAATACGCATAAACGGGAAATTATTTGAAATTTCAAAACGTTTAGAAATTACATCGTATAAATTATTTTTGGGGTGTTTATACGGATATTCAACGTGACACATATCATAAGATATATGGATAAGTTGAATTATGTTTTAATAAGTTATATTCGCCGGTCGTTGTTGTTTCAAGGACAGTATAAAGTCGGAAAATTAAAAAAAAAACGATGTTTTTGATTCAAATACTATAATCTTTTCGCGTTAACACGATTTTTGTATTCACAGTGAAAAACTACGTAAAACCGATCAAAATTTAACTTAGAGGAGATTTGAGCGAATCGTTTTAGTGTCCGTTGAGAAGGCGTTTCCTATGAAAATTGTGTAAATTTCTTATGAAAAATGGGTGAGATTTTTACGATTTTTCATTGTACAGTTCTTGTTTTCAATTGCATCAACTTTATTGTTTCGTAAATTAAATTGACAATTTTCACGATAAATAAACAAGAAATCTTTTGAACTGGTTCAAATATTCGGAGAAATGTTTCAAAAATAAACATTTATCTACAACTGATATTTATTTAACTATAAAATGTAACCGTAGAAACAAATTACTAATATAAATATTTCAAACTTATTTTACCGTTTATAAAAAAGCAATAAATATGAATATCATACTAAATTTCAATACAATACAATTATAAAAAATAATATACATTTGTCAAAACTTTGTTACATATTATATCGTAACAACTTTTGTGGTATTTTGACATTTTCTATTTTAGATATTTCCACATTTTTACATGGGGTTTTTTTTTTTTTTTTTATAAAATTAACATAAAACGTACTAAAATATTTATAAAATTGATTTTCTTTGATTTTTGGATATCTTCGAATCATAATTTCGTTGTTAAACTGATGGATTTCAAAACAGTTTCAGTATCTGAAAAACGTACCAATTTAATGCGAACAAACAAAAATTAGTATATAATTTTTAAATAATACAAATAATAATAAATATACACATATATATAGGATCATATACTAATTTAACGAAAAAACAAACATTGTACACACCGTAATCACGTGTTAAATATATTGTAAGACTATTTGATTTTTTTTTCGTTTTTCGAAAAAAAAAATAGGATTTCTAATATATTGCGTAGTTTGTGATGACACATAAAAAATAATTAGTAATAAATAGTAATCAAAATGTTGTTTAAATATACCAATTAGAAAATTAAGTGCGTGACTTATTAAATATTGCAACACAGTCTTTATTGAGTACGAAAAAGATTTGTATTATGTATAATACGCTGTATAATATAAATGTACGTATGTATATATTTATACGTAATTATAGTAAATTGTATTCTATTATAGACAATGTACGATATACCTAATATAATGAATTCAAAATAATTTGTGTCAAAGACCTTACATGACAAGTATGTACTCAAGGTAGTTCTTATAAGGACTGCAAAGAACTGAAGTAAATTCGATGACGTTCGACTAACAGCGTCTTTTGATTTTTATGACGAATAGTCGGATAACTCGAACAATAAATTGTCATGAAACGACGAATTATCTACGGCTTTAGTTTGCACCGGACCTGTATGGCTGTATTTCTAGCTGAAATACATACGTTATTGGAAAAATTCTCACGCCTTGTACAGTGATCCGATTTCGATATTTTTTTTTTTGTTGGAATGAGGAAAGCATTTCGCAGGGCGCACTGGACTTCGATTCTCAAAATTTTATTTTGCACATGTCAACAGCGTTGACAGAATATAATAATATAATAAAATATAAAATTAAAAGCTCGATTTTATATGCTTTACAGGAAAAACTCTTATGCCTCCCTGCAGAGTTGTTTTGATAATTTTGCTGTTGTTGAATAAAGGAAGACTTTCTACAGGGCGCATTGGACTTCGTTTCTCAAAATATTATTTCTAAAAGCTATAATAAGAGTATGAATATGAACAATTTTCACAATTTTCTTTAACGACTTTTTTTTTTGTAGTTTTTATTATTGTAATCTTAAATCGAAGTCCAAAGCGCCCTGTAGAAAGTCTTCGTTTATTCAACAACAGCAAAATCGGACAACTCTGCAGGGAGGCATGAGAGTTTTTCCTGTAAAGCATATAAAATCGAGCTTTTAATACGATTTTCAGGACTATGTTCGTATATTTTTAAAATTGTCTATAACATATTTCACATTTGTTCTATACCCGGTTTTCATACCCAAATTTTAACACATTTATTTACGGGTATTCGAAATATATAACGTTTCGAGTCACAAACTACGTAGAAATATCGTATATTCATTGCATTTCCTTTTGTGACTAATTATTATTTGCATATTATAATATTTAGTTTACGTGACATTATATTGTTGTTGTGAATTCGTTATGGCGGAAAATTTAATAGAATTATGTGTATGTCGTCGATAAATAATAATTAAAGCTATTATTTGTTTTTTTTTTCCCCGGGTAACTATTATTATTATTATTTTTCGTACTATATCCAAGTATTGTTGACGGCCATATAGTTTATATTTAATCATTCCGACACGAGCAACTCATTATTAACATTGTTTTTCGAAGTGAACTGTTGATTTATTTAATTAAAACTATATTTCCCGGTTAATTCTCTGTACGCGTAATATATTTTCATTTTTATTCCGTATCGATTAGTTTGTTCACGGAATAGTCTTTGCAGATACGGATATTATAATAATAATATATATATATATATATTTACTATAATCCCTTCGCTGTCGTGGAACATTGTCGGTAGGATTAAAATAATAATAATAATAATAATGTGTTTATCATAAACTTTTGCGGTTTATCAATAAATTATTATATTTGGTTTCGCTTTGTAAAATATAATAAATAAATTACACACAGCATAGGTATAGGGGGGACAAAACGACATTTAAATAAATAAATAAATAAAATGTTTAAGCGATGCGCGCACTTAACACAAACTGTACAAAAAGTTTTTAAAAAAAAAAAAAGCAACAATGAGCGAACGTTACTTTAGAAATAACCATACAAATTTACACATACAATTGATGATGATGAACAAAACTAGACATATGATGAGTACGTGTAATATGGCGTCCAGAGACTTGGCGCTGAGACCGATATCGATCAGGAACATTGTGGTCCGTGGCTTTGGAGGTTCGTCGACGGGCACGGCTTTGAAGCCCATCCAGCCGGCACCGTCCACGCCCATGCCGCCGCCCGTGGTCAGTGCGTATATGGGCGAGATCAGACTGTCCAGATCGGTCGTGTCGCACAGCTTTCGGCCCATGTCTTCGACAAACCAATTACGTTCCGGACACGAATAACTGTGGAAAAATATATACGATAAAAATTTGTAACATTTTTTTCCTTTCGTTATACGATATTTTATTAGACAAATCATTGACATATTAACTCATGGACCGCGCATAGAGAGAGAGAGAGGTCTGAGGGTCAACATCGAGCAAAAAAGACAGAGCTACGAGTTGGGACTCAGTGTAGCCGTGTAATTTTAATCCAAAAATTGTCGGTACGCCGACCGACTGTCTACTACATTTATGTCAAGAATTAAAGACGCAATGAATAAAAAAATCCAATAGAATTTTTAGTCCTTAAAAATATAGCTTTTATAAAAAAAACCACGTTTTTACAAGTATAACTGATCATATTTTAACTCGGTCTCCTTTAAATAATCATCTTATTCAATTAATTAAACAAATAACAAAAAAATATCTTACTGTCAGAGTACATTATTATAATAAATTGTACATATACCTAATACATTTTCTGTAATTTCATTGTTATATTATAGTTGTTATTTGTACAGCAAATAATAATTGTTTCTTGTTTATTTATAGTAATAAAATTATAACATTTATTTATTTTGATTATTCACAATTTGGAGAATATATATATTATTATACACTTTCCTAAAAATCAGAATATTTATATTACTTTTTCTTCTATTTACACATCTGTAAGCAAAACACGAAACCACCATATTTATATTAATATGTAGTAGGTACGTAATTTATATTAAAATACGATAATTATAAAATCTCAGTAGTGTCACAAACTCACAACTAACAATCAGTTAACATCAATTAAAATCTGATCCACATTCAGTGATAATAATTATGAATATAAAAAATGCTTGGATAAAATAAATAGATTAGTTTTTTATTCCATGTACTCCCCAACTCGTAGTTCCATCTCTCTTTTATACACATATTTTATGTCAACTGTTTCTCTTACTCGATGTGTACCTGATAACGAGTGAACGGGAGGTGTGGAAGGTCCATGAGTTAATATGTCAATGAGACAAATAGAAAAGTGGGATAAACGATCAGTGATAAAATAATAAATTATTACCGCGCGCTCCACAATAATATCAACGAAAAAGCTTTTCGAGTCGAACGTCTAAGGGATTAATGAGGTGGATGCATACGGACTTATAAAAAAAATGCGCCGGGGAAGACAACAAGAACTGCTGCGACAGACGGATAGGTATATTATGTGGCATAAGTGCAACGAAAATGTATATATTTTTTTAACATGTTCTAATATATACCTGTATATACAAATCGAGTATAATAAACGTTATAATACAGTCAGTGCGGGCAGTCAACTCGGTTTATTAACCAACTCCGATTCCAGTTGTCATCCGCGGTCTGCCAGAAACACAAGACAGTAATGCAAGGAATACAGTGACTGTATAAAGTCCCGATAATTTCGAATTTTCTACCCAGTCGCGGTCGAATTCGATCAAAGCTTGTTGATAACTGCATTCGATCAAATAAGAATATAATCACCATATATTAATTATATGATATTCGCGTATTATTGGTAAAAAAAAAAATTCTAAAAATATTTGGAACACTTTTTGTGAAGTATTCGGTATACTATTGGGGAATACTGTTGTCACGAAGTATTCGAATACACGTTCTGAATAATTTTTTCCCGAAGGAATATGTTTATATGTTTTGAATATATTTTATCCAAGTCTGTTCGTACCATATGCCGTAACACACACGCGGTCCGCGAGCGCATAATAGTAGACACGAGGAGGAGGAGGAGGAGGAAGGCAATTAATTTTCAACAGGTAGCTGCTGCACGAGGGAACACAAACACTTTACCCTTGCCTCGGAGAACTCTCGTCGTATCCGACAACAAATGGTGGCTGCGCCGCCGAATTAATCGATAATATTATTACTAAATTTACGAGCGTGCGCGCACGGCAGATACCGATAAATGAAAATCAAATATTTCGCCGCACTGTATAGTGCCGCAACTAGAGTTTTTGGGGCCTATGAAAATAACGTAAAAATTAATGGATTCCTAATAATACACTTATTTTCGACTCTGTTCGAAGCGAGGAATTGATTGGTTTTGCAATGCCTTAAGGATTTTTATTATACCGATCGATGATCTTTAACAACGTTTTTTAAAGCTTGTAAGCAAACACCGACAGTATATATATATATATATAATATATATTGAATCTCAAAATACTTGTGCACCGCTTTATATAAATATAAATATACCGTATATGAACGCTCAATAAATTGTAAAATAAAAAATTTTTTAAAAAAAATCTTAATTTTTACTAGAAATTAAAACCTTTACTGCATTACATAAAATCGTTATATCGTACGAGTATTACGTATAGGGTGTACATTATAGTCTAATCAATCTATATACATTTTAATGAATCTTAATAATATGTAATAGCGTATATAATATATTTCATTAAGATATATAATAATATATATTTACACACTTTATAACATATTAAGGTTTCGACTTTCGATACAAAAATAATTTTTTTTGGCGGTTACAATACATATTTTTTTTTTAAAAATATTTTTTCTTTACATTTTAGTATATTACAAACGTGCTTAATGTATTAAGAAATATGGGGCCCCAAAATTAAGCTCCAGACCTTTCTCTCTGTTCTGGCTGCTCGGGTGGGAGTTGCGGCATTGGGCCCAGACTGTAGTTAACAAAAAAATTAAATCCTTTACATTTGTTTATATATATATATATGTATATATATATAATATTCAACAACTAAAAAAACAAAAAAAAAAAAAAAAACCATATTATTTTCGCACGACACACCTATGACATACGTCAAACATTTATAACCGATCAGTATTTTATATACATATTATTTAAAAATGTGAAAAGAAAATGGTTTAATTTATTACAAAATTTTTGTTTTAGTAAAATAATTGTACACGAAAATCCTCGCTTTTTACCCGAATTATATATTAATATTTTTTCCGTTTTCCAACTTTAATCTTAATTAATTGAATGAACTATATTTTGTCAGCTATTAGTTTTTAACTGAAAATCGTGTTATTAATTTGAGTAAATATTTTTCATTAACTCTCATTATCTCTGATAATGATAATAAAAATTAATATATTATAATTGTATTATTACATTTAAAATTATATTTCGCATTGTTTTTACAAATTGATTTTAATTACTAAAACGATTAAAACTTTACGAATTAATTTTTTCAATAGTTTTGAAATTAAAACTTAGTCGTCGTCGTTTCCTCTTAAATTTCCCACGTCTTATATCGCGGCAAATAAATATAATAATCTCATTGTTATTATATCATAAATTATTTCGTGTGCGTCATTGAAATGATCAATACATAATACATATTGTTATTATTTGAGCTGTTTTGATAATATTACGGCAGTTTAACAATAACATAATATTATTACTTATCGTATAATTCGTTGATTTTTTTTGTATATACTTGAACCAAAATCAAGGGTGAGCATTAACGAGTTAAATGTTAAGTTTATTTTAATTTAGCTACTTAGAAGGTTAATTCTTTCTAAATTTAACTTTTAACTTAATAAGTTGTTGTATATTTTTTAACTAAACGTTTTAATTTGAAATCAATTGCTTTTACTAAAGTACCTAATTTATGTTTAATTACCTACCATATTGTTAACGTTAAATGCTATAATATTTTTTACGAAGTGTTTGATAATAATAGTAAGGACGATTATATATTATAACGTTTGGAAGTCTTGTCTCAGTTTTCGCATTTTCTTTTTCTAATACTAAATAGAAAATTAAAATTTTAAATAAGCAGAATTACTTTTTTTTTTTGTAGGATTCATTTTAAAATTAACACATATAATTAACTTCTCACTTAAATTATAATAATATAGTGTACGATTATTGTTTCTTTTAAAATATTCTACTTTATATTATGATTAAGTTTTCTCGTAAGAAATAACGTGCAAATTTTCGTTTGATTTTTTGACAATATTGGTTTAACGAAATACGATATCATTGGAATTGATCATAAATACGTTTCGTATTAAAGCACATCGAATCGATCGATTATCGAACAATTGTAAATTTATTGAAAATAATTATACACAGTATACACGTTTTATTACAATGCACCGCGGAAATAAATGTAAATTTCCGTTGTTGTACATACATTTCTACCTATCTTTATAGGAAAAAATTGGTTTAGTTTTTTGATTTGTACACCGTTGATTATAATGGAGTAATTAATCATTTTTGGCACGAATCCTTAATTAGTGAACTTGTGAACTCATTTTACAACACTCACGTTCTCTGATATTGACCGATATTCCACCGGAAACACTTTTAGTTTTTGTCAAGCAATTTCGCTTTTCGTATAGGCTAATTTCGAATATGAATATTCATAAACTTTATACGTATTCAGTAAGTATATTATATTACCGATATGTGTGTACATTTTAAATATAATTTGTTTTAAACATGCTTTAAAATATACATACATATATACATATAATATATAATACTAAAAATTATTATTAATATTGTGTATATATATATATATATATATATATATATATATATATATATAATGAAATATTCATTTTCCAATTTTTGTGTAATCTACAAATTTTATTTCTATTTATTGTATTGAAAATCGTATAAAAGAAAATAATAAGAACATTTTATTAATTTCAGAAAACATTTGTCATAATAGTTAAGAATGGATTATAATATTATTAAGTTATCGACTTTTTTATTCTCGAGTAGGAACAAAGTTTAAAAATTGTATTCACTTTTATTGCTTTACGGGAGGAAACACAGATATTAAACACTTGTACTTGTTTAAAACCTTAGATTTTTATGTTTACGTATTTATAAATGTGTACATAAAAATAATAGAAATACATATTAATGCAGTTAAATTTATAACGTATTTTATATATTTAAAACTGTTTGTATAACTTTATACGGGAGATTTTTTTAAACGCATGCAAATTATTATGTTAATAAAATAATATTTTAAATTGTAAACCTTCAAACGTAGAATAAATTATTATTTTTTATAAGACTTAACAACCCGAATTTGAGAACAGTAATAACCTTGTAAATAATAAGTGATAACCGCGTGTTCGTTCGGCGGCGATGGTCTCACTAGTTATTGTGACGAAGGTCAAAAACAGTTGTCTATACATACGGTGTTATTATAGTTCATTATTTACGGTTAAAAAGAGTGAAAGATGTTGATCTTTGTCCATGAATATTTTGCTAAATTTTAGTAATTTAAAATTAAACTCGTAGGCATTATCCTAATATTATTTTTGTGTTTACATTAATACCACGTATCTTATATAATCGAACATGACTAAACTATGTTTTATTATCGTTTACTCTATTTTATATTTATGATATGTATTACTGTAATTTCAAGTATCTTACAAACCTATTTTGGATAACCTCTAATTCATATTATGTTCGTGTATTGTAAAACATGTAACTTGATATCATTTAAAAAACCAGATTCTATATACACAAATAATATATAATCACATTCAAGGAAATTGTCATCTATTATACCTATAATATTATTTATCTCGTTAGTGTTGAACATAATAAGTATTTTAACTGTTTTTGTTCTAGATTAAACGAAAACAGTGTACACAATTATGGAGAAGACATATTTCAACGAGTCTCATTTGCCAGGTAATAAATCGATCGTGGAATCTCAGATTCGTCGCAAGATTCATTTAGTCGTAAATTTTATACATATTTCTTTCTTCGAGTTCCAATTTTGTTTTATACATTATACGATATTTATAAAACGTGATTCCTGTCTGGATCCTTGAACTAGCAGCCAGGTTGCCGTGATACGGCTAATAACTCTGACACAGAAAAATTGTATTAAAACAGGGAAAATCGTCGTATTATAAACGCCTTAACGTGACCATGACACCGATATTTATTTGAAAAAAAAAAAATGATTTAATTATTTACCAAGAGCAATACTATTAAAAACATTAATCCTATTTATGATAAAATATTTTGTTATTATTTATACGCTCGTGTTTTGATAAACTTTTTCAATTTAATATTACAATACATATATATATATATATATATATAAATTAAATTATAATAAATTAGTAAAAGTTCAAGTATGACGAGTGTAATAAACTACATTGAATTGTTTACAATAAAAAGACGCTCGGTTAACTAATAAGTTAGTTTAATTGGTTGTTAACACAATATAAGATTGTTATTGTTAAAAAATAAAATTTATATAACTATATTTACGATTTTACAAAAGATTTGTGTGTTTCGAAAATAAATCTCGAAGTGATTTTAAATTAGTAACAATCAATACTATATGTCTATATGTTTTGTGTTTATTTGAAAAAAAAATACTATAACAATACTGTAATAAAATCAAATGGAATAAATCGCTTCTGTTAATAGTTTTCGATTCTGAGATTTTATGTAGTTAATTTACAATTTTACAAGAAGTATAAATAATTATATTATTGAAATACGACGAAAACGTAGAAAAATCGTTATAAAACAAATCCACTTAAAATTTATACAAGAATGATTATAAAATTCGTTTCTTTCTTTCTAATCGTCGTTATTTTACTTTTGTAGTTTTTTTATTATACAATTTAATACAAAATATCTATTTTAATAGACAATGGATATTATTTGTTTTAACACATCACTATTCAAAATCTATACTCTTACTAATATAATAATAATAATAATAATAATAATAATAATAATAATAATAATAATAATAATAATAATAATAATAATAATAATAATAATACGACGGAACGCACGGTTAAATAACTTTTGAAATATGCGTGGTAGTCCGTTATATATACCGATGAATCGAATAATCCTTTTGTCAAGGGATTTGATGAAACGTCAAATTGAAGCCAGTTAACCGGGATTTCTAACGGCCCGACGCACGGCGGTACGTTTCTAATCGACTGACGTTTTCCAGCCCATTGGAAATGTACGTATTTATCGTTTTCTCATTTCATAATAATAATAATAATAATAATAATAATAATAATAATAATATATATATTTTCGCGCATTTTCCGTGGCACATTTTTGTACTGACGAAAACACACGCGTCCCCGTACATGATTTATGACTTTCTGGTGCAAAAGCGAAAAAAAAAAATTGCCTACCGCATTCTCCTACTCGTACGTCTTCGATTTTTCGTGCTTTTTACAGCGTGCGGTCGGCGGTCCGAGGCTGCGAGTTCGGGGGTGGCGGTTTATACATGTCTTAATGATGAATTCATTTTTATGCGTACACACTCGTTTTGAAACGTTTCCGTGTGTACTTGTATATACGCTAATAACACGTTAGAGATGCACGGAATGCATATGAACTCAATTAAACGAAACAAATTCAAAAATAATAAATCCATAGTGATGGCCGTTTAGAACAATGGCGTAATTAGAAAATTGTTCTGGGGGGGGATGACTTTTTTCCCTCGTTTTTCATTACAGTGCAATGGGAAACTTATACTAAACTGAAACTTAAACATTATAATAAAAAAGCGATTTTAAGTAAAGTATAAAAATAGGAAAAAATAAGAAAAATTGTGACTCTACAATAGATGATGACAGTTGTCAGTTATTTTTTTTATACATGATTAAAAAAAAGGCTCTGGGGGGGATCTATCCCCCTCATCCCCCCCTTAATTACGCCCCTGGTTTAGAACGTTGTATTTACCGGGTTGGGTTACTTGGAATTTTATTACAAATAACGAACAAACTTAATCGAACGGTTTCAAATGGTCTTCGACGCGTGTTCAGTGTTTTTACGGTTGTACGACGAAAACACATAGGATTTCCTATGTTAATTTCGTGAAGTTTCATTGTATAAGGACTTGAATGCACTTAAATTATACATTCACATTACGCGTGCACGAACGTATTTTCACCTACGAATATAATGGCCGCGTTGCACGAGCGGGCCGGGGAAAATGTTCACTGGTAATTAAGAAAAAAAATATATATACATATATACGTATAACGTATACTTTTTGCTAATTAGTAATATATTACATAAAATGAAATATACATAGTTAAACATTTTTTTTTTCTCGGTAAAAAAAACAATAACGCGACGGACCGGCTACAGTGCTTGATTGGTCTTTAAACCTCTAAGGGATATTATATTATAAAATGTTTTAGCTTTACGCGTAGAGTAAATTCCCAGTGACTTAATCTGTGATACTAAACAATGAGTAATATTATAGAAAAAAATTCGTTGAAATATATATATATAATATATTAACGAGTAATGATTTTATAAAGGTGTATTAAACTATTCTGAGTTTAATTCGAATTCGATTTCGAAATAAAATCGGTTTTTACATTTTAACACATTACACAATTAAATGTTATTGTTATTATACAAATTATTTGTATATTTTGTTTCTATTTCACCGTACATATGCGATTATATGGATTAAAAAAAAAAATTTAATGATTATAAACGTACGTTGTAAGGGATTATTCGATTTTAAAACCTTTTAAATTATTACACGACAATACAGAATCTGTATTTCTGATATTATATTATTATTATTATTATTGAAAATGTATGTATATAACATACATATGGCTTAGGAAGGCAACGATTTTGCCAGAAGCAAAAGGAAATAAATCGACTGTGTTGATGTGTAAAAATAATAAATACTGCTGGATAGTGGAAATACGAAGAAGGTTTTTCTTTTCCCCCTTTTTTTTTTTTTTTGTTGTTGTACCATAAATCATAGCCAACCAGAAAATGTCAGTAAGTGTCCTACAAAAATGAGTCGCTAACTTTCAGTAGAGTAGTCCAGGCTACGTAAAAAAAAAGGAGTAAAAGCGTATCGAGAATAAAAAAAAAATATAAATTATATATATTTTTTGGTTGTTTTTAAATTAAATAAATCGACGAATTTAAAGAAAGAAAAAAAAACGCGTATAGTAAAATGTCGAATTAGTTTCTAATATCGATTGGTGCGGTATAATATAATAATACATTCGGGGAATATTTAAAACGATCATATATTTACCCAGACATCGTAATTTCCTCGACGAACCTCGTAAAGAATGGAAAAAATCAAAAAAAAAAAAAAAATGTATATATAATATATAAACAATATTAATTCACGCACAAAAATCTCGGTCGAAACGTATTTGGTCTATAAGCTACCAACTGTAATACGTCCGTTGTCACGTTATTAATAATAAATAATTACTGTTGACTTTAAGATACTGGGCGAAATTAGGATTTAAATTTATTAGTATACGGACAGATATTATTAGAGGAGTAGGAGTAAATGGACACACGATGGAACGTGTTGCATACATTATTACAGCACTGCTGTACACGAATATTAATAAATACTTATGTGCAAACAAACCGAAACAGTGCTTCGCGGTTAGCATGCGTGTGTCGAACTTGAAACGGCGTTACCGTGACATTATTAATGTAATTCCTTTGTTTGTTTTTGTTATGCGCAATAGGGTTCAACGAGTGGATTAATATGAATAGATCTGTTGACGGAAAAATAAAATAAAATTCACAAAAAACACAATAAAATCATATTGCGAAATGTAACGAATTACCTATGTATAGGTAGCACGCTCTGCTAGGAAATTTCCGATAGGAAAAGCAGTATTTTTCTTACTCAAAAACGAATTCCGTAAAATATACTGCGCGTTTAATGCCCGTATAACGTGACTTGATCTGTGTCTTGAAAACGTGTAAAACACGTCCTTCGTGCGAAACATTTATAGTGTATTATTATTGGTCTTGAATCGATAAAAAAAGATTTGCATACATATCAGAATTTTAACCAAGATTTTCTGTGCACAAAAGATTTCCAATTTTTTTTACATAACAGTTACTCATAAATATTAAATTTAATAACGTCGCCGAAAAATCCAATAACGGTAGTTTATTATAAATATATTCGGCACGTATAGTGTAACATGGATACATTTATAACAAATTCGATTGGTTTGAACTAGGGAGTTAGATAGTATAATTTATAGTATATTGTTGCAAGTATTGAACATGTAAGAGGTAATTTTTGGTAAGCCACTGCACTTATCGAAAGATTCCACAGCTCATACAGAAGTTAGAAATTTACAGACAAAAAAAAAAAAAATGTTAAATTTATTTTAAACATTTTACAAAATCTGTTTATTTAATACTTATAGTTAGTAGTATAGAATACGCTGTGTGATACACACACACACATAAACACACATTTTTTTTAAAAATATTTTATTATTTAATAAAAACGAAAAGGAACAATAATCCAATACTTATATTATTTCCATTTCCCGGTTTTATTGTTGTACGTATTTCCAGTTTTTCGCTCACGTTTTAATGTAATGAAATCGGGTTTTGTTAATGAGACGAAATACGTTTTTCTCTACATTTCGCCTTAAGCGAAAGTCGTACCGTGGACGTTAATACGTTTAACGGGTGTTCTTCTCAGGTTTTTAGATTTTTCCATTATGCGACTTTAATGGGAAATAGCGTGAATTATAATTACTGATAATATATTTTTTTTCTTTTCTTAAAATAAAATTTATATGCTTCTTTCATTATTTTGTGTGTGATAATATTGTGTCTTAGATGGTTCTCATTGTCATTAACACGAAATATTATAACTTAATTTCATAAAAATTCTACTTCGGATAAGAAGTTAAAACGTGCACTCCTTTCTTTTTATAGATTATAATACGATATTCCATGATTGCATTAGGTATGTTGCGATTTGTTTTTTTTTTTATTATTATTATTACCCACCTAATAGTGCGTGGTTGACATTTTACAAACAACACCAACACGATCAATTAATGTGAAATCTCAAATCATTTGTAAATTGGGTTAAATTTGATGAGAAGCCATTATTATTATTATTGCATATGTAAATCGTATCTATTTGCATAAGGTCATAGTTTGGGAATAAAAATTCAATAATTCGCATACTTATTTTTGATTTTCTGAGTAAATCATTTGAATGTGTATAGATATTTTCACATTTTGTGACTTATTAAACATTTTTAACTGTAAATACGTATTCAATTAATATTGTTAATCGCGGAAACGAATAATAGTTAATTTCAATAACGTAACAACGTTTGGTATGGAATTATGATTGAAATATTAAAATACATTTTTTTTTCACAGTAAATAATATGTCGAGAATTTTTTTTTATTAAATATCGTTTTTAGGTTCGAACTTTCGTTAAAGTTTGTTAAGTTTGTTAAGTTCGTTAAGTTTCGTAAAAAATGGAATGATTTTCAATGATGAGGATTTTCTCTGGTAAACTATTTATCAGATAGACACGATATTCAAAATGTTTCACGTGAAAATATAAAAATCGTTTGAAAATTTAATACAGATAGTACTATTTAAACGATTTATTCTCTTAGTAACGCATATAAATATGTGAGAAAGACCTAAAAAAAAAAAGTTGTGGAACTGATCATAAGCCTTTGGTTTTTTTTTTGGGGGAGGCGGAATTGAAATCGTTATATTAAATGCGACGAATGACGATTTATTATTGCTTCGAAATTTATAATACGTTACGAAGTATACTTCGATGAAAAACACATTCGACGTTCCAAGTGACCCAATTCCGAAATCACATTTTCGACTTACTGAGGATTTTTTTTCAAAAATTTTTAATAATATATATATTTCATTTTCATTGTATAAATACCGCAACCTCGTTATTGAATTATTATGCCAAATCATTTCAAAAAGTGCGCGCTCATTTATATTAGTTTGGGCGCAAATAAAACCGATTTGGCTTTCGATATGGTTAAACGAAACGTTTGAAGGTGAATTTTGGTATACGTGCGCGCGTGTGTGTATAATTTTGCATTGAAACTGATTCGAATTTACTTGATGCGGTTTTCAAATCGATTGATCATCGCTATATCGTGTTAACGTTTTCACAATTGCGCACGAAATTTATATACCGAACTAAAAATGTTCGACCATATGAGTATATAATATTTATACGGTGCTGCCCGAACGGGATTTTTTTTTAAAAAAAAAAAGACATTTCTTCTAGATATTTTATAAAGGTTAGGCAAATCGACTAATATTCTAATTAAAGTCAATGTAATAATAAATAAGTGAAGTTAAAGTTTTCGTCAATTTATTTTGTTCACTTCAAAAGTTACAAATTAAATTTAAAAAAAAAATAATAATAATTTAATTAAAAGTTAAAAAACAAAATAAAAACAGTTGATACATTTCACTTAAAACGAAATTATTCTTTACGAGTATGTGTGTCTAGAATAGTTATAATAGTCCCCCGTCACGCTCATGAATTAAATCGTGTATGTGGATTGAAAGAGTAAACACCGTATATATTCAGAGAATTCGCATTGATTTTCGGACAAAATTTAGTGACCAATTTTGTTAAATGTTGATTTTAAAGTAGGGAAACGTATTAAAAATTAAATTCTGTTTTCACTATTTATTTTAACGTTTAAAATCCTATCGTAATGCGTAGGTATTTTCGATTCATTCAACGGCGGAAAAACGACCGAGAACCGTGCGATAATAGCATAATTATACAGATTTGATAGTCGTAAACATAAACGGTTTTGATGGATCAGACAAAATAATATCGTCTCGTTTAAAATTTAAATTTAATCAATTTCAGTCAAACCGTCGAGACCGAAATTGATACGCCCGGTCAAAAGCACGTTATTATTATGATTATTACTACATAATATAATATTATATTGCGGACGAACGCAGAGCGCTCAGATTTCAGGATACTGTGTTAATTATTTATCGTCGAGAAATTCGTTCATAGCGGGAATTTCAATATAAAATGTTTTTCTTTTTTACGCACATTTACTCGCAAACTCGTGGCCGCCGAAAATCAGAGTATCATTTACGATCATATATATACTTATCTATAGATATTTAAAGACAAGTACTATTATTATTTTGCACCGCGCGTACACGTGCGTAGAATAACCGACCAGAAAAAAAAAATATATAGTTATAGTGTATTATTATAATACGTAATTATTCGTATATTATTTAATTCGAATGATTTATATAAATCAGTTCAATCAATGTTGAAAATAATAATTTATGATTATCCAAATCGAAATCTCGAATATTTCTTCAAGGTTTATTTTTAAAAGCCTTTCGATATTTATTACCAATAAAATCGATATTGTTATTTTCATATTTTTATTTTTTTATCATAATTGTATAATTCATAATATAACTTTACGCAGTGGCGTATTTTCAGTTTTTATCAGGGGGTGGGAGATTTAGCCGTTATTATTCAGATAAAAAAAAAACCGGAATTTATTAAATTTGTAAATATATATCATAGATACTTAAATATACAATCAAGTCAAAATCATTTATTGTTTGGTCAATGTTATAATTAATAATAAAACTAAAAAAAAAAATTATATTAAAAAAGGTAAACGTGTTTTTTTCCCCCAATTATACCTAATTATAATTAGACCTCCGTAGTTGTAATAGTATATCCTTCGAATTGATAAATTCGAAATGATAAATAGGTACATTGCCAATCCGTATTAAGGGGATTGAAAGCGGGTATTTTCTCTCTTTGTCTTACGCACATGAAACGTAGCAAAATAGACGTTTCGTACTTCCAACGTACCGATCGATCTATCGGTGCGATAAGAAATTTGAAAACAGATTTGAATTCCTCGTGAATTTTACTACAAAACGACTTTCCCACTTTTTTTATTTCTTTTTTTTAAGACCTTCAAAAATGAATTATTAACAATTTTTTTTTTTTTAAATTTGTTCGGTTAATTTTTTTAAGGGTTTGTGAAAAAAAATGAAAAAAGTGGGAAAGTCGTTTTGTGGTAAAATACACGAGGAATTCAAATCCGTTTTCAAATTTCTTACCGCACCAGTAGATCGATCGGTGCGTTGAGAGTGCGAAACGTCTATTTTGCTATGTTTCATGTGTGTAAAACAAAAAGAGAAAATACCCGCTTTCAATATTCCCTTAAGCTTGCCGCGCACACCGGATCGGAACGGAAAAAATAATTTAACATAATTTTAAATGAGTCCCCGCGCACCGGGTCGCGTATTACCAAATCGGCTAGAGCCCCAGCGCCGTATAAAAATACGATGTTTTCATTGGTCTATTTGAAAACCGCGCGAAAATATTTAAAAATTGATAAATATCAAATTAAGATAAAAAAAAAATTAGTGGGCACTTGTTATTGATTACTTAGTTTTTTTTTTAATGTGTGTAGTATCAAATATTGTGTATTACATTGTACTTTAAAATATTATAATTAGTAATATTAATATACCAACTCTAATATTAATACATAAAATAAATACATTAATAATAATATTTTATAGTGTAGGTACATTGTGATATTCATATAAAATATACAATATATACCTACAGGTTACAATAATGTTATTGTATGTATGAAATATATCATACATAGCACGTAACGTGGGGTAAATGTGTTACTCGAGCAACAACTATAAAATAATAAGTGACAGTTTAGTTTTCAAATAGACCAATGAAAACATCGTATTTTTATACGGCGCTGGGGCTCTAGCCGATTTGGTAATACGCCACCGGGTCGGATCGGATCGGAAACGTCGAGTCGGTACGGAACGGAAACGAATCGAATAATTGATAGACGAGTGTATTTTGACGGATTCCGAAGCGTTCCGATCGGTCGCGCAGGCGCAAAGCATGCCCAGCGTGGATATTATTACGTCACAGTCCACGTGCTAGCACTTACCTACGCGCTATATTCACGTTGCAATTAATTTTCTTATTCACTATAAATAATATATATATCTGTGGCTTGGGTCAAGAAGGGCCAATGTCGCTTTTAGCTATTTTTCAGAAAATACGTATTTTGGCCTTTTTGAAATTAGTTGTTCCATAAAAATCTTAATTTAATTGTAGACATTAGTCCATGTACTTCTTAAAATATTAGATGTAAACATACGCCCTTTTAGTACTACAAAAAGCGCATTAAATTTTATATGATAGAAACTACAACTCAATATGACTAAAAAGTGACATTGGCCCTTCTTGACCCAAGCCACAGATATATATTATAGCCTGTGTGTTATTACCAGTGGCGGCGCACTAAAAAATTCTCGGCCCCCACTCCCTAAAATTTATGTAAATTATGTAAAGACACATAATTATACGTAATTGGTCATTAAAAATTATCTTAGAAATATTAAAAAGTTGTAACATAATGTATTTCAATTGTAATATATGTTAACAGAATAGGTTTAACCGTGTCGAAAAATATTCAAACATCACGAATAGACGAGTAAAAATATTGGCCCCCCCCCCCTCTAAAATTGGTCGGCCTCAGCCTGGCCCACATTCTGCAAAAGTTCTGGCGCCGCCTCTGTGTTATTACTATTATTATTGTGTACGTACACCGTTATAAAGAAAATGATTTATATTTGAATTAAAACCAGAAATATTAAGTCGATAAAACGACTTTTTCTATATTTTTTTAAAAATATAATCGACTTTTTTTTTTTTTTTTTAATTATGCTTAGTATATTAGCTCAACTATCAGGTAAAAACCATTAGAAAAATTAATTTTGTGAAAAAAATGTTTATGCAATAAACATTTCAAATATAAAATAAGCATTATACATATATATATAGAAATATAAACATTATTAACTATCAATAAACATTTCAATGATTTTACGGTAGAAAATTGTAAAAATTGCCCAAAGCTCATAAATGTTATGTAATTATGTAAAAATTGGTAAAAACGTTCGTCCCATAGGTATAAAAACGAAGTGAAAACACTCGGTCTCCGTCACGCAAAGTAATTGAATGATAATAATCAAATAAATAATGAAAAATTCTTTTCCGTTCCGATCCGGTGTGCGGCAAGCTTTAGAGTACAATGTACGAACAGGTGGCAGATGCAAACATTCACGAAGTTTGCCGGAGAAGAACCGAAAAAACTCAATGTTAATCATAACATCTCGGAAATATACAGATATAACGTTGCTTCGAGTTGCCGTATCTCTTCTGTTATAAGAACCATGACGAAATAACACGGTATGCCAGCAACTGAGTTCTGCGCATGGTGCCTACGTCACTCGGTCCGCTTATCATAATTACGTGTTATCTGTTATTTATTTTGAATTTTGATTCTTTGTGTTACAGTATTCTGTGGTTAATAGGCATTAATATGATAATGCTACAGATAAGACCGAATGACGTCAGAATTTCATGGCATAATTGATAAATTATATTTTACTCCGTGGCGACTCGAACTGTTCTCAAATTCGTTCATGTTGCTGGCATACCATGTTATTTCGTCATGATAATAATTACTCGTACTACTACTAACACCGACCACGACGGTGCGCTGCGTTTTGAACGTGCGCCGGTGTGCGGCGACAGCTGCTATGTGAGCAATAATTTACCTTTGATTGACAATAGTTCATTTGTAAATTTTTACTTTTTTTCGGTTCTGGGTGAGGGGGGCAGGGTCAGAATCCGGAAATTCTCACTAAATACTTCTCACAGAAATATTGTTCATAATACTCATCACCTATTTTTAAAATTCAAATTCCGGACGCTTCTTTAATAAGGTTCCGAATAATTTGGAAATTCGACATTTTTCTACTCAAACGCATCGTTCTGGCGTGATTTTTATTTTAATGTTCAATCGAAAACGCGACATGTAAAAATGTGTTTTTCAAAAGACGAAAAGAAAATAGTGATCGAAGTGACGGTTTTCCCGTAGAGACGGTTTTCTTTCTGGTTTCCTAAATAAATCGCGCCTTTTTAATAAATGGCGGGCTACTGATACCCTGTACGAGTCCCGGCGGTTCAGTTGGGATTATTCGTTTGGCGTGTTGCCGTGTTTTTTCGACGACCCGTTTACCCGTCAACCGTTGGGCCACGGCCGAGGCGCCTGTGACTCGGTTGCGCGCATTGCCGATTCGCAATATTATAAAATAGATATTAACGAATTGACACGAAGTCAGAGGGTCGTGGTTAGGTGGTTGGACGAGGATTTTCGACCGTGAAATTAGTGAAGAAAAAAGAAATTGTCGACGAATTTGGTCGAGGAGTAGATACACACGAATCGTCAGATTGGCGGAAGACATAATGTATAGAGATAAAATCGGAATAGTGTTTAGAAAAGCGTTTTTCGATCCATTGCGATAAATCGAAATCGCGATTAATTGTACTTAAAAAACAATAATTTAGAGACTATGTTTTAAGACCGCAAATTTCGCACTGGTTAGAATTTCGTGTAAGGTATTAGAAAAGGGGATTTTATAGAATCCGATGCTGTTTTCGATTCGGATAGTTGGTCAATGTAGCGTGATATTTTGTCAGATAATTTGCCGAAATAAATTTTCGGCGATACTGACTTTGGTTATTGTGAATTATCGCTATGAGTGTTAGGTGATTGTTGTCGTTGTTGTAATTTTAAGAAAAAAATTAATAAACGACAGGCTATTAAAAAGTCAATAAAAAAACAGAAAAAAATGAAAATTATGATAGCACATCTCTTTTTTTTTGCTATCGAATGAAAACGTTTAAAAAAATTCGTCGAAAATCGTCTTTGGGATATTTCGGAACGGAGCGTGTGAAAATTTAAAGCGTCGCGTAATAAAAATTCGAGAAACCGTATGACGATCACTTATATCTGGTTTGAAGGGATGCCTAAAGTAGCGGAGGATTTCTTAAGTAGACAATGATTTATGACCGTATACCAAGTATTATATATTAGTCTCAGCCGTTCCGAATCGTACCGACACAAATTTTACGTGGACCAACCTAACCTAACCTAACCTAACCTAACCACGTCAATACGAGTATACACGAGTGTACGCCGTGGCGTGACGTTGACAAAGGCAACGTTCCCCGGTAAATTTCTAAAAATCATTTGGTTATTATTGTAATTAATTTAGATTCTGAGTGGAGCGACCAGCCGACATACTAGGGTTGAATACTTTTTAAAAGTATTTGGAATACATAGTATATATATATATAATACCTATATATACATAATTCGAAAACAAGTATTCAGAATATGTATACGAATACTTCATGATAATATTATTCTCAAAGTATTTTACTTCACAAAAAGTATTCCAAATACATTTAGAATACTTTTTTTTTTCCAATAATACGAATATCAAATAATATAGTAATTATATTATTATTTAATCAAATATATATATATATATATCCACCAATGTGTATTTGGGAGGTTTAATGTATATTTTTTTAAATTCTGTTTTTATAAATTAACACAATAATTAATAAATAATAACAATTAGTTATAAAATATAACACAAGTGTTATAACAAAGTGCAATTAAATATACACGATTATTTCAATAATGCTGGATTCAAATACCAAATATAACAAGGTGATACCTATGATAGCTAAAATAATTGATGTGGTTTTAAATACCTACTGCTGCTAGTTGCTACTAATATTTCTTCTGAAATAATCATTTTTCATATTTAAAAAGGTAATAACTAAAAAGTTATTATTTTTATGTGTATATTTAAAATATGATTGAGCTTTAAAAAAGTATTTCGAATATTGTTAATATTATAATATTTTGAAAATTTTAATGAATACAATATTCCGACTTGATTTTGCAATGTGCAATTTGTGTGGACTTTTTTTTTGCGTAGAATATGTTCTCGGATGATCATTATACCTATACGTTACTTTTTGTTAGCAAATTGTCTCTAGTTTTGGCATGCGCAGGAATTCTGTATGGGGGGGGGGATGTAATAAACCAGACCAACGAAAATGTATTATATTTTAATCTTTATTATAATAACAAAAAAAAAAAATAAAAAATCATTCATTGTTATTATTTCATACTAAATGTCACAAAAGTATAAGTATTTAATATGTTTTGCTGTTAAACTGATAATATTAAGAATTTTGCATAATTCAATATAATTATTAAACATTTGTATTTGAAAAAAAGGATAAAATATGAAACAACTACGTTTAACCACAATGAATAATATGTATTTGTCAATTCAACTTATTATTTAAAAGTTAAAACATTAAATTAAGCAATTTAATTAGAAATTTAATTAATAATCATTGTTGTTGAAAACATTATTTATTATTACTATAAAAGAACACAAAAAATATCATATATATTTGCTATCATCACGGTTAGATTGTAATTTTGGATAATGTCTTTGGTATCACATACCAGTTATCACCACAGCACATATTTCACATTTATACAACAAGTACATAAAAACTACATATTATGATGATGAACTGGAGTTTAAAGTTGAAAAAAAAAGGCCTAAGGGAGATATATTCCCCACCAACCCCCTCCCTCCTGCGATAGCCACTGGTCTCTAGTAGATATTTTTTTTATTTGAGCGATTTTCAACTCTCCCAGTGATTTTGTTAAGCGCAAGAAGAAATTACCTTAATATTATTATTTAAATAATCTTATAAAACCATCCACACATTTTGTTGATTTTGAAAAGTTTATACAGGAATGTAATACCGTTTCGTGATGCACAAAAATCTACGACTGTTGTATTTGGTGGTACATATCTGTATGCGCATAGAAATTTCATAAATATTAATCTTAAACTAAAAATGTTATTCTTATCATAAAACATCAAGGGCATATTTATGGAGGGGAGAGCTGATGGGGCTCCAGCCCCCCGAAATTTCAGGAACTTTATTTACTAATTTCTATGCCCTATAGCTATAGGATGTAATATTTTTAATAAATTCCTAATATGTAGTTGTTTTTAAAATGTTGAGAATTTGGTAATTTGTCCTATTTTTTAAATTTAGTCTTGCATTAGAATTTAGAAATAATTCGACAATGATATTTACTCAATGCCTCAGCCCCCCAAAAAAAAAATTTCTAAATACGCTCCTGATAAACATTAATTATAAATATAAACCACTTGCGTCATAAAGAATTGTTCTTCGAATACAATGATCATCGTTTTCAAATTTGAAGTAATAATGCTTAACTATAAAATCTTTGTCTAAGTAACCCAATCGAATTGCTGACATTCACAGCGTTCGCGGCTATACCTTTCGTTATTTATTACAATTGTGTTTGACTCTTTTTTTTTTTTTTGCTCTTAAATTATATGGTCACAGTTGTGTACAAAATTATTATTATACTGTCAGCGGTAAAAAATATGTCTACAGTTTTTTTCGAAATTAAAGTGTTAAACGATTATTATTATTACCACATTTTTATATAAATATTTACTACATTTGTTTTATTCTTTATTTCATAATTTTGGTTTTTTAAAAATAGTAATTTGTAAGAATCACAAAGTTATGTTTTAATTTTTTTTTTTTTATGTTTTCACCATAATTTTTTAAATATTCCTTTACATTCCACTCCCATGTTCCTCAAAATATTAATTAATATTATAGGCCAATTATAGTTACTTGCGTAGTCAATATTTGCAATAAAAACGTTAAAATTCCTAGTTGGAAATTTATTAATATTAATATGTATTATTATATATTAATATTATATCGAGTACATGTTTTTGTATTGTGTGGTACACTAGGTAATTGCGATTTAAAACTAGGAGCGATTAGTGGTTATTGATTGTAACAATATATGTATATGATGTGTATGAATTACGTTTGAAAATACCAGAAAATAAATAATTTTGGACGTGATAAAAATATAATATATCATGAAACATAAAATATTGGATTTGATGTTTAATTATATTAAGTCTTACGCTGTGTGTCTAAAACTACGAACATTTAAGCAGCTTAGGTTGGCTTAGTTCTACATCGTAATCTAATAAAACCTTGTGCTCCAGGAATTCTATTAGAGGCAGCTGCTTCGAGAAAATTATTTCATTCGAATTCGCTATACACATAGGTAAAATTAATTGTGAGATCAAAAAGTGAATTTGCGAGCTGCCCGAATGTGACGTGAGCACGTACATAATTGTTGTAGGGTTTCACAATATAAAAATATTATAAGTGACAACATTTATAAGATTTTTAAAAACAAGCGCAGCATTGTTCATAATAATAACACGTCGATATGAAAGTATATATAACTTATCTCGATATTACCTTTTGTTTTCAATCCTTTGTGGACAACATTTATAATAATAATAATAATAATAATAATAATAATAATAATATATGTGTATTTTGTAAAAAAAAATTTGTTGTTGAAAACTTTATGCTATTTATGTTACATAGTCGGTGTGAATTTCAAAGACACTAGGACCTTCGTGTTCGAAACGCCGAAGAAATAAAATAATGACGAAATCACGTTTTTGCCGTTTTTAACAAAATATTTTTGTGCCAAACACTTCTGAGGTAATCAAAAATTTACCGTCCCGGCAGCGAAATTCGTTACGGTAGAATAGGTAATAGGAGTGAAAAAATCATTTTACGACCAAAATGTTTCCTCGTTTCGCTCAGACTGTAAAAACAAAAAAAAAAAAAGCTAAAAAGCTATACAGCATTGTGCAAACGTTATTTATTATGACTTACACATGTATTATGCATTTTCGCGATTTCACAACGTTTCGTTTTCTCGTTATCGACAGCGAAAATGTCGAATGTCGAAAACCTAACCGCCGACAATATTACTTTAGGGCGAAGACAATTTTTATACGTCAACGGAAATCCGCGGTACATTAAACAATTTTCTTTCGGTGTCGGTACGAATAAAAAATATTGGCGTTTGTCCGATAAAATAATAATATGTGCAGCCGTACTTTTTCGAGGAGCATTCGTGGTACAATACGCGTTATACATTTTATACTAGTGACCTTCGTATAGTACTCGTACAATGACATTAGTTAAAAAAAAACTGTGAAACCCGACAAAATTCATAGTCGAAAACGCGAAATTTCGAATAATTAATATTATACACCGTGAAACACGGCGATGACAGTGGCTTTCATCCCTAATAATAGGTGGCACAGTCTCTTTTAATGGTGGGTGCTTAATGGGTATACGTTGTCGCGAACAACTTGTTTACTTTTTTTTTTAATGCTATTGAAATCAAGAATATCTTTCAGTGATAACAGAAGATAACAAAATTATTAAAAAATATTGATCCTGAAGTATTTAAATTAATTGATGATTTTTCACCCGAAATGCGTGCTAGATTTCTGGAAATTGGACCTTGTCGACCACAAATGAACGAACATCCTAGAGGGCGAGTTTCCGAAAGGCGAATTTGGTTGACATTTCCATTAAATTAATAAAAATTAGAATTTGTTCTAGAATGGGCCAAGAAAGACTGGAAGAAATTCGAATTATTTCTCGTGAAACTGATGTGACAAACAATTATGAAAGTATTATTGACACATTTGCTTCAAAAAGCTCTTTACTCACGAAAGAGCTTACCTTATAAAATTAACAACTTAAAAAAATATTAAAATATATATTAACTATAATAATTGTAAGACACAATTTTTTTTTATGATGTATTTTATAATTCATCATGAATTTTATAAAATTAAACATATGTCAAACTTTATTAAAAATTTTAATTCTATTTGAATGAATATGATTATTGATAAATCTTTGTCTATGTCTGTGTCATAAAAGGAAGTTACCCTCCAAGTGTATACTTTTATAAGATCGAAAGTGTTTTATGTTTTTTGAATTATATACTTGTTATATTAATGTTTTCATTTTGGAAGACGTTACTTAAGTACTTTACGTAAAGTAATTTGGAATAATTATGTGTAACATTTTATATTTGTACGTTAGTACTTAATAAAAAAAAAATTAAGTTTTCATGTTTTTGTTGGAGAATTTGTTTTATCTATTTATTTTATACTTATATTGATTTCACTGTTTAAAGTGTATAAATGTAACAATTTTAAATTACTCGTAAAGAGATATATACGGGAAACACACCGAAATTATTTTGAATAAATATTGAAAATATCGTTGGTTTTTTTTTATTGATATAAAAAATAAATATTTGCCTGAGGTAATTGTTTAGCTGTTGCAATCCCCGGAGCACACTACACTATATTTTGTTTTAAGGTCTATTTTTCTGAGTTCATCTTTAGTCCTTATGAACGTTATATGCTGTTGTTATATAAAATGTAAAAAGTTGCATATTAATATCAATCAGTTCGGAATACGGTGATATTTTGATTCACATTTGGGTTTTTGCGTATATTTTATTAAGTCGGTTGTGTACGCATTAAGGTAAATATTGTATAATATTTAACGACATAATTATAAATACAATTATTTTTAATGACACTTTTGCATGTTTTTAAATATTTTATTCTATTATGAGTTTTTATTTTGTATTTGTATTTTATTTTATCTAAAAAAAATATCAGTAAAAAAGATGTAAATAATTGTAACAATTATATATATGTACATTTCAATTTTTTATTTATAAAAAAAAAATCAGACATTATTAATGACTTGACTTACTATCATTACACAGACCCATTTAAAAAACAAAAACAAAAAAACGGGGTACAGAAAACACATTTCATTTTTGTTTAAAAGAAAATTATGCGGTGTGTGCTTGTGAAACAACAACAAAATGTTTAATGAGAGTTACTAATTCCGTATTGCGTTGAGACGTAATGAACGTAAAACAAAATTCTTTTAAACAAAATCTTAATTATAAGTTAATTTTCGAAATGACTTTAATTTTGATTATTATTTTGCGATCAATCATAATGTAAAAAGGTAGATTTTTCTGCACGGGACATAAATTTGAACTTGAAAAAAAAAATAACCTGAAATGACATTTACGTAGAATATAATAATAGAATGACGTCGATTAAAATCCTAATATGTATAAAGATAACTCGTTTATATTTAAAATGTTTACCTAAAATAGATTTAAAAGAGCCATTAAATCGTACTATATTATCTGTAAGTAAATAAAGAAATATAAATATATAACGTATCTCTTTTGAATATTAATTATATTTCATTCTGTGAAAGTGTTTACTGTATACGTACACAAATTTTAAAAACAAAGATGTCGTAACGCTCTTTGAAATATTGCGTTTATAACGCACGTGTTTTGTTCTGAATAAATTTTAATGGGTTTCTTTTTTTTTTTTCAGTTTTATGTTTTCCTGTATACACTGTATGTTGTTGACAGAAGTTTTCTAAGGTTTAGTGTTATTACTTTGCAGATATTTCAATTGAAATGACATGAAATTGACATTTAAATGTCTGCATTTCGGTTTTGAATTCCTCCGTAAACCATATTATTTTCATATAAATAAAAATTCAGTGGCGAAAATTCAGTCATTAAAATGACTGTCATTGTTTTTAATAAAATTCTATAGTTCAAATAAGTGTTATTTTGTATAATTGAAAAGTCGTATAAAACAACGATATTTTTCTTTTAGAAATTTTACACTTGTCCTTGTTTTTATGTTTTGGAAAACTTTTGATTCGGTAGTGAAAAATGAACGTTGTTTTGGTTGTATAGAAAGGTAATATTTTGAATTTTAAAAACTCAATAATGGAAAACAGAGAGAAACGGTGAAATGCATTTACTTGTTAAAAATATTATTTTCGAAAGTTGTAAATTAAAACAGTGACGACACATTACGTTATAAACAATCATCTCATGGGAGGCAATAATAGTTTACTACATTCTATTTATAGATCAGTGTAATATATCGTAATAAGTTGACGCGGAACAGTGCGACAGCGGTTAACAATTTTAGAAATAGTTGCCGGTTGATTTCGATTTTTGTTGACATTTAAAAAGGGAATGAACTGATTATAGTTTAAGTATACGCGTTGTGGCGTCGGTTTGAAAATTGAAATTGTTATGATTTTTCAAATATGATAATATAACTGTGTTGTATTGGTTTCGTTAACGGTTAGATGTGTTTTTTTCAAGTAAAACTTGAAAAAAAAAATAAAAAATTTGTTCAAAATCATTGCGTGATTTAATGAATGTACACTGGAATTTTAATAAACCTATTTTAAACGTCGCGAATTGATTTTCAAATGTGCAGCGCAGTTAACAACAGTGGCATATTTAGCCATCTCCACACGAAATGCCTCCGTTTTTAGACGCGAATTCGGCCTTAACACCGTGACATTTGTTTGGACGTCAGACTCACAAAATTTCTAAAAAAAACACTATTCGTGTCAATTTAAATATTTCAGAATTCACATTGACCCGCGGTGTACAATAAAACACAAGACAAAATTAACCCCTCTAAACTATAAACGAACAACAGGAAATTTAGATAAGTATAACGAATAGTGAATATAGTAATATTAATAATAGTATAAATATTATATTTACGTGAATTTTAAAAATTTTCCGTTAATTATATTGTAAATAAAAAAAAAAAACGATTTTATTAGTCGTGATTATCCTGTTTTGTGTGCTGTACACGCGCGGTGACCGTTTTTTTTTACAGCACACGAATTATTTTAAAGATAAAAAAAAAAATAATAAAAAAATTACAATACGCGAGTTTTTGCCTATATATACTGTGCCAGTACGGAAATACGCCTCCGGTTGACGATAAACAGCTGTGTGGTGGAAAAATAGGGCGAATTTTAATGCTTCACAGAAAAATGTATTGCGCGTGTATAACGTAGTAGAGTGTATATAGTGTTTTTTTATATTATTTTTTTATTGGAGTCGACGAACACATAACGGTTGTCTTAAGAGGACGGTCCACACGCGAACGAATTCGTGCAACGACCGAGAGAACGCGCTGTTATAGGCGTGCCGCGAATTTACAGGAAATGTGTCGCAAAAAAATTATGGAAAATTACATAAAAACGGTAAAAATACCCGATCGAAATCGATCGCCGTTATTTCTTTGTAATATTGAAGCTAAACGGTAATATAGAAATTCGAAATATTCTCCAAAAATATATGTAACTATTTTTTATATTATATAAGGGAAAAAATTTAAAAAAAAAAAATTTTTTTTTTCACCTATACTAATAGCAATTATAGATTTCGTGGTATTTTTAATAATAATAAAAGAAAAAGAGGTAATTTTCGGTTTTTACGCAAAAAAATTTAATACGTTCTCGTAGACGTATTGTGATATCGTCACGTCATAGAAATCTCGAATCACGTCACTTTTCCTTTAAAAACGTTTAAAAATTTTCGACAAGTGTATTTATTTATTTTCTTTTTTTTTTTTTTTTGTGAAAAATTACCGTTCGTACAAAACTAATATTATATGTTTTGCCGTATAAAAATGTCGACAAAATCTGTATTATTTCGACGGAAAGTGACAGTATTGAAAATCGACATTTTCTGCAGCTATATAGCGGTATACACGCCTATATATTTGTGTGTTTATCATCTTAAAATCATGTGCGCCGTGTGCATAATCGCAGGGGCGTATTTACCGGGTGCGACTGATCCCTCCTCGAAACTGTCAAGGAACTTCTTTTTATGTATTCTCCTACGCGGCCATATTTTTTATAAACTCCTATCAGCGCCGTAACCAGACCGTTTGGGGCCCGTGTGCAAAACTTAAATTTCGGGCCGTTTATTTCTACTAATCATAGGCGGAAATTGGGGGGGGGAGGGCTTGGAGGGGCTAAGCCCCCCCCAAATGTCTTATAATTTGTATGTATTTTGGATATTTGACTGATTATGACCGATGTTAAAAATGTTAACCTATGATGTAAATGTAAATAATTCTAACCAAATCTATAGTAATGCGTAATGACAAATCGCGTGGCAAACAGTGGATGAGAATTAAATTAATAATAAAATAAAAAAGTATGCAGGTTATAACCGCGATTGAAGGTGAATAATTCGCGGTTGCAACTTACCGCGGTTCTGGGGTTTTTTCTATAAACATGGTTATCGTTAAAGGCAGTGCGTAAATTATTGACGTTACCACTCATTCGAAGAATATGATGTACGTTTGACAGGTTGTCAGTTGACGAACCTATATCGCGTACAGCACAAACGAATTTGTTTAGCCGTTGTTTAACGCTTTAAACGTGTGTTTTATGAATATGTGTGTATATAAATTTGTGAGTGGCAAGAGTAAAAAATAAAAATGAAAAAAGCTAAAGATGGTGTGGCCAAGACGGCGCGAGAAAGAGAGAAAAAATATTGAACAAGCTGCTCAGAGCTGATCACAAAACGTCATTTCTAACGCGTTTAATACTATGACAAGAGAAGTTTCAAAATGTGGATCACAGGTAATATATATTATGTACTATATAGTTATTTATGATACATTTATTGTAGAAGACAAAGTAATGAATTTCCTCCCACAAAAAAAAATATATATATATATATGTATCAGGCGATTCGTGAATATGTTAACGAAAATATACGAATATAATTATGTAAAATAAAAATTGTATTGAGCTAAATGTAAGTATGGGAGATGGTTAGATGGGGCCGGTTAAATCTTTTGCCTCCCCCTTTCGAAAACTGAAATGACGCCACTGCGATACACACTCTGCAAACCCGGTTTTTACGGCACTGACTCCTATATAATGTGTATAGGTAGTCGGTTTTTAAAACGTCGAGAATTCGGTAATTTCAAGATTTACATAGTCTTGGATTAGAAATAATTCGACGATGACACTTATTCAATGCCTCAGCCCCCCAAAAAAAAAAATTTCTAAATACGCCTCTGCAGGTTAATCGTAAACGATGTACTCCCTACTATTAATATAATAAATAATATTGCACCAGAAGTTTTATCCAACGCAACCGTATGATAATCGAATTGCTTTCAAACGTACAGTGATAAAAAAAAACTCAGAAAATCTTTATCCGAGGGACAGCTATACGTTTTTTTTTTTTTTTTAATACTCTTGCAGTACGGACAAAAAAATAAAATGAAATAATAATAAGCGTACCTTATTTTACGCACGACGATCGCGCGTTCCGAAAGACGGTGTGTCCGGCTGGCTGTTGTGATGTTAGTGGTGTCCGGCTGGCTGTTGTGATGTTAGTGGTGTCCGGCCGGCTGGTGTGATGTTAGTGGTGTCGCCGATTTCGGACGAATTAGCGAGACGAGTTCGGCGGCGGTGGCGTCAGGACGTGTGCCCCCCGTCAAAAAAAACACCCGTGAGATCGGCACGCGCTGTGTGTTGTCGGATCAACGCGTCACTTGAGACTGCACACCGGCCAGTATAGGTACACACACACGCGTCCGGAACGCTGCGGCGTCGATAAGAGGAAGAGTATGTTGGTTTGGAGTGGGACAGAGAGAGAGAGAGAGAGAGAGAGAAACGACTACTATACTCTGTGTGTGTGTGTGTTGTACCCGCACACCGCAAACGCGCGTGGTGTAGTGTTTTTTTTTTTTGGTGTTATTTTCAACCGGTACTTTCTTCGCGCCGGAGACGCTGCTCGTGCAGAACGTACCGCGCCCACCTTGGCATTGAATGCGCGCGCGCGCGTCACAATACTGTTTATAACCGCCGCTGGTATCCGGTTGTGGTCCAGTTTCGGACCGAGCGGACAACGTGTTTCGTTCGTTGAAAACTTTCTTTCTTTCTCTTCGTTTTTGAACGCGCGATTCGCGCGCGCGACAAACCGGCAGCTGCGGCCGACGATATAATAGTCACCTGCCGCCCGGTCCGACGCGTCCGATTTATGAATTTCGAAAGAAACGTCTCTGGCCGCGGTTTCCGCATTAAATACATTATTCTCTTGAGATAATAGTTGGACATCCGATTCAGAATCCAATCTTTTCAACCTAATACTTTAGTACCTAATAATTTTTTCAATATTTTTTTTTATAACTTATAAGTCATATAGGTTTAATAGTAACACAAATAATAATATTAAATATATTCATATATAAATAGTATTTAGTACACGTATCAGTAAATTACTGATAACTATAGCTAAACTACAAATTATCAGTATTACGAAATTATACAATTACAAATTACAAATTATAAAGACTTCAAAAAGTGGTTGTTGAGTTGGAGACATAGCGTTAAAAAATACTGGTATATATATATATTAATATATATATAAAAAGGAAAAAAAAGAAAAAAAAACAGTGGCCACGGCCGCATTCGCCAGGCCGACCTTAGTCTAGTCCCCCTTTTTCATTTCTAGATCTGCCCCTGTATATAGGTACCTACATTCAATCGAACACTCGACTCGTTGCCGTTCGATCGAGACACCAAAAGCAAGCGAAATAATATCATGTTACAGCATGGTAATACGCGATGAAGCGGTCACCAACAATATTTCAGCAAAATAATAATATAATTCAGCAAATAAATAATGAAAGATACTTAGTGTAAGAGCTAGACGATGCGAAAATCGTATATACGAAAGCGGATTGCAGTGTATGATAATATTTGTATTTCGCGTTGCCGGTCGCGTGGCGGTCACAATCGTAAAAATACAAAATGACGCTATCAGCCATCAGGCCTACCACACTATTAATTAATTGTTTTTGACAAATTTGCTTTATAGTAACCAACAATATTATAACAGCTATCTGTTGGATAAGAATCAAAAAGAACAATTATTACCAAAAGTAAAAATACATATTACTTATAGTATTTTCCATCTACCTATATCACCTGTAGGCATACACTGTTGTATACTTTTTCCGTGAAAATAATTAGTATCAGCTGGTATAAACAGTACAATAGATAATGCAAATACCATATAAAGGTATACTATTTATTATCTACACGAATGCAGAAAAATGACAGTGTGAATTTTGACTATTACCTATATTTTTATATTTTTATTATATCAATTTTTTAATTTCTTAAATTTTGCGCCGTTTAAAGTTATGCGCCCGGGGCGCAGGCACCTTTCGCCCCCCCCCCTCTTGCTACGGCTCTGACTCTATGTGCCTTTTCCTAATGAGATTTATATTCCGGCTTGAAATATGAGAACTTTTTATTTAAATCAGTCTGCTCATAATTCTTAAATCGTTTTTCAATCTCTTTTTTTATAAAACGAAATTGTTCATCAAATGTTTCATATCCAGAACTTTTCATCGTATCATGTAATTTTTGTCGGGATATTGAAACATTGTTCGAACTCATAACTACATATACGTATAACTTGGTATAGTACAGAAATTAGTTATATTTAGACATTTAAATAACAAGTCGTGTTATACTTGACTGGTCGTGAAAAAAAATTTAATAAAACAGAATATTTTTTTTCCTATTGCTATGAAATTAGTGAGTGCGTCACGTATAGTTGCATTCAGAAGCTATTTATACCAAATGGGGCAAAAATGGACAACATGTTTTACACCGAGGCGAAAGAATACTCTATTGACTATAAAATTTTGTCATTATTTAAGCTTGGAAAGAATTGGAAATGAACTAAATTTTGATATTTTAATGAAACGATTAAATTATAAAACTCAATAACACTTACGTTTAAAATATTAATTTAAAGTTAAAAAAAACCATTACATACCGTAACTAACCCGTTAGTAATGATTCCGTGATAAATTGAATTAAATATACAATTAAACCTTGTAAAAATATTAGACAAAATAAATCTTTTAAAAATTATATTATATGTTCACAAATTATGATGCGCGGCGGACTTATGTTACGACAAGCTATAGCTATGTGAATTTAATCCGCACTGCGTTCATGAAATCATTTTCCAATGTATTATAAACTACTCTACTGGTACATATAATAGTACGATATGATAATTCAGTTCGATAAATGCTATTTTCGCCAGGTTTTGATGTCATTTGCCCCACTGTGCGACGGGGGTTTTCGAAAAAAATAAAAAATTTTCGCAACTAATTAATAATACATTTTTGCAATAATTTTGTATTCCGAAAACAAAAGAGCATATAAGGATTAAATTGATACGCATAATAGTATAATACACTGTAAAACCAGAATCGTCCTTTAATATACACAGCCACTTTAAAACGATAATAACGGAGTCACCTGTGAGCAATATAATTCCATAGGTACCGTAATATTCTTAATAAAATAATAAAACCAAAAATAAGAAAAAAAAACTATACATTAATACACGTAATAATTTATAATAACAATAATTGGCTGTAATCTGAAATACGATAAGGTATTGAAAGGGCGATAAAGTTAAAAAAGCATTACCGATCGTTGTCAACTGAATTAACTTTGTCTCAGTATCACGAAGATCCTGATTATTTATGTAATAATAAAAGAAAAAAATGATATAATGCACACCGTAATATTAACGACGCGTTCACAAATCGATCTACACACTTTTAGTCCCAATTCACAATTAAAGGTTAACTCTTCCTAGTCTTTTTTTTCTTTGTAATATAATATATAAAATCGTATATTTAATTGACGGGTTTTGTGAAACATTTTAACCGTATTGTTTGTACGACTGATTTTTTTACATGCACTATTATTTTGTTTCGGCCGTTTTTTCTTTTTGGGGGGTCTTTTTTCGTCACCGTTATTATATTATATCTACATAAAAAAAAAAATAATAATAATAATAACGGATACGTAAGCGCAAGCGTGCGCGACGAGTATAAATATTATTATCAAATCGTTGTCGGCGTATACGCCAATGTCAACGTTACACAGAACGAGTAGGTATCGGCGAGCGCAAATAACATTGTAATTATAACGTTTTATACGTCATTACAATGGTCCTTCGAACCGTACTACGCGTATACTGCAGTGTGTTTTATACCCATATAATCTACAATCGTCTAACTGATTTCTCGTTGTGAACGGACGTAAATCGTGATTGCCATATTATATAATATTATATATATATATACATATATATATATTAATAATATTGTAAATATATACAACTGCTGTAGCAGAACTCGCCGACACGATTTTGGAAAGTCTTTACCTCGGACCGCGGTATATGTACTATTACTCGCGCACGGCCTATAATGGCCTATAACGGCCTATATTACGCGTGCGGATCGATCGCCTTGAACCGGCATCACGTTCCAGAATAATTGCCTTGAACCGATCGCAAACGTTCGAAGTAATAATAAAGCTGACGGATCCGAAACGAAGTCGTCGTTACAGGACACGGATTTCGGCAAACGGATATTTTCCGTTTTCCACGCGGCCATCCGCAGTGAAAACAAAATATGATAGTCGCTCGTTACGAGAAACGAATATTGTTTATGTCAAACCGCGTTTTGCAAGGCCGGATTCGCGCGATCCTATTTCCAATATACTCGTGTATATATATATATATATATATATATATGCGTCATGCAGACGTATTAACCTACGCGTCTTAAACGTTCATTCGGGTCGCGCCTACTGAATTATAATAGAGCGAGATATTACATTTTTAATAAAAATAGTAAAGTAAAAAAAAAAAACAAAAACAAAAAGAAATGTCGAGTCTCGGATATTGTTGATGCGCAGGCTTAGATTAAGATGATGTTAATGTTTTGTTATTACCATCAATTTGAAAGTAATGATAAGTCATTGCATTCAGTAAAACGTTTCTGAGTGGAATATTCGGTGTGTATAAATATATGTATATAATATAGTGTGTACATTGTATTTCGTGTATTGAATGTTTAAATTAACATTCTTATGGAATAAAAATTTCATAATGTATAAACTTGTAGAAATACGTCGAATTTGGAAAAATTATTTTAAAAAGTTGTACACATAAAAATAATCTATATTGATTGAGTGCGTTAATTTGACATCGTATTTTTTTCATCATAATAATACAGGGCGTCGTCAAAATTTTAATGGTAATAAATATTGTCTAATGATTTTTTTAATATAGTTGAAGTAACGTAGGATCTATTTTAAATACAATTTTCAGTTTTCAACAACAAAAATTGCTTCTTCTTTTTGAATAAAATATCTCAAAATCGTATATAATTATTATAAATATCATAAAATAAGAAGAATTATTGTGTATAATAATACAAATAAATGTAATTTAAACACAAATACAAAGAAAATGAAAGAAACTATTAAAAATGCAAAAAAAAAAATGTAATTAATAATCACAATATTTTATTGTTATTTTATAATTTTATTGTATTTTACATATTCATATATTTATTTTTTTATTTTTACAAATTGTTTATATTATTGTTGACATTTGTATCTTATGCAGGATAATATTATCATTTGTATGTATATCGCGTCCACAAAATATATTATTTTTATTTGAAATATTAGATAAAAATACATTGCTGCTTAAATATAACAGTAAAAAATATTCATAGGATTGATACAAGAACATAATATAGTGGTAACAAAACACATAAATATATTATTAGATTTTTAAAAAGGCAGTAAAAGCAAAAAAAAAATTAAAGGAATATTATATTATAGTCATTAAAATTAATAAATAAGTAAGAAGGAGGAGAAAGCTTTAAATAAATAAAAACAGTATAAATTCTAATTAAATAAATAAATAAGATTTGTACAAAAAAGGACGAGATGATTTAAGGATGTTTTGAAGTGTGTTATCTATTTTATTTATTTATATTGTTTTTAATACAAATTTGAATGGGATATATTTATAGAATTTAGCTAAATTTCATAGTTATTTTTTCTTGAACAAAGTAGTAACTCAAATTACTTCTATTTTCGTTGGAAATTGTTTTGAATATTATAACGTAATTTTTATCGTAATTTTATTTTATTGTAAAATTGTTGCACATTTGCATTCATATTATAAATTCAATTTTTTAGTTATTGTAAAGAATTAACAAATAAAACAAGAAAATATTCTATAAAATAAAATGAAAAGTACTTTTATAATACTAAAATAATGATGATAACAACAACAACAACAACAACAACAACAACAATAATAATAATAATAATAATAATAATAATAATAATAATAATAATAATAATAATAATAATAATAATAATAATAATAATAATAATAATAATAATAATAATAATAATAATAATAATAATAATAATAATAATAATAATAATAATAAATAATAATAGCTGAATTTACTTCGTTTTCATTGGTAGAATGTATTATTCCAAGACACCGCAACAGTTAATCCTTTTATTCGCGGGATTTTAAAAGTACCTTAGTATTTTCAAAATCATTTTAAATAGTTTTAAGATGACAAACAGTTGCTGTTGTTTCGTAGGAGATAAAGAAAACGATTCACTGACAGAATATAACAGTAACTATAAGTTTTGACTTTTTTCGAGTTACTTTTCTCGTTACACGTCTCTATATACTATACATTTTTTGTATAAATTATTTTTAATGTAAACAAGTAAAAAATAAAATAAAATTTTTTCGAAAAATATGATTTTATGAATTCATTTTTAATGCATTATTCAATCACCTACATTCTTTCAGTGCATTGATCGATATATGATTAACACTTTATCTTATATACCCTCTCTCCATGACGACTCTATTCACTAGCAATTATTGCGCGAGTGGTATCATTTACAGTAATTGATTTGTTATATTATACTAATTGGTCAATTAAATTAGACTAAGTGCATTAAGTTAATGGTTAATTGGTGTATAGTTTGCAGTGTCATGCTGGGCAGTGGTTAATGAAAATTAAAGGAATTTAGGAGGACTTGGGTAGACCCAGAACCACTATTTCTATACTACTCAGGTTGTATTAATTATTTTTTTAATACAAATATATACTAATACTTTCATCGAAACACGAAAGGATGATATCAGCGAAAACAATATATATAAAACGAGAAATACTTTTAAATTTATATTATCCTTTATGACAAAATTCTTATCGAAACCTTTGCATTACATGTATATTGTACATATATATATATATATTAATTGAATGTATATGTGAAATTAATAAAATTATAAACTACATATATTGTATATACTTCTGTGAGACTTTATACTTAATATTACACCTATTTCGAACTGCGAATCAGAGAGGATACATAATCAAAATTAAATGTAATTAAAAATGTCAGGAGAACATCAATCCATTTATAAAATTTGAACTCACTATTCCGTTTTTCTACTGCATTAAGGGGACTCACTATCGCAACTTGACATTTTAAATGTAATTCAGAAGTTTTGTGAGATAAAGACACGAAAAGAAAACAGTTGCATAATTAATTAAAACCTGTATTTATTTTTCGTCTCAAATATATTATTTTAACCTTCAAATTCATATTAACACACCAATACAAAATAATTATTAATTATTATTATAAGAATTAAAATTACTGTGATTTATAAAACATATAATTATTCTTTTTAATTAACATATTTAATGGTTTTTTTACACAAAAGTCTAAACGACGGACACAATTTGATTTTAAGATACACTTGGTGACAATTGTCATCCTCGTGCCTTACTTGGAGAAAAAAATTGGTTAACGCTAAAACACACGGACAGAGTTTTTTGTTTTACACCAAATATGAAACGGTGCAGTGCCGCGGGATTAAAAAAAAAATTATTGCACCCCTAAGTACGGCCATCCTCTTCAAGAGACTCTTTTTACACTACTGTAGTATATGTTTTTTATTTATTCGTATTGAAATCTTAAAAATGAAGTGAAATCGTATAATATAGTATTTGTTAAAATATTTTTGTTATAATTGAAATAAGTAATTAACCGTATTAAAATCTTTCGATAATTTCTAACAACGAAAAATTTTTGTTCGGATATTTATAAAATTACTAGTAATGACAGTTACTAAACAACATTAATATTAAAGTCGAACAATTTTTTTTTATTATACAAACATATATTTGTGTACCGTTTTTTTTTCATTTCGTATATCGGACATACTATATCCGACAAAATAATCAAAATCAATCCGGGTCGGATAGATATTAAATAATAAATATGCACATTTGGTGGCCAACGTTATTATGCGGAAAGAGTATTTTTCTTTTTTTAAATATTTTTTAAGCTTCATGAATGTTTCATTTATTAATTCAGCATAATATTCAAAACGGATTCAATATTTGTACACGTGCAATTTCGTATAAATTATTATTATTTAATTTTTATATTTTACAACGTGCGCTATAATGGGGTTTTTTAAACAAAATATTGACCATAAGCCATTTCCGACATTATACGTATAAAATATAATTATAATATTCAGTTTTACAATAAAACTAAATTCTACGGTCAGCCCAAAGAATGTTTGACGCGTTTATAAAGTGAACATTTTTTTTCTGTCGATTATAATAAATATATTTTTAGATTTGAAAACATTCAAATTTAATAAATGATTTAAAAAGCGACCAATGTGTGATTCGTTTTGAAATAACGTAATCAAATTTACTTTTAGGTGTTATCTTAGGTGTTATAAAATATTTCTACACTGAATTGATCCTGTTTAAACACTATCTCACTGAAAGTAGGTGTACGGACTCCGTATTTTAGTCTTTCTCAAGAAATCAAATTTAAATTAAACCCACATGTCTTGAAAGGAAAATTTCCGATAACTATCTGCCAACGTGTCATTTGATGTCAAATCAAACGTTATAATACTCAAATTTACGAATAAAAACAATTGCAGACCGAAATGTCATAAAAGATTAAAGAAAAGTATGTTGTATCGCGATCTATTTATTGCATAATTCGTAAATGAAAAACTTGAATATTTTCGTCGGTAAGCGTCTTCTCCAGTACAAAACTTGAACACCATAAATTCGTTGTTAATTTCACGTAATAAAAATTTGTATATTCATTTTACTTATAATTATTATTTTTTGCCTGCTTTTCCAGAAGCAATAATTCAGCTATGATAAATTTATTAAACATGAATATATCAAAGCCATGTCTACTCAGGATTTTAAATACTAAATTCCTTATTTCGTATACTCGTACATATGCGAAAATTGTTGACGCAACATTAACAGCTGTTAATCCTATCAATTTATAACCTTGTGTTTTCCGTTTGATCCCTTTTGCTTTATAATGTTATGACGCGCTTAGTTGGGTAATTATAGTATTTCCTGCGTAGAGTAACTAACATGTTTTCAAATGAAATGCCCTGTTATTCAAAAAAATAATTTTATACATTTTAATAGGATTTTTATTTTTTTTTAATTTTTATTTTACACAACACATTTTACTAAATTGTATGTATTTTCATATAGAAGGGGATTATTTATATTACTAACATTATAATATTAAAAAATAACTGTATACGCATTATAATATACGCACGTACTACGCATCAGGCATAGTCGCAAAAAAATAATAATTGCGGATTGTATAAAATATTACAATGTTTTAGTTAATATAATGGATAAAATTCGGAATACGAATAATATGATATCTAAAAAAAAAAAAACAAAAATTATACTTAACAGTTTTAATAATATAAACATGAATCATAATGGCTCACAAATGAAAATCCAATAAAATATTTAACTAATACTATTGGAAATTCAAGACTGGTCATTAATAAGTTAAAGTTAAGAAGTTAATTTGATTTTAATTAAGTTACTTAACGCAAATTCATTTTTTTGCAAAAATTAACTTTAATTTCATAAATTTCTGTATTTTTTTAACTTCAAGTTAATTATTTTTATAAAAGTATCTGAAATTAAAATCGATATACGAGTATGTAACACTTTTTACTATAGTATTGTTTGTAGAGTGTTTTGTAGCATGTATGCATAATTGTGTCGACGATTAGAGGAGTGTTTGAACTATTAACATGGTCAATTTAATTTTTTGAAGTTAATTTTTAAATTTAAAAACAATAATATCGTTAATGTTACTTCATTTCAGAGTTCCTTAAATAAACGAGTCAAAAAAAATTGGTAACTTTTCAACATCGCTGAAATAAATATAAATGTTACCATTATTATTCTACAAAAAAAAAAAAAAATATATATAAAAAAATTAAACAGATTTTACGCATATTTTATCACCGTATTGTACTAAATATTATAGTGTTATTTACATTTTGTTTTCGTGAATACGATTTATGACGTATATATCATATTATGATTGTATAAAAATATTCATATTCAATGGTTATATAAACAAGCATTTCGATACGTTCATGAATTACATAAAATATGTCGTGAATATCAATTAAGGTAAAGAACAATTTTATACCACACTGATTGACGTCAGAGAAATGAACACGTACGTATATGACGTTGAAAACCTATTTGCCAATTTAATTTTTACTATAGAAAACCAAGCCCATTTTCTTTATATTTTATTTATTGATTTATTCGTTTTTTCGTCTGACAAATATTTATGAGATTATAGTGTTGTGTCGAATATCGTTTTGAGCAATAATATTATATTTGTTCGTTTTTCATTGTATTTGTTTCCTACACTTTTTATAAAAGCATACAGTTACAATATTATACGAGATCGTAAAGTGGTGTGCAGTATTTCTTTCGAGTTTTTCGCTTTCTCTAATTCTAGGTGATCAACTGACTTACAGACTGTTAAAATTATAGGTAATTTTGAAATTGGCCTCTTTTATTAATTATTCTTTATTTTATTTTAAAAATATTAAAGTATACAAATTAAAATGTGTGATGACGTGATCTCTTGTATTTATACGCAATATACATTACTTAATCTCAAAAAAGTCGTGTTTACTAAATAAAGAAAATATTTTTTATTTTATTGTTTGAATGAATTTTCCAATTATTATTATTTAGTAAACACTCAAAGTTAATGAAGGACCTCAAGATATAAACAAATATTTTTTTATCAAATTCACACAATTTTTCTAGACGTATGTTTCAAGTGTTAATATAGGTTTTATAGAAAATTTTTAATTTTTATCTTTCGTTCCACCCAATTCAATAGATTTGTAATCATACACATTATTATATTACCTATAGATGTTGCGAACAGTTCTTAAACATATTTAATTAAACACTATAATCTGTAATTGAAAATTCAATAATTACATGTTCTATGACAAATATATTTATGCAAAATGTATTACAATTTTATTTATGTTATATAATTTAGTTATTAAAAGTATTAAATCGAAATTTATATATCCAAAAACAGAAATTTTCAAAATATTTGTAATATGGTATTTATTTATCTAAAAAATATAAAACAATAAACTTAACAAAAATGTAATTTACTTGTGTAAATTAGAATTTTAAGGAGATTTGTCTACATTTTTTTAAAAAATAGTTTAATGTTTCTTTTAATAGGTAATGAAAAAAATAATAGTTTAAAACGAGGATTATCAAACTGGGAGCCGCGCTCCCAAGGAAAGCGTTACAGAATTTTAGAGGAGGCGTAAAAGTATTTTCAAAAATGCAATTTTTGTGAAATTTGCACACCTCTGAGCGACAAAAAAAAAAATCAATAGATAGATTTCAATTTTTTTAAATTTAGACAATTTCGGATTTTTAAATTTTAGGAATATGCTTGTGCTTGAGAAAATGATATTGAAACCTTGCATGGTATGTTTTCCCGGAGAAAATTTCATAAGCTTTTCAATAGAATGTTCAAAGACCAATAGTTCAGGAGATATAGCCAGTTAAAGAAGAAAAATTACGTTTTTTCGAAGAAAACACAAAAATTGAAATTTCTACCTTAAACTTGATAAACGGAACGTAATTTAAATGAACTTTTTTGTAGCATTTGAAATGTAAAATAACCCCCTGATGTTTGTACACTTTATCACTAGCCACACTGTATAATAGTAAAATTTCCAAATTCATTAGAAATTAAAAATTTTGAAATTATACGTTTTGAAACATACTGATGAATTTGTATACTGATTATAAGTCACTTCATCATTTTTCTCAGTATTGATCTAAAAAATTATAAAATACTCATATTGCCTAGTCATATTTTCATTATGCTTTTATGCGAGTACACCTAAAAATGTTATCTTTATCAATAAACCTAAACACAATTTGCAATATTATTTTCTTTCGGTTTACGATTATCGTGTTCTCGACAAATTTAATAATTTTTCTATTGTAACATCTAGTAATTTAAATAGGTGTCTGAATTGCAATCATTAATTTCGTAATTTATTGTGTTGAATTTATAATATAATAGATACCTAATTAATAACTTCCTTACTAATGCAATCGCTTGTGGAGTGATTAGCTTATGATTATATCATACATTCCTACGACATAAGATGTCCAACTTGGTACCCAACTTTAACTTACCAGGAAATGTCTCTTTTAAATGCAATATTTAGCTACACTGTCACATAAACTGACAAAAATAAATGACATTTTTAAAACATTAGTCACATTTATGATTCCCGATTTTAAAATTATTATTCGTAAAAACACTGAAAATATGATTTAAACTAATGTATAATATATATTAATTATCTTTTATATTTTCTTTTCATCGGTAAAAACTAATAAATACAACATGAATTTATTTATCCCTCAAGTAATTTTTTTTATACACGGAAAACTCTCGTTCACTCGTTAACGGCCAATTATAAATTTCCGGTTAGTTCAAGGAAAATAAATATTTTATCTTACTCTAGTCTGTAATATTATGTAAATAGACTAACTTCAGGTTAATTAACTATGTATTTATATTTCAAAATAAATCATGTATAAAAATCAACAATTAAAAACTTTCTCCTAGATGCAAATCGTTAAAAATTAATTGGAAATAATTATTATTATTTTTAGTAAAATAAATAATTATAATATTGTCAATTAAAAATTGTTTATGTGAAAACGAATAAGTATTATTAAAAAATATAATATTATTGATGTCTTGTCTGATGAAAAGTCATAAATACGATTATTTATATTATAGTGGTAGGTAGATGATTGATTGGAGGCTGGCCTTGGAGTATTATACTAAATTTACTTCTAGAAAGATTTAAAGTAGGAAATAAACAATGCAATAGAACAATATACTTTTAGATAAAAATAGTAATAAAGAATCTTATTATTATTATTATTTTTATTATTATTAAACAATTTCAAAATAAGAGCTAAGCTAGTATTGATATAATGGTATATTTTGTTTATAAACATGTATACGGTAAAATTAAAAATAATATCCACTATATGTGTTAAATTATTTGCAATTCGTTTTGGCAGTTTGATATCTCAATAATTTGTTCACCATTCAAGGCTACTTCATAAGATATGCATTTTTGAAAAATTATTGTTTATGTGTAAAAAAATAAAAATACATTTGTAACTTTCATTTACAATGAACTTTTCAAGTTTCAAAACATTGATCTGAATTTATTTTTATGGGTAATGTTTAGGAACAACCATATTAAATTAAATTAATTGCAATGAAAATTTCACACATTTTAATAGCCTCTTATTGCATGTGTGAGCACAGTATGTACAACGTGTATTTGTGCTTCAAAATATTTCGTTGGTGTACTTTTGAAAGGAGTCTCTACGAGCATTAATATATTAATATATTATTATATTAATTTAATTACTCAATATAATAGAGTATAAAAGAAACTAAATATACATGTATTTGATAGTAAAATTATAAATTCTATTTTGTATATTTTTAAATTAGGAATATTGTATGATGGATTAATATACATCAGAATTCATCAGAGTAACCAAAGTAATCAGTTTTATATATAATAGTAGAAAAAGAACGTCATATTCAAAGCTTCTACATGTAGGACCAGCAATGTATTCAGAACGGACATAATATGCGGTGTATAGAAATTAGATTTAAAGTCAAATGGATAGGATCAAAAGGAAAATATAAGACATGATGACAGGATTTTAGCATGAATGAAGTGTACTGGATGTCATAACAGACATGTTTGATAGTCTGAGTGTATTAGAATGCGTATATATATATATATATATATATATATATATATATATATATATATATATATATATATACATACAAGAAACAAATGAAAGAATTGCAATAACAATAAACAATTACTTGTTTATATTCTGTATGAGAATTATCATAAACATTTTTTAATAACTTATTTTATAATCAATATAACATCGTAAACAGCGAACCCAATATTTTTTAAGCATACCATTAATAATATAATTGTTTTGCCAGTCCTAAGTCTGAAAAATGGGAAGGAAAATATTGATTTTGCAAAAATATTCCTTGACGCAATTCGAATAAAAAATATTTTTTATGCAATTTAAATAATAATAATAATAATAATAATAATAATAATAATAATAATAATAATAATAATAATAATAATAATAATAATAATAATAATAATAATAATAATAATAATAATAATAATAATAAAACGAAGATAGGGAGCCGCGGGGTGTTTTGCATGCTGTTTAAGTGAATTACTTGGATCAAGATTTAATAGTGTAATGTTTTCACCATAAATTTGTTTTATTGCTTTCGATAAAACGATTCTGTGCGAAGTTTTGGTGTAAAATTTTGGGTATATAACATAAACTAACCATTTTTATTAATTAAATGTCTCAGAACCTATAATTACTATAAACAGTCCAAAATTTAAAAATTTTTTGAAATTTTTTTTCGTTAATATAATATAAATGAATATTTCAAGTTTCTAAACCCATTAGTTTCAAATTCTGAAGAAATAACGATAATCGATTTCAACGAAATCACGTTTTTACAACTTTTATCTAATTTTATTAATTGAGTTATACGTGTATTTTACGCGCTTTTGAAAAAAATTACCTCTCTAAAGTACCGACTACATGCAATTTGCTACCGGAAACAAGGCGTGACGGTAAAGATCGGTGTATTCCTTCTGGTAGAATATTTGGACATAAAAAAAAAATCCACATCATTGTAAAACCAATACCCTCCTTGTTCCGCTCAGAATCTATAATTTAATTAAAAATGGGAAGCAATTTACAGTCACCCGCAATTGTGTATGTGTTTTGTTGAATTGCAATAATGGATGATGATGACTATATTATATAAAGTTTATGTACGAAGTGGAACTGTAGAAGATTCATCTTAACGGATATATTCCTGAAAAAAAAAAACACTTGGGCAATTAAATATTTGTTTTTAACAAGGTTGCTCACTTATATTTTTAAATACGTTCGTATCATATATTTAATATAATGTATAAATATATAATATATTATATGTATACCTAATGTAACCGCCTGCGTTTGCTTTTATAATTATTCCTACGTTGGAAATTTAATAATTATCGCGATTGGCACCTGTCAAATGCACGCGAATGACGTGTGTCGAGTACTTTATATTGTACTTTAATTATACAAATTACATAATATCAATATAGTAATATTATATTCTCTTTATTGTTTGCGTGAAATTGAGTGATTCTATTTGAAATCTATTGGAAGAATTGAACAGGACAAATATAATATGAACTGTGGAGTACCTATCTATATAACACACGATTTTATGCAAATTGAATAATAATATAATAAAGTGCTGGAAGTGGAAAAAAAAATTACCATAAATATAAAACCATAGATTTTATTTTACGACCACACGCCTATTAAATTCAAATTTAATTGTAGTATTAATAATCGATCATTTTTATTATACCGAACATTAAGTAGTATGTACTTGTATAAATAAAATAACACGTATCATTTATAAATTTAAATTCTATACTTATAGCGTTAATTAGGTTTAATTTGAATTAATTAAATGATTGCTTTTTTGTACAAAATATTATTTTTATAAATGAAAATTTTATAAATATAAACACGTATTTTTTTTTTTAATGATTTTAAACTAATTTTAGTTGAAACAAAAATAATGAGTAATATCGATATCGGATCACATATTCTATGTGAATTTTTTATTTTTTATTATTATTATTATTATTCATTCTGTAGTGTAAACGTCTCTTTTATATATAAAACGAACGGGTTGGATAATTAAATTGCGTTATTCATGAATTATTTATTCGTCGCTTTATCAGTCTAGTTAACAGTCGATTACCCTTAAATACGCGTTCGTGCAAATTATTATTATTATAAAATATAAGGGACAATATCATTTTATTGCTAACACGTTCACTAATAAACAAACAAATTACAATTTTCCGTAATTTTACGTATTCTCAATTTAAACAAATAATCCACAACGCAGGTTGTCAGTGTCAAACAATATTATGTTGTACACACTTGTTAATGAAGAAGATTTGATTTTAAATTATAATTGTCGTAAGACAGATAATAATAAAAGCATTTAAAAATATAATATTATCATTCATTTACTAATAGTATTTTTTTTAAAATTCTTAATAAATAATTTTATGAAAAATAAAAAGTTGAACCGTAATGTTATGGTATTTTATTCTATCAATGTTATCTTGTACAAAATAAACATTGACAAAATCGGGTGATTTAAATTATTTTCATAATATAATGTATTATTTTATGTTTATAAATATTTTAGTTTAAAAAAAGTAATATCATGTATAATTAATTAAAAAATAAAAATAATTGCTAGTATTCGTTTAAAATTATTTAAAGGGATTCTGTCATCTTAGCTGCTTTATCGCGTTTTTGGGTTTTAGGTTGTATGTAAACCTATAGATAATAAAACGTTTGTCTTATTCTTTAAACCGTTTACCGTAGACTGGTCCAACCGAATAAAAAATTTTAGCGCCGCCACTGAATCGGTTACTGCATATTGTAGATTTTCGATTTTAGATCGGTTGTGTTTTCGTTGTGTTCAAACAATACTCGCATTAGTATACGGTTAAGTGAAATGACAACAACAAAATCCTTTGTGCAGCGTCTTCTTAATGATATTTAACACAACAAAACAATATTACTGGAGTTACTAACTTGTCGTTCACCGGAGTGAAATCGACAACAACTCGTATTGGAAATAATTATAATCGCAAAGTTTCTTTGGTCGACGGGCCGAAAGATCTGTTCATTTGGAACACTCGAAACTCGCGTCCCGATTTTCTTCAACTCCGTAGGCAGAAAAGTTCGCGTCCAAGTGTTTCAAACGTGTTGGTATATACGCTCTGAAGTGTTATTCTTTCGTCGTTTTATTTACGTTGTTAACCGTCAAAATTAAATGCATGTTCGGTTATTTCTCTAACATTTTAAATATACGCGTTGTGACCTCGTGTCCCGTTTACCACCAATATCCTTTTACAAATCGATATTGAACGTACACACCTATAGAAATATTTTTGTACGTCGAGTATCGTATTATAATAACATTATCTGTTAGGTTAGAGGGCGTTGCTCGGTGTCCATACTACACCGAACGTAAATAAATAACGATGATTGGTTTGAATCATTAAAGTCCCATTCCATACACGACCACGCAGTTAAAATTACTATAACTTTGATCGATATATTGTAATTTATGAGCAGCAGTATTTTTGCATACTATTTCTACAAACATTTTATTAAAATATTTTATTTACGCACTTGGCTCATATTATATAATGATTATGTTATAATATTATGTTATTATATTATATAATATGATTATGTTTATTGATTATAATGATTTTAAAAAATAAAGCAAGTAGAAATTGTGAGATATTTTCAGAAATATCACTTGACAATCAACTGGAACAAAACCGATGTGTCAAAAAATATATCGAATTCATAGGCTATAAGAGTCCAAATTGATGATAATCATAGCTTCGACTAAGTTGAAAACTTTAGACACCCGGTTAGTATAAACAAACAAGTTGGATAGTGAATCACGGAAATAAAATCGAGGATTTGCACGAGCGAAATCTGCAAGTACGATTAAAGACATAAGGTGGAATGTGATTGGACATTTATTTTACACGATATAATAATAGATGAAAAGATAAAAAACAAAAAAAAACCGAGAAGGACCAAAAACGTCATATATCAGAAAAATGAGTTCTGATGCGTGGCTAAAAATAAGTACAAAGAATTGAAGTGGCTAGCTGCTAATGGATACAAGTTGAAAGAATATGGGAAATTGCGAAACCAACCAAAGAATTGAATAACAGAAAATAATGAGAGTGAGAACGTTTAGATTTCATATGTCTTTAAGATTTATTAAAAGATAATACGAATATTTCAGTCACATCAATCGGTGTATTTTATATGTATAACGACTAATTAGACTGAGAGAAAGTGAACGTCGTGTCGTCGTACATATTATTTCTATGACAATATTTTGCTTATTGGTATTATTGTCGTCGTTGAATTGTCCGCTCCGAAACACTATAAAATGAGCGTCACTTACCAAGAAGAGATCTATAAGGTCATTTAAGACTAAGCTGATTATTAAGTATACCGAATTGAAAAAAAAATCTATCTTTTTGTCATAAGTGTACTATAATTTTTCCTTGTCCTTCCTTCCTTCCTTGTCCGCTATTTTCTTTGTCTATACGTAAAATACATTAAAAATTATGATTTGATGAATGGGAGAATCACGTTTGGATTAATCGATAAACATTACGTTCAAAAAACGCAAATCATTTTCTCTCAATCGTTCTGTAAATATTTATAATTAAACTTTTCGTTTCCGTATTGTGCGTTTTAATCACGAGGTGGTATTATTTGCCACAACGAATCGAAGTTATTTTTCTTGTTTATGATACCAAGTACCAATCACGTAAAGTAATTTATTACTATCGGTTATTTTTAAAATGTTATTTCGTCTAAATGGGTCATACGAAATGATATTTTTTTGACCCAAATGGGCTGTGTTTTATTTTAAATTTACGTTTAGCGAACATACTAAAAACACTCAACGAAAATTGTCATTGTTTCACACACACAGCTATTTATGTTATATAAATAATTAATAAATAATAAAGAAACATTTAATTTTACAAATAATAGTTTCAAATAATGAATCCCAATATAACAATATTTTTGAGCCCTAGGGTCAGTGGCGTAGACGAGATTTCATAACGGGGTCCTATATTTTATGTACGCAGTTGTGACTCTAAAACAAATTAAATATAACATATCAATACGCACCATAAAATATAAATATAAAACACGAAATAAACTCGATTTGCGTTAATTTAATAGCTGATAAATATAATAATATATTAGTCTAATTCCTAAATAAATTACTTGGATTATTCTTTTAGTTGCATTTTTCTAGGACATTTTGTACTAATAACTTTATTACAGACATACTGCGTAGATAACAATAAATGTAATTGCAGACACAATTTGGAGTATTTACAAAAAAATTTAATATTTATTAAAAAAATGATAAGGAATCAGTAAAAAAATAATTTAAAAAAACACGATTCATGGAGAGGAAGTTATAGCCTCCCCCTCGGCTACGCGATTGCCTAGGCCTATGTGACCTATGCAGTGGCGTATTTGAAACTTCACCTCAGGGGGCGATGGTAAAAGGACTCCCCCCCCTTCCCACCAAGAAAAAAAATTATATGTAGGAATATAATTATTGAACAAAACACATTTTATTTATTGAGATAATTTTTGATAACTATAGTGTTATCAACATTTTCATAAAAAAATACTTGTAACTTATAACACAGAACAATATAATATAAAATAATATAATTTTTTTAAATCTCTCGGGGGGCGATTGCCCCTATCGCCCCCCTCAATTACGCCACTGGACCTATGTGTAAATTCGTTTGTGATTATTGTTATTATTATTATCGACCACGTCGTGTTGTTTACATTTATTGTTTTCGCCAGAGTGTCTTATTGTTGTTATACGCATATAATACGTCTACAGTTGACGATGATGACGGTGTGTGTACATTAGTCCTCTCCCGCGTAGTTTAATGGAAACATAATACGGTTCACTGGCTGTACTGTAACTCGAGTATTAAATATACAGAACATCCTCTGCAATATTCGTTTGACGCCAAAGTTTTCGAAACAGATAACGGATGTATTATATTTGTAGTATATTTTAGGTATTAGTTGTATATTATATTATATCGAAGCTCCTAGTAGACTAGTAAACTAACGTAATTGAAGAATTTGCCGCTGCTTAAGGCTAGTAAACAATATAGTTTTTCAATAAGAGTTAAGACGGAAAATTGTTGTGTACCTTCGTATATTTTCATACAAATTATACTTGCACCACAGTCTCACACTGAACCAGATCAACACTCGATCATGGTAAGCCATCCTCATATTGTTTATACAATTCGTCAACATCAAAAAAATACTCTACTGTTTTTGTATTTTCGCAATTATTTTTATAAAATTACGTGAAAATAAATTTTTTTTTCATAAAAAAAACCCATTGATCTGAAATTCTAAAATATCGAATAAAACATTATTCAGTTACATTCGATTAAAAGTCAATATATATATATATATATATATATATATATATATATATAGTGTAAGATATTCAACTGGCTTTAATAAAATAAGTGAATATATATTACTGTTTTAAAAAGTTTTGTTTCTTTCAAAATGGTCGCTTTTAACGCTATACATACGAGTAAAATTAGAAGATGTAAAATTTTACAAGTAAAATTATGTATAGCTATAATAATTATCACCTATTCTATATAATTATAATAATAATAACAATAATAATAAATTTAATGATTATTATAATATACAGTTATGTTTCAAAAAAAAAAACATTTAAACGTAATGGGTCCATATTATGCGTAAAATTGCAAATACTTTTCTCTCTTTCGAAAAATACATAATTAATTAAAAAATCATTCATTATTATTAAACTTAAAAGAATAATAATCATTGAAACTTTAATATTCATAATTTCGAAAATTTTAAAAACATGACAAAAATAAGGTTTCTTTTATTAACGTGAGACTTCGCATTTTAAAAATAGTATTATTTTTACTCGTATACTTTTTAATTATATTAAACGAAATGATAAAAGTTAACACTATAAAAGCTCGAAAATCATTCATTTTAATACTTCTACGAATTTCTTTTAATTTCGTCGTTATTGTGCTGACCGAAAATTTCCGTAAAATGACAATTTTATTAAATGTATTTATAGACAATTTATTTTGCATTTTTTCAATTTTCAATTCACAAAATTATTCCTAAATTAAACAAACTACGAGTATATAGTGTAATAAAATATACGTGTAAAATAATAAAATCTAATAATTTACAAAATCTATAAATCATATACCAAATATCTCAAACTAATTATTATATTTTCAGACGAATGATTTTCTACCTTTTTTCTGTAATTAAATTTGTGAATTTGCTCAATTTTAATTTTCGTTTGTCTTCCTTATCAATACGGGCAACTTTTAGTTTTGTGAGTCCAACCTCGCTTTGTAAACCCTCAAAAAATTTTCTTATTGTTATACGCCGTGACTGTTAATTCGATTTTATAAACCATTAGGTCATCCTTCTTTTTCATGAACTCTTGTTAATCTGTTTATCGCAGTATTATATTTTAGGATCAGTAGTTTGTGATCATATATTTTGGTTTCTGTCTTATCCGTCGCACTGGTCTATTTTTAAATTTTCATCTGTTTCTTCGTTTGATCGTATAGAAGTCTGCAATTCAGTACGCGTGCCGCGTGGTCGACAATTGTTTAGTTATAGCAAAATTGATTATACATTTATACATAAGATATTACATTAATACAATTTCGTATCAATATCAGGTTCAATTAAAATGTGGCAATTATTATCAGTTACTATTTTTTTTTTTTAGTTTACCTTTTAATTAAAATTTGCATATTTATGTTTTAATTGAATTTCCACTATACGTATAAGATATTTTTTTCTTAATGAAAAATAAATTATTTATATTCTATATATAATATATCATAAAATGGTAATTTATCTGAAATATCAATTCGCTAAAATTTTCTAAAACCGGGTGCTCATGTAATTTTATTAAAATCAAAATACTCCGGCTGTTTAAATTTTATAGTTTTGTGGACTATCTATCTTTAATCTACCGGTGATTTTGATTTTATATTTTTCGTCCTCCGAAATGCAGCGTCCAGATTACTGCGGACTGTTTTCGACACATTACTACATTGTCGATGGTCAATCGAAACATCACAATCACACATGTATATTTTGCATGTAAATAGCGCATTTATCATGCGAATATGTTTAACGATTAATATACATATTATGTATGACGGGTTTTTACTCTAAATTGGGATTGAAATTTCCAATTTAGGATATTCGTATACATTATTATAAAAACTCAGTTTTAATAACTGTATAGTTATACATTAGGTACCTGCACTCAATACACGACATATAATCCCGTTTGATCGTAATGTAATAATTTTAATATGTACGGCGTACACTGTATGCCATATATACCGGGTTCAGTGTTTATTAAATTGTTTTATTTATTTTTAACTAGTGAAATAATTAAAAAGGGCTAAACTAGTAACATCGGGCTTAGCAGTTTATTCCTTTGCGTTACGTTTTCAATAATTTGTTGAATATTTATTTATTGAAATCGATTGATTTCGGTATAAAAATAATAAATTATTAATAATGAAATTACCAAAAAACTACGTACACAATCCCGTTTTAATTTCTATATGACGAAAACGATATTTATTATACGTACTATTAAGGTATCGAAGCATTTTCTCTGCATTATATTTGACTTGATGAAAAAACATATTAAAATAAAAAACAATTGCAAATAGAAAACTACGTTGGATTATTATTATTTTTTTTTTGTGGGAAACGTTCTAGAAGGAAAACGGGACGTTATAATAATGATCGTACTGTTATCAAGGCTCGGCATTTTTGTACTGAAAATTACTGAAATATGCGCTGTAATGTGACAAAAAAAAAAAAAAAAAATCTTAAAATATGCCCTAATTAACAGCAAAACAAAAAAGTTATTTGTAAATTATAGTAAAGGTAAAGCGCCGCACACTGTCAAAGATATCGCGATAATTTAATACCTAAAATTAGACTGTTACGAAATATCTAATGGGATCGCAATGGTTAAGAGATTTATGAAAAACACTAAATAATTTAAATTCAATTCGTATTGGCGAAAAAATATTTGAAATAGCATATAACTGGAAAAATGACACTAAAAAATCCAAAACGCTTAAAGTGCGCAATGTATAAAATTGCATACTTCAAATCCGATTGATCTGTATTTTTCTATCTTTATTTGTATTCAGTAATAATAATAATTGAATCGGTCATTTCAAAAAGAACATAAGTCAAATAAGTTTTATATTATTTTAGTGAAATATAGTCAAAGATAGGACAATTTAAAACCACAAATTATGAATGTCATAAACCTTAAAAATAAATGTGTAAAGAGGTAAAAGTACAAAAAAAGTTAAATTTCTGGAGTTATGAAGTTATTTGTGGTTTGTATAAAATTTCAATTTGATGACTTACGTTGTTTTTGAAATGACCGATTCAATTAGTAAATACTATAAATTCCGAGCCGTGATTATTATACGAGTACAATGTTGTTGTATCGTTTAAAATCGTGATTAAGCATTCCTTTCGGTCGATCGTTTTTCGTTCTAATAACGAATCGACGATGATAATGAATATTGAATTTGAATATAACAATATGGGGCAACAAGCGGCCTCGCATATTATGCCGAGCGCGGTACACTGCAGTAGGCGCGCCGTTTTAACAATAATTATTACATTTTAGTACCTAATCAATTATTGCCGCTTCGGATGACAACAACCGTTACAATATTATCAGCTGCTCTTTCGACTGTCCGGCGAAGCACGCATGCGATATTACAATTAATATTATTTATATGCCGTGCACATACCGTACCATATTATTTTACATTTTTATATGTTTGACGCCGCTTTAGAGACAAATCGATAATATCGACGTATCGATTGTAATATTATTATGTATTGTAACTTCGTCGTCGTCTTCGTCTGTAATATACAGAGAGGTACTGTTATCATCCGCACCACTGCGTGAATAGCAACGATGATTTCACAGCGAATTGTAGTGTGACGAATTTCCGAAGTCAACGTGAGCGCAACAGAAACGGACGTCGTACGAAATTTATTTTATACGTTAGATCAGGGGTCGGCAACCCGCGGCCCGCGAAGCAATTTTTTATAGCCCCCACACGAAGATGTTAAATTAAAAAAAAATTGTTTTATCAATATAAATGTAATATATATACATATATATATATATGTATGGGACTTCTCTCAAATTTAATCTAATCTCGCGCATTGGTCTATAATTTTACACTTTTTTATTTGATTTCTTAAATATTATTTTTTCGGTGGTTTTTGAGTTATATCTTTAGGCGATTTTGAGAAAATCAAAAAAATTATCTCTCTTAAAGTACCGACTAGATGCAATTTGCTAACGGAATGTAACTGTGACCGTAAAGAACGGAGCACTCTTTCTGGTAGACATATTTGGTACATATTTGGTAGACATATTTGGTCAAAAAAAAAATAAATTTTTATCGGTAGTTTTTGAATTATAATTTTAGGTGCTTTTGAGAAAATTGAAAAAATGACCTCTCTAAAGTACCAACTAGATGCGATTTGCTGGCGGGGACAAACTGTGACCCAAGAGATCGGAGCATTCCTTCTGGTAGAATTTTTGGGTACAGACATAAAAAAACACATCATTGTAAAAATCGCTCCGCTTAGAATCTAAAATTAAATAAAACATTTCTTAAAAATTGAGGCGGCTCAATTCTTTCAATGAATTATTTCTGTAATACTATAGCAATATTCGATACTGCATCTGACGTTATTACAATGACAAATGGTGTACGAGCTCAGCGTATATTATACTTATAATAATAATAATTTATAATTACAATCAGCTGCTATCAATATTGAAGTAGATAATACAAATTTTATATGAAAGTATGGTGTATTTATAACATAAAAAATAAAAAAAAAAAAGAAATCGACTTAAAAATATGTACAAACAAGTATGAAATAATTAGTAATATCTAGTTATTATAATTAGTATTATCTGGTAGTATATTCTCTTTTAATTTTGTTATTAAATTAATATGTATTTTTCTTAAACAAAGAATAATTTTTCTTAAAAAAAAACCGAATATTTTGTTTTTGATTATGCCATATTTATTAAATTTAATAAATCATCTATTCATGCATATTTTCTTTACAAAATAGTTTCGATATTTTACATCTGCCTGGCGTCCTGCGACGGCTTATTTTTTTTTCTCTAGTACGGCTTTTGATGCACGGACATTTTATTATGTATTATACCAGTAGTTCCCAACCGGGGGGGGGGGAATTTAGATACTGCAAGGGGGAATATAGTGATGATAAAATAACGAAAATTTTGTAATTTTGTAATTATTTTATGATTATGCCATTTTACAATCAGTAAAATTGAAAACAATAAATTAATTTTCAGACGATCACCTATATAATAACCTATAATATATAGTTATTTTGTAAAATTTATTTGAACGACTCACTAAAAAAAAAATAATTCATCTAAATTCTAATTTAAAGGGGGAGGGGACGTGAGATTTTTTAAAAATTTACAAGAGGGTGTAGAATAAAAAAGGTTGGGAGCCACTGTATTATACGGTATTATACGTTTACATGGATCAAAACGAAAGAAGTGTGACTATACGCATGTCTCGGTATATGTTCTGACAGATATACTAAATAATTAATAAGTTTGATATTATAATTAATAAAAGTTCAGTTAACAAGGATTTGGTGGGTGGGTGTGTAAATAATTCGATTTCGCTTTACTTAAATTTATATGACTCCGTGCCACTGCGTTCTGTTTTAGCCGTTGGCCCACATACGAGGCTATATACTCGTATGTATATTTTCGATAAATTAAAATCCCACAAACGAGTTTTCAACGAATAATATTACCGATTAAGTTATACAGTATATATTCTACTTTTATTTAGTGTAATACACGCGAATGTAGACCGATATTAATTAAGATAATTGAAAAAAAAAAATTGGATTTATACTTACTCTAGGAAATCATGTGAAAACAAAAAAACTATCACGTCTGTACCAAATCAAGTGGACTGTCATCATGCGTGTCGATTTCGTGTAATTTATACGAATATCACCGATAGCGAAAAGTCTATTCTATTTTTTTTTTTTAGATAATTTTAATATTTTGGAAATAATATTCGATTTGACAAAAGCAAAATCTGTTTTACTTTTTTGTTTTTTGTTTTTTTGTATGACTGCAGATGCTCGGGTTTTAGAGATACGTCGTTATATTGAAAACGACTGTAAAAAAAAAAATGTCGAGATGAAGGAGTTTTTGGAAAAAATAATTGAAAATTTACATTTTCGTAACACTTTAAATTAAAAGTGATATGTAAACGAGATATCGAAATCGAGTGCACGAATTAAATAAAACTTCTGAAGTTTTTGAAGTCATTTTAGGACCGTAAAATTAATGTTTTCAAAAAGAAAAAAAATGAATAGTGTTTTGAAACTTAAATTTTTTTCTATTTAGAATTCGTAACAATTAAAAATTTTCGAAAATAAAATAGGTATGAGTATTAGGTAACGGAGAATTGTAGATATATAGTTGGCAGTTTTGTTTCCTTATTCTTAAAAGATTAAAATTTATTATTTAATTTCAAGCTTCATATTCTATTTTTTTAAGGAGTGAATTGAACAATTATTATATACTAATGGGAGATGTAATACAATTATGATTTCGTGGTCGTATTTATTTTTGCAGCTAAGATATTCGATTGTATATTATGAAAAAAAATAATACACTCTAACCGGGTATAATTATTTCGACAATTACGTTGTCATCTTCAACGCGAACCAGTTACTTCACGGGTCATAAGTCAGAAGTTCTCGAGAATATTTTAATACAACATATTCGATTTTTCCACTAACATCTTAGTTTTAATGTTTAATTTTTCTCGTCTAAATACTCTATTTAATACCCATTAATATTTTTCATTTTTACGATTCAAATTATGGTTTTGATACTTAAGTACATTTACAACAACAAAAAATGAAGTTAATTTTTATCGCGTGGACTACTAACTGCAGTTCAATTCCAATGCGTTTTCTATAACGCGCATATTGTGATTAATCAAATCACTATAATCTGCCGTACTTCGACCAAAGCAATTAACACCTAGTAAATTTTTTCCGGCCTCGGTGATTAGTTACAGACACCGATTTCGACTCGGCTATAATCAAGGACTTCTAAAAGCAAATCATCTGATTTTCAAAAACGACGGATCATACACGTGAAATGGGAAAATTATGCTTAATTGCTTTTGGAAATTGACATGAACGATAATAATACATAAATTGTTCTCTTTAACCTAACATTTTCTCTTTTTTTTTTAGAATTTCTCTCTTTTACTTATTGAACTTAACAAATGTCTAACGTTGCTGGTTTATCTGCTGTTTGCCACGCGCAATATTTTCCGTTCGATTTATAGTAATTATAACTCACGTATACATAACATACACTAAATGCCACACGTTTTTAGGGCGAGACTGCTTTCTGTACAATTTACTACAGTCGTCAAAAAGAAAGATCCTCTATTGCTATATTGTCTGAGTTATTCTTTTATGTATTGTATATACGCGGTGCTAGGTAAATTACATTTTACGCGTATAATAAAATAACGCTACTCATTATCTTCAAAAATAGTAATACAATTTACCATCATGTCATTTACTAAAAATAACTTTTTGAAAGTTAAACTACTTTTGGATATTAAATGTAGGGCGTTACTTTTAGATTCGGTGCCATTAAAATTTCGGCTTATTCATTATCACACGACTTTTCCATTTTAAATTTTTCATTGTGTTCATTTAATTTGTCTGTATGCATTGCATGAAGTTGGAGCTATAATAGATAAAAATGAATAAATATGTGTGTTTATATTGTGCGATAAACAAAAAATTATTTATAATATTTTTTGCTTCATTTTTGGTTTTTTTTTAGAAAAATATTTACTTATACGTCGAATACTATTTTTTTTTATTAATTTTCATGTTATATTTATTATATGTATACGACGTTGATAGATCAATAGATCAAAGATTCTTAAAAGTCGTGAATTTAATAAAAATATTATTATAAAATCACATTATCAGGAACCCGACTAAATGTTTCTACGTACTGATGTTTTTATATGTCGAACCGTGTGTATTTCTAAATTCTATATGTAATACACAAACTTCGGGAAATATATGCAATTTTTTTTCTTAACATAGCTTTTGAAATATGTATATATTAAGATATTGTAACAAATAGAAAACTACGTGTTCGAATAAATAATGCATTAAGACAAAAATCTTATGATACGAATAATATGTCGTGTACCTCGACGGAACGGAGCGATACCCCACACTATTCAATTTATAAATCAATCAAATAAATGGACTGAAGATACAAGGTAGACAAGTTCGTTACGCAGATGATTTATTATTAGAGGTCTTTAACGTGTCCAAAAATGGCTATGTACAAATAATCTATTGCGTTGACGTACAAAAGCTGATATTTTAATATATAATAAATTGTGTAATTTCAATCTTCTAATTATAACATTTATTTTGTGTTTACACAAAAATGAATTTATAAATTAGAACTGATGTATCTGGCCAACATCAAAATAAAATACCAAAAATTATTGTAAATATCTATAATAATTTATAAATGTGTCATAATCTTAAATCTAACGTTCATACCAAATTAATAACTAATAATATAATGAAAATAATATAGGAATTTAAAAATCTAACGGACGTATCAGAAAATATGAAAAGTAAAAAGATATATAAGACGTTAGTATAATTTATTTTCAATTAAAATATTTTTGTTTAAAAGAATAATCGAATTTATAAATTGAACTCATTGTGCTATACAGTATATATTTTATAATGATTTAATAATAGCTATTATTGGCTTAAAATTAAAATTAACTCACTGAGATCATAGAACACATAATACTTCTTAATATTTAATTTTTTAAAATTATTTTTATTATAATTATATGACAATTATTTAATACCAAGTACAAAGAAAATTGACGCAATTTACTTTCGCATATAATATATAGATCTCCTATGATCTATATTATACGTATAATATACGCATGGTCTATATTTTATAGGTTTCCATTAGAAAAAAACAAATCATTTCTTTTAAGGGTACATAAACAAAATTTTCTGATATAACTATTGCAAATACAGGTATATATATATATATAACAACTTATTAGTTATGAATCCGTTTCTTGTAAAGTAGAATATATATATATATATATATATATATATACGTATAATAAAATGATTAAATAATTATTTTGTAATTTTTAGTGTGGTTTAGTTTTTGTAAGATTTAATATCTTTTGTAAAATCTATTTATTTTTTATGGCGTTGAACGTATTTAAAGTACTGAACATTATTGTTTTGTGTTTGCTTTAGACAATTTAATTTATTATTTAATTGTCATTTGTGTAAACTGATGACCTCCCACACGAACTCGTTTAGTAGGATCCATTATCACCTCGAAGAAATAAATAAATATAATCCGGGATTAAATCGTTTATAAAACAGTAAACATGACCCGATTGATATCGATTCAATAGGTTTTTGGTGAAACAGGCGAATAAACAAACTCACACAAGTGTATATGTATACGGATTATGTTAATAATATATAATCTCATTAAAGTTTAGACGAATTAACTTTTTTTGACAAGTCCCTTGAGTGTTATTCGTGTAAATGTTAAACTAAATGCTCGTTTAAAATGTCTTCAAGAGAACTACATTGTTTTTTTAATAAAGGACATCGCACGTCATTTATATACTAGTGCTTATAATATATCACGTATGCAATGTATACATTCGATTATAAAAATATTTAACGTAATTTATATTCTCCAAGTGTTCGTCCGTCGTGACATTCGTTGTCATAGTTACCGAACGCTGTTGTTGGTTTAACAAAAATATAAACTAACGAAATTCCTTTGCTTTAGGCATCTCTATATCATATCGCTGTATTATAATAATATTGTACTGTTGAGATTTTATATTAAATCGCGTATTGTTGAGTTTAAATACATTTTTTTTTTATTATTTATTTTTTCGGTGTGTGCAATTTTATATCCAACTCATAAATGAATTAATTATTTATAATCGTACATAGATACGATAATGAGAACTCAGAAAGCGCTCACGGATTTTAGTGGTGTCATATGCTTTTTCTCGATGGTCCACAACAATTTATATTCAAACCGTTATCAATTATTGAATACATTATAATTAATAATAATTTATGTATTTACAATTTTCGTTCCTCTAATATTTATAATATTTATTATTCTTATAATTGCAAAACACTACAATTTATTAGTATATACCGAAGTAATTTAATTACAAGTGTATTGCAGTATATTCTTTGTTCCTAAGAAATGTAATTTTCATGAATTATTTAAATTATTATTATTTGTAACTACAATTTTGTATATTACTACGTAATTTGATATGGTCAATACGTACGCGTGAACTTATCGTATGTAGAGCAGAGACGGGAGAAGGAGGTCGACCGGGTTTAGCCTTCACCGTGAAGACCTACAAAAAAAAAAAATAATAATAATAAAGGCTGTTTTTTCCGTTTGAACTATACAAGGACCTACGATTTTTTTTGTTTCGAGCTTAATTTTTAATCATACGTCCTGTGGTAACACATATTTATATCTGATAACAAATATTTTGTTTAATAATATTTTGGTGAGCCAGTGGAAAAAAGGATATAAACAAATATGATTAAACGCATTTTCTCTATACTCTGAACAGAATAATAATATACCACGAAACACGTCATGTTCGTGCATATATCCACATTAACTGCAATCCGCATTGCCGCCTCTACTAATTCGTCTTTATTTTTATTTTATCATAGCAAAGGCTAAATAGTTTGACACTATATTTTCCATTCGTCAAAACATACTTGTCAACATCGATGAAATAATGAATGAATTATATCATCGATGTCGTGGAAAACTAGATTTTGTAATATATAAATTACATTTTTTTTTTTTTATATGAATTTCTTAATAAATACTTTAATGGTTAAATATTTATACGTCAAATATTTATATTTGATATATGATTCTATAAAATTATGATTAACAATACATACTTTGCAACATTTTATTTGATATTATAATAAAACAGATTGATTATTGAGGGGTGAGGTGGGGGGGATAATGCCTCCTGCACGAAGGAAGGATATTGAAAAACTATGTCATGCCCTTCCCTTCGAAAATGTCTAAATACGCCTCTTATGTGTTTGTTAACATTGCCGCTGACTAGTCGTTAAACTACATAATTACGATACAGTACAGCGTGAACATTCATTACAATTGAATATACACAGGATTTAGTTATGAATTGCAAGTGATTAAAAAAAAAATTGAATTCCAGTTATTTTTTTATTTCACAATTTCACAATTTATATAATAGAAAAATTAAAAGAAAAAAAAACGACGGCGGCAGAAAAAAAGAGCACTGTCATTTAAGAATGCATGATTACATATGATTATTATTACTATAATGACGTTATAAAGTAATAATAAAAAATAAAAAAACGAAATAATAATAATAACAATAACAACAGCAGTAGGTATAGATAATATACTCGTAATATTTAGTGTACGCTATAAAGATAGTGACCAAGTAAAATAAAATTGTGTGAAAGCTGTTGTCAGATTCCATTCAATTACTAATCCATCACCAAAAGTGTTACATTAAAAAGGATTACAGCGTCTAAAATATTAATAAAAGGAAAATAAATTATGAAATTGTTATTGTGACTCGTGAGTTACGCGTCTCATATAATATATTTACTCGGACGATAGTTTTCGAAATTTGAATAATATATAATTTCGGAATCGCCGAATGAATCATATGAAGAACTCGATCAGAAAACGTTTTACGCGTATAAAATGTTATATCATATTGAAGTGTACACAATTTGTGTGACTTCTTAAGTGCGCATTTTTAGATTCTGAGCGGAGCGAGGGATTTAGTGGTTTTACAATGATGTTTATTTTAGATTCTGAGCGGAGCGGGGGATCTAGTGGTTTTACAATGATGTTTAATTTTTTTTTCTATCCTGTGTACAGTTTTTCGACCAGATCGAGTGCTCCGATCTCTTCGGTCAGGGTTTGTTTCCGGTAGAAATTCGCATCTAGTTGGTACTTTAAAGAGATCATTTTTCGATTTTCTCAATAGTTTTTTAACGCGACGCGATAAATTAACGAAAATTTACAAAAAACCGCTAAAAATGGGGGTTCGTCAATATCACGTATAGTTATTTCGCTATAATTTCGAAAATAATCATTCTATTGTCTTGAAGTTTTCAACAAAATTGTATTTTTGTACTATACAACTTCAACAAAATTTTCAAATAATTTCATTCAATTCTAGGCTATTAACAGCTATTTTTAGATTTTGAAGTTTTTCATTCATAAACCAGTTAATTTTGAGTTTTTTGACTTGAAATTTGGATACAACGTCAGACATATATATTACTTTAATTTTGTACGAAAAATAGACAAAGCGTATTATACCGAAGCTCCGCTCAGAATCGTTTTATCGAATGCAATGATTTATCATTGATTTCAAATTTATAATAAAAACAAAACTCTAAAAAATCTTTATCCAAGTAATTCACATAAGCGATATCCACAACACCCCGCGGCTCGCTACCTTTTTTTTATTTATATACTATTCACACGTTTAAGGATATTATAATGTATAAAACAATATTTTTGTAAAAAAAAAAAAACAAAATTAATGAAATCGTTCTTTTTCATAAGTAGAGAGATAGATTTTGTTTTCTTTTTTGCTTCGACTCGAGATGAGTCTTTTTTAAACATTTTTAATCATTTTTTTAAACGTTATGCCGCCAAATGCAATCATAATAGTTAAAGGGAGGAAAAAAACCACCAAATAATCATCTATTTTCGTTATATTTAACAGACGATATTTCCACCATCGCCACTTCGTTAATGGCCGTACACATGGTACTGGTGGCGGTCATCGGCACAACCGCGAATTTATGCGTGTTTCTCGCGTTGTCCGTGGGACACAAAGTGTCCAACAACTTGTTGCTGTTGAACCTGTGTGTGGCCGACAGTATGGTGTGCATAATCAGCGGACCGTTGACGGTGCTCTCCTGGGAATGGCCAGTATTGTCCACGTATACCATCGTCAACGCCATGCAGGTGAGTGTGAAGACTATTAAAAAAAAAAAAACAGAAGTTGTGATTCCGAGCGATAACCGTAAGCGATCAAGTCACGAGAAGTATTTAATAATTTTATTATAATAATTATTATTTTGAATTCCCACCGAATCGACAAGTCCACTGGGTTGTAGTTGTAAATATGTATTTACAATTTGTCGGTCATTACTAAATCGTTTTTCGATTTTTCCCACTGGTTTTCTCGTGCTGCGTATCGAGTGCAACGAGAAAATGCGATGAAATCGTTAACGTAAATCGATTACGTGTGTTAACTCCCAGTTAAAAAAAAAAGTTTTAAACCGAAATCCTTTGGACAACATCGACATTCACGTCAATTATATACTTGAGTATTTTACGGACATAAGAATGTTTTCAAAAAGTTTTTTTTACTAAAATTTAAGTGCTAAGTGAGTTTGGATTTTTTTTTTGTTATACTTTTTATTTGATAAAACGTCTAATTTTTAAGACTTACTGATTTGACATTCCTGATAAATGTTTTACTTTGTATACACTATACATGCTATGAACATAAGCGCAATTAGGGGTGTACTTGGGAGTGCTTAGCACCCCCAAATTTTTAATTGCATCATCGAATTTTTTACTTTTTTGAAATCTAGCATCCCCATAAATTTAATCCAAATTGCGTCTATGGCTATGAAACATAATTTTTCCGTCAGAGTTTTAATAACATTCAAAATTCAGTTACTCGTTTATTTATTTGTTGAAATGATATTTTGTTATATTTTTTTTTTTTTTAAGACGCATTAAATCAGTATCGAATTAGAATATGCGCCAAAACGTCACCTACGTCATCGTGTTATATGCACATTGCACATAATGTAGCCATTACTAGGGCAGGTATTTATATGTTTTTGCATATTTTTATTGGTTGGTCAGAACACGGGTTTCGCGACCTCATTGTACTCAGTGAACAACATTTTATTTTGCATATTTTTGGGTCTTTTGAATTTTACCCGGTATTTCACGATTTTAAATAATTTTATCATAATATTTATGCAATATTAAAAGGCTTTTTTTAAACGAATGAACATAAAATTTATATAATTTAATCTTAATAGTAGGTATACTGTAAAATAATTGTTCGAGATTTTTAAATTATGAGCTCTTACCTTAAGTAGTTTTACTTTTACTATTTGAGGTCTGGATAAAATATTATCTATAACTTGGTTTTTATAATAGAATGTATAATAATATGAGAATTTTTTTTTTTTTAAGAGGTATATTTTGGTTATTTTCCTTATATATTTAACCGGATTTTGGGGTATATTATTTGCCCTAGTCATTACTAATTAGCATATGTTCAATCAATGAGAATAATCCAAATTTCTTGCAGTAGGTACTTGTGTGTATATATGTGCCACATATTATGTGGTGTTTGCGAAATCAACTCATTACTTTTAAGTGTTAAATATTTCGTGTAACAATACAACTGTAAACCGCTCGTTCACGATGATCCATTCGAGCCAGTGATTCACAGAAATATTACTTTCCCGGTTTTCTTTTTTTTTTTCTACTCGACGACATACCTACATTTTAAAATTTTCTTAAAAATTACAACAAAGGCGGTCATTTATACATTAGCGTGCGAAATTTCGTGATAACATAAAATTTATTGAATTCGCAAGTCGTCCAAAATCTTTTAATGTAGACCTTAAGAGGACGCCGTAACCAAATTAGTTTTCTCCGTTTATCTTATACGGGCAATATATTAAAAAAAATAACTTTACGTAGAATTCGAATTATGTCGTTCGGGTCGATTTTCAAATGCTAAAATTTGACCAAAAGAATATTTTAAAATGCTTTGTTTAGCGTTTTTTTTTATGCAGCCTTCTAAAAAAAAAATCACGAATCATTGTAACGAATAGACTATGGAATACGCTGGAAAATATTATTCTTACTATTCTTGGTAACACGTGTTTAAACTCTAAATTTAACCAAAACATAAGAATTTAAGAAATGTGACTCGTCGTGACGTTGTCCTTTAAACAAATACGACCGCGGTGTGCTCATAATAATTCTTTTATTATTACTTACTATGTACGTAGTATTTCGTATATAACAGAAATATAGTTGAATGTGTGAATTATTTGCCAATGTACTACGCGTAATGTTTTAATTTAATTAATATTATACTTTCACGTATGACGTATATTTACGATAGTGAGTAAAAAAAAAAAAAAAATCCGTTCATTATCACGTGTATATAGTGATAATTTGTTTGAATTAAACGGGATATTTATCAGTGAAATATATCGAGATAAAAACGACTTTTAAATTCGTTAAAAAAAAAATAATAATAACAGAGTACTAATGCATTATACGTACACGATAAGGCGGCTTAAAAAAAAATATAAAATTAGTCTCTCGTGCTGCAGATCGTCCTATAAACGTTTTTTATTTTATTTGTTTTTGAAATTATCGCGTGTTTGTCATTCGTAATACTATTACTCTTAAGCTCCGTCCGCACAGCAACCCGTTGCCGCATCTAAACGAATAAATAACACTCGGATTAAATAAAACATTTATAAACGAATCTGCACCAGTGACGTTTATGCTGCTGTGAAACAAATTAGATCTCGAGACATCGAAAAAATAATTATAGACAACATAAAAGTCGTGTGTATTATATGTGCAATATTGTTTGTATCGAACGTAAAGTTGACTGCCGTTAAACTTATTATACGGCGGTTGCGTGAACACCTAACAAATAAATAATATATATAATAATATAATTTGTATAATATTATAAATATATAATTTGTATAATGATATATATACAAATATATCAAAGAAAGAAAAAAATCAAAAATGAAAATAATGAAAACGTTTATTACAATAGATAAAGACGTACGGAATAATAAAACATTTTTTAATAATACCGTTTGAAAGTTAAAAAATACACGTCTTTTTTTTCATTATTCGGTTTAATTCATGTTAGATGTATATCGACAGATAAAAATTCTTTGTTTATTTTTTTAAAGGAAAATAAAAAATATTATTATCGTTTAAAAGAGATGTAACACGAATAATTCGAATGGCTTTAAAAACGTGTAGAGATACTAGAAAAAAAAAATTAACAAACCAGAAGAAATATGTACTTTTACTTCACTGGCTTATTAAGTTAAATAGACGTTATAAAAAACAAATATATAGGTATGACTAAAAAATTTCTTTACGTTTTGGATATACATTTTTTTTTCTTACAATATTGTGAGACACGTTCAATTTGTTCACGTACAATTTTAAACTGTGTACTTTTATGTTATAATATTTTTATTTACTTACTAATTCAAGCGTTCCTGGTTAGGCGAAACAAACATTTTGATGAAAAACGAAAACGCGTATTTTATTATTATATATAAAATATATTAAATTTTTCGCGTTTATTCGTATTTTGAGAAATTAGTGAAACGTGCGAATAATAGATAAGTATTATAGTTGTGTTTTTTTCTTTTAATGTTTTACGCCACATGTGCCTATAATACCGTAGTTTCTGTACAAACTATTAAAGACGATACGAAAATAATAACATGTGAAAAAAAGTATAAAATATTTATGCAATATCGTCGGTTATATTTTTATATTATTTTTTTAAATGAAATACTTTTATAGAGGAGTGGATACTAGATAGTTACAAGGCCTTATTTCTGAATATATTTGCTTTTAAAACTACGTCTGTCGTTACGTAATGTTATATTAAATAACCTCTAGTATATTGAAAAAAAAATACATAAGACATAATTCCTATATTATACGACATATTTTATAGAGGTAATTTGGAAGGATATAGATCATTTGTTTCAATAAAGAAGCAATTTCGTCGACAAACTAAAATATCCTGATATTTTTAACGTATTAATTTTTTTGGCAAGTAAGCAGGTGTAAGATAATATGTGTTTCAGGAACTACTTTAAAAACCTGTGTAAATTACCAGTTGTGTGTTATTAATCGGAAATTTGATAAGTTTTTCAATTAGAAATTTCTTCAACCAGATATAATAGTGTTAATATGTTTAAAAAAAAAAATTAATATATTTATAAAATATACACAAGTAAATAATATGATGATAAGACGCAATTATTTTATAGGATTTTTTAGGAATTATTTTAAGGACAGTAAGTTTTTTTGAGAACATATTCTATTGTACTAATAGGCTTATGCATTTCAAAACGTTTATATTGTTGAAGATGTTTTTGTAAGTGGAAAATTATTCTTTTCAAGATACCTAAACGGTTAAACCCATTCATATTTCTGATACTTTAAGTTTTATTAGTAATAAAAGTTCTAAAGTATATTTGGTACTTATCCTTTATAACCATCATCCCGCGTCGGTGCGAGTTTTTCGTTACATTTCATGTATAGTGTAATTTTAGTGAATATATTGTATAATTGGTTAGATTTATTTAATTTATTGTTAATTAAATTTGGTTTCTAGACGTCAAAGTCGCATGATTTAAATACATTAAAATTATGATCATGATTTGTCAGTCTATTATTAATTATAGTATTAATTATGTTATGTTTCAAAATAAATACAAGTTGTTTAATTTGTTATTATAATTCTCTTTTTCTACTTACATCTAACCACTATATAAATATCAATTAGCTGTGTCCTACAATGAAAGAATTACTGACAAGTAAATGATTTTGTTTCTGAACAAATTATTTTGTATTATAAAGTCCGTAATAATATTTTACACAAAAACATTTTTTTTTTTTTTATGTATTTTCACTACAACACTTGTATACAATATGATATTTTTTCCAAACAGTGAGAACGTAATAATATTTATTATTTTTTCAACCGAACGACAAATCCTAGTTACACTTTCGTTCGGCTCTAAAAACGTCAACAGCTCAAAAGAAAAACGTAATTTCAACTACGAATATAAATCATCCGACTATGCGACGTGTGTGCAGGTACTTAAGAATACGATTTGAACGATATTGTTGTACACAACTACATAGCTGACTCTCTGAATTTTACATTTCTTACGATGTAAAATATTGAATTACAAAAAATAGAAATAAAATAAAGTAATAATATAATAATAAATTAACATTATTATTACAAAAAAAAAAAAAATATGTCTATATCATATAATATCTCTACACGTGCGAATATAGTGAAGAAATGTGAAAATTAATTGAAACAACACATGCAAATTAGATTCGTTTGGAAAAGGTTTATAAATAGAGTACCTATATTTCAGATTAAATTCATTATGTTATTACATACAAATGGAATGGAAAAAAGTTGTGTTATTTGGGTTTCGTTTTGATTTTCATCATTGATCACAAAATAATTTTTGAACATTTCTAGTAATTAAAACAGACGTATACACATATATTTGATATAATTATATTAAAAAGTCTCCTTTAAAAAAAAAAAAAAAATCGATATTTCTATAATTGCAAATCATATTCGTATTCAAATATTATCTCAAGAAGTGTTTGAATGAAATATTTCAAATGATATTTAGCAAGATAATATTCGAATAACATTTTGAAAGTATTTTTTTACAAGACTTTACTTATTATATACTTGTGTACTGTGTAGTTGTTTATCTAAGGATTAATTTTTTTTTATCATTTATGAATCGCGCCAGACCATATGTGATAGCTATGGAATCGTTATAAGTTCACCGATATGCCTTCGAATTGTTCACGTCGTCATATTTTTAATATATACTGGGATAATGTTGTATGATTTTTTGCGCGGCGATTGAAATTTGATGATCATTTAATGACGTATATTTATGAGACGGGTACCCATTACTACACTCAGGCCTGACACTAGACAATATGTATGCACAGAGAAAATCAAAATAGGCTGCGCTTTCGTTTTTTAACTCCTTACTACCCTTAAACCATTATAATCGGCTATCCCTAAATTTATACGCGCCAACCTTTCACACAAATTGCAATATATAACTCATTACAAAAATTTTTTTTTATATTTAACTAGCAAATAAATAAATTACATATATTTTTAAATTATTAGAATTTAATTTTTTTGCACATTTAAATACTTAACATTTTTGTTTAATTCATACCTACTCTCATACTATTTTCGTTCCACATTTTTAATATCGACATTATTATACAACGAATCTGAAATTTTTTGATTTGTTATAAAATTTTAATTTTCTGGCTTTTAATGCTGGAAACTCTTGTATTGTTTCTTTTATGTCCAATTTGTTTGACATATCCTTGTCAAATGAAGAAGTTGATTGACGAATTTAAACGGGGTTTGACAGATATTGGATGGCAGTTAGTTTTTGATAATTTTCTGTTTCGAAAACGTTTTATCAGCGCTAGCTGCTATTGTGGGTAATGCCAGTTATATCATAAGTATGCTGTAACTATTTCCTCTGACACATGTACTCCAAAATTTTACGAAGATCACAAGATATTCATTATTTGATTGTCCTTTACATGTAATGGTTTTTCGATGTAGATCTACAGCACCTATATCTGTAGTTAACCCGTAGTGAGAAGTAAGAACAAGTTTTCAATTTTCACGGTGTTTTAATAATTCATCTTCGTTATCAATTATTGTAATTTGATAGAAGAACGAAAGAAAATTGCTACGCCTAGATATCCGAGCAAATGCTTAAGTAATAGACTGAATATCTGAATCCAAAATTTGATAAAAAAAATTTAATTCAAAGTATATTAAGTACACCAGTAATATGGTTGTATTCAGATTCGATGGAAAATTGTATTGCCTTACGTCTTGGTCTTTATAAATTGTTAAAAGAGTCATCAATTCCAACTTTGTGTACCAAATTCTTTTTGTAGTTTTTTAAAATCCATTTTCAAAACGATAATTTTCTAAAAAAATGTTTAGTGATAACGTTTAGCCGGTTTATAGCTTCCGATTGATCAATTATTGAGGGCGATTGAAGCAGTTAATTTCACATAAAACATCATACTATACGTTACTAAACACATTACAAATCTATAATTCGATATTTTATTTTGAATGCATCTTACATCGAATGACTAAATGTCTTCACCTACGCGATAAAATATACAGTGCTATTATACAAGAAATACGGCGTGTTCCATGAATATTTATGGAAACCGCGATGTTATAGTTCGCTTATAAGACGGATATACGTGCGAACACGTAGCACACTGATGTGTATATCTTTCGCCGGTATCTACACATTCGAGTTATATAATGCCTTACATACAGTGGCAGCTTTAGAGGGCATCCAAGGGATGAGGGGTGAATTTTAAGAATTTTATAGTAGGTACTTTAAAAGAGTATTATTATTTATTTTTACTAATATTTTTTCAGTTTCCAGGACTATATAGAGGTACATTAAATTAAAAATTAAAAATATAGGTATATTTTGAATTTTATTGAACGTACATAAATTTAGGTTTTCTTTTAGTTTACCAATAACTAATTGTAGTTTAATATGCAAATATATTGTACAGATATAATATATAATATATAAATGAATAATTAATCATTTTAGTTTAGAAAATATTGATTGACCACATTAATAAATGTGTACATAATTTGTAGATTTCATACCAAAAGATGGAAAAAATATAAAAAATAAATATGTTTATAATGATTAAAAATTGTGATTGTTACTATCGAGCCATCAATTAATTGTTACCACGTGAGAATTTTTTTCTAATGATTTTTTTTTGTTTTGCAAGTAATGTAGGTACTTTAAATTTACTAAAAAGCAATTTACTAAAAGCAATTTTATTTAAGCCATAATATTTAAGCCATAATATTTGTAAAATTCAAGACATATTCCTAACCTAATCTAATCTAACACAGTACGATTTTTAAGATGAGATATCAAAATAAGGCCAGTTCCGCGAAAATCAGAATGTCTGGTTACTCTATATTTACCTAAGCGAAATATTTACAATAAAATAAACTCATACAAGTACAATGCATTAAAACAAAAAAAGCACGACCCAAGGTGGAACTCCCAATCGTTTTTTTCCCTAAAATCTGCCACTGCATACACACACACACACACATAATATATATATATTATTTTTTTATGTTCTCTGCGGACTTTCCGACCCTTTTCGAAATTCATCTTGACGATATATTATTATGACGTATGTATAACGTACGGATTTAAAATTTTGTAAAACGGTATAGAAATTACATTTTATAGCCTCAGAGGAAAGTGGGAGAGGAAAAATCAGGTAAACCAATGGCAGCCGGAATATAATAAAGAAGTATAATTCGAGTTTAATTTCATAAAAAAAATAATTGAACGCGTATCGCTGAGAACAAGTAATAATAATAATAATTACTGTGAAAAAACTAATGTAGATTTCTAAAAATAATATCATGTTTGTAAAGTGGTCAAATTTACGCATTACATCGTCAAGATTTCGAATGTTATACAACTAGTGAGTACTACGATTTCTAAACAGTAAGAAATTTTTCTCTTTTCGTTTTTGTTTTGTTTTGTGTTTTTTTTTAATTTTCTACAAAAATATATGTTTTATGTATTATTAAAAGAGAATTTTTTTTTTCTTTTTTTTTTTTTAAAGAGAGCTTAAATTAAAATTAATACAATTTTGATTTTGTTTAATACGCCTAAAGCAAAACGTTTTACTGCGTTTCGGTTACGTGCGTTTGTAGCAGAATTTGGTACCGGTATTTTATCAACTAAAAATATTTTAATTTTTTAATTCTTCGAGCTTTAAACTTAATTAATTATAATTTAAAAACATGTTTTCTTTGCATATTGAATGTGCAAATTAAAAAAATAACATTTTCCAGTATTTTATAAGTGCTTTAAACTTTTTTACTTAAAATAAAATGATAATTATTATATCTATTTCCGATGGTAAAATAATGAATGATCTGCGGGAATTTCGAGTTTTAAATGTCGAAAATAATTTTATTTTCTGAATAACAACGGTAATGTAGTAAATAATTTTGAATACATTTACAATTAAATGTGTTTAAAACCTTTTTGCACATACCAAATATTATAGTAACTTTTTCCAATTTAATTGATTTAAATATCGAATTTCGACCGTAATGAAAGTATAGCCTGTATCGAATTCGTAGACCTATAAAGGGTGCTATATTTTTTTTTCGTAGAATTGCTTTTACCTAAAATCGTGATTCTTGTGATTCGCATGACGGTGTTATATAAATATTATACATGCATATTTTTATTGTTTTTTTTTATTTTTTATTTTACACTATATATTTTTTTTCTTTAATTAAAATGATTTCGTAATCAATTATTGTCCAAGAGGTTTTGTTCGACGAATTTTCGAGTGCGTGTTAAAATACTATTCATAATTTTACACGGTTTAAACTATATAAAAATATACACGATTCCACTTCGCAATATCCAAAAATAACCTTCAATATTCAAAATATCAAAATACGCAATATAATAATGTGCTGTAAAATTTTTGATTATTATTATATTTTTATAATTACTATACGTTTTGAAATTTATTTATTGTGTTTTCTCGGCACAAAATATGAATATAAACTAAGAACAAAAAAAAATGCAAATTTATGGAAATCCATGCTCTACCGATCACCACGTACGCATAAAAAAAAAAAAATAAAACACATTTTACCGTACATAAACACTGCGGGCATCAAATCCGTTCTTTTAAATGATTCGGCTTGGCGGTCAGGACGTCTCATTGTCTTATGTTCTCGTGCTGAATGTTACGATAATGATGACTTACGTTTATTGTGAAAAAGAGCAACAAAACTATATTAATATTCGTGAAATTTCGAGTGTTTCGAAAGACGAGAGCAAACGAACAAAGTATATATATATATATATGTTTCAATCGTTGTGCGTTATACAATATTACGTCGTGAATTATAGTGGTTTTACGACAATAATATTATAATAAATAAAACGATAAAAAATGAATAAATATAAAAAAAAAAATTTGTAATAATAATAAAAAATTGTTCGTATACGCTGTAATTATAAAAAAATCCGAAATGGACCGGAAAGGTGATTCATTTTTATATATTTTATTTGTGCTATTGAAGTAATTAATATAATATATATTATAATATATATATATATATATATTTATTTATTTATGTATAAATAATATAATTATATATTTTCGTATAAAAATTTCGTTATATCTCTCGGTTAAATTACGTGTATTGTTTAGAAATAAATTCTATACGCGTACGGATTTCGGTAGGTATTGAACTTGATATTGGCCGGACCGGTTAAGACGTCGTCGGTGTGTACGAATGCGTCATTTAAATTATGCGCTTTCGAATTTGACGTAACGATAAAACCCGTTTGAATGTTGATAATATCCATTTGAATACGGTTTTCGAAAAATAAAAAATAAATATTAAAAACTCAATAAGGAAGTCCACTGTAATATCCTACATACGTATTACATATTATTATAACGTTTACAAGAATTTCTTTTTCCTGATAAACGACTTTCACTCGGTAAGAAATTAGTGAAACTATTAACTACGAATATTATACAGATACGTTCTGGGAAATCACTTAACTTTTATATCACGTTGACAATTACATTGCGAAATAACGTGAATATAAAGTATACGTTGATTTAACTTGAAAACCGTCTCATTGTTAACTTGATAAATAAAAAGGCGCTACGAGATTATTATTAAACGCATATACGTTCTTCGATAATTGAAATTAATAACGAATTTAATAGTTCAATATTAGCGTTCTTTCGAAGAAAAGTAATGTGATGAAAAGCCGTGAATATCCTCACATTGTCTAATCAATTTCAAAACAATATTATAATTTTGAAAATAATTTGCAACAATTCGCGATAATATTAAAACAAATTTGCAACACATTTTTTTTGTGTGCAGACAGTAAAAACGAGTTTTAAATTCACGTTGCACCCCGACTAGTAAACAGAAATTTCATTGCAGTTTTGTTAAGGAAAACAAATTTTTGGAATAGGCCAGAGGTTCTCAAACTTTTCAGGCCAGGTCCCCCTTTTAGTTAACCCCAGACCTGAGCCCCCCTCATAAAAATAATTTTAATAGTCATGTTTAGAGTAAAAAAATGTTAAAAACAAACAACAAATATTGATAAATATTAATATTACAAATTTATTTTAAAATAAAATGTATTTTTACGTAGAATTGCGAATGTTTAAAAATAGAATGACGGACAATAATGGTTTATCGATGAAACAACAAACCTTTTATAGATAATGGCTCGTGTTGATTGTTGCTGCCTGTATGTGATGTATAAATATACCGAATTGTATACAATGCAAAACGCGATTATTATTACGGACATTTCACAATTTTTTTAATTTTTTCTACCAATGCAATGTTGATTTTTAAAATTGTCTTGCGCCCCCCCTATAAAGCTTTTGCGCCCCCCTGGAGGGTCGCGCCCCACACTTTGAGAACCTCTGGAATAGGCGAAGAAGCCTACTGCAGACAGACGAGACGCTCGGACTAGCATGGAAAACATGGTTAGCTCTTGTTTACTGCACTCGGAATATGTAGTGATATTGACATATCGTTTTTAGCACTTATTTCAAAGTAGTGGGTTACAATAGTTGGTCAAACAATATTTGTTTGATTATGATGAAATAATGAATTAACACAAATATTAAAAAATTGTTGTTTTTATTTTTATTTTTTTGATTCGTCTTAAAAAGATTATGCTGTGTATATTTTTTAATTGGCGCTGTAAACAATTTCCAAATAATTGTTCAAATAATGATAAAAATATTTTAAAATTGATCAGACAATGTCCGTGTTGCTAACCACACGGACGTCTCGATTTAAATGACGACAGTTTATTTACCGCGTTCTGTGTGTTTCAAACACGTGTCTAGACCCTTGAAATGATAACATTAATTTTTTCATTAAATTATAAATTACAAAATTTTGATTGAATAATTAATAGGTACTTTTATGTGTGTTATATAGGTATTTTTGAATTTAAATAAAGATTGGTGGTTCTTTGTTATTACTATTATTAATTTTTTTTTTGACAATAATTTTACGAATTTCCAAATTCACACGAATTCAAATGTATTATTTAAACGTGTAAAAAATGTCGTTAGCATTTACTTATTTCACGTCAAAATCAAACGGGAAATAGGTACATTTTTAGCTACGAACAATATTTATGCAGATGATAGTGTTCATGAAACGTCTATATAATCCTACAAGTGTGTTATAAAAAAAAAACACCATTCTATATTGAGTTTTACATCAGACTTAAAAATTAAGTTTTCTTCATTTTTTAGTCGATACCTTAAGATATTATATTACACGGCCTGTACGTCATTCTTCCGAAGCGTTATTTCTTAATACTATTTTTCCTGCTTTGTTTGACAGGCGATTTGTAAAAATAATTTTTGAAACTTTGCAGTTTATCTTGTCCGATCTGTCGATCGTATAGCGCGTTTCGCGTGTATATTCCTTTTGACTGTGAAAAGTGATACGCATTATAAAATATAATTGTTATTGTCAACAAATTTTATCGGCGAGAAGTTTGCAAACCGCTGGACGACGTAATACATCGGAACAAAATAGAATACAGAAGGTAACTAGTAACTACATAGGTATATCGAAACACTTTTGCGCGTCACTTTGCAGTTTATTATCCGCGGACGGTTTGGCTTAGAGCTTTAGCGAAAATCACAGTGATGCTTGTCTGGGTTTGAACATTAGACACTTGCGTTGCTCGAATGGCATTGTTAACATTTTGGAGAAGAGAAAAAAAAATCTACGTACTAGTATGTTATTATTATTAGTTTTTTTCCCCCATTCAAAACGCTATACAGGTATTCGTAGGGTTATTGTGTAGTATTGTATTATTATGTGTACGGTTTCTCTTGTTGAATACAGAAGCGAAACTATTATTATTACGCTCATCAGACTCTCGGGACTTATATAGTTTATCAAACAAACAGGTGTATTATACGGTCTATCGGCATAACAGTGTTTTAATGAGACGTTATTATAAGACAAAAGCATACGCGTAAGTGCAATACATATAGTAAGTTATTTGAATGCAAAATGTATATAAATTTATTAAACTATATGTAAATGGCCCACGCGCAATAATAATATCTCCGTAATATTAATTTGTATACTCAACATATCGCCGCGTAAAACTTTTCGACAATTGTCCCAAATTAAATAGTTATACTCTGTACGGGGTAAAGAAATAGATACATACATATGCATCTATTATTGTTTAAATGCGTAAAATTTATTAATATTGGTTATTACTATTATTATTATTAACTGAGCTAACAAATAACATTTTAAATTACAGATTATTTATGCTGGATAAATGTATGTATACTTAATTATAATGTATACATGGGATTTTTATAGGATAATGCTGTAATTTGGTAATGATAAAATTAATATCGTATTACATTATTATAAGACATAATTAAGTACTTTTTTATGCGTTAATTAAAAAAAAAATAGATATATTAATGTCGTAAAAAATCATTCACATATTATAAAATGTGATCGTGAAATCGATATTTTCATATTCATTTGTTAAGGATTCGTAATGTATTTGAATCAAAATATTAGCAGATAATATTGAACGCAAATAATTATTATTATTAAAAGTCATATGTTAATTTAATTGAAAAAAATAACATCAACAGTTTAACATTATCGTTCAGTATTAAATAAAATAAAAGTAATAAATACAATGTTTTTAAAAGTCGTGTTATATATACACATAAATTTGCATTTCACGTCGATGAAATACATATGTAAAAAACATATATTTTGAAAATTCTTCTTTATAGATATTTTTATATGAAATTTATTTGTAAATAAGTCTAATATGAATCAAAAGCACATGAAAAAACCCTCATTCCGATTCTTAATCATAAATGATAATTAACAATCTTGAATAATCCTTAAAAATTTCACTGCGGTTATTCGACGTGTTTTCTACTGTTGACATTATTTTGTTGCAAACGTTTTATTAATTTTAGTTGAAACGTCAGTAATTAAACGCGTCTAAGTGTCTTACGTTAGGCTTCGAATGATTTAAAATTTAGTTTCTTCATTTATTTCTCTTAAATGCATTGGGCCAAAATACGTTTAAAGTTATTTTTTTAATTTTTCTTAAAAAATAGAATTAGGTAGTGCGTGATTCATGTTGATTCGATGAATAACGACTGACTTATATTTGTTAAAAACACAGTGTACTTATTACTTATTTATACTTTCTTTTTGTATTTATATTATATATTTTAAGTAAATCTAAAAATAAAAAAGTTTATATAAAAGTTTATTTAAAGTAAAAACAGCTGTTCGAAATTAGTTTTGTATAGTCTAAAAAAAACGAGTCTGCTAGTAATCGAGACATTGATGTGTAAACGTCGCGTGAGCGGTAGAAATGGAACGGAATTGGTATCTTTATACAAAGTAATTTCGATAATAAATATAATTATTATTTGTCATGACAACATCTTACACATTATACGCAATTTTTAATTGCGTGTAAATTAATTAATATTATTAATATTAATAAATATTATTATTAGTTATTATGACAACAGCTTACACATTTTCGTCCCATTTCCTAAGATTTACCCTCATACCGCTGTAATAGACGTTTACACAAAAAAAAAAAATAGACTTGAATTATTGTACGAATTATTATGGAGATGTTCAAACAATAAATCTATCAATTTGTTTATAAATAACATCTTACGAAAATTTAATACTTTTTTTTTGTTGATATCAAATATGATAAAGAGACTATATAAATTAAATTTTTAAATTCTAATTGTATTCACTTGTTGGTAAAAGAGCAGAAAATACGAGTAAACATTTTATTCAAATAGTAAAATATATATATATATATATATATATATTTAATTTAAGCTTGGAAAATAGAATATCCGTTTAGGTCTTTTTCTGTATGCATAACAACTGGGAAGGAAAGTAACAATATAATCAACCAAAGCCGTAACAAAACGAACGGGTTTTATCATAATGAGTGAACAGTTTTAAATATTTTTATTTATATTTTTTGAAAAAAGACTAAAAACATAATTTAACAGTGATTGTACAGAACTGAGAAGAAAAACGTAAAGGTAAACACGATGATAATAACAATTTTACTATCGATGAGTCATTCGCACTGGGCTAACCTGTGTGCAGATATAGATTTGAAATTTTATTGTGTGTGGTGGCCATAATGATAAATATAAATGATCTCGTTCATCGAATTTATTGTTTAAGTTTTTATAGAGGATATTGTTAAAAAATGATCATTTGGTATTTTAAGTTTGTCGTCATCAATCGTTGTGGTTGGATCTTGATATATGTGTATAAACTGTTTATTCTGACATTCAAGCTCGAAACGTCTATAAAACGTCAACAAAAGCCCTTATATTATTATTTATAACAAGGGAAGAGGATTTCTGGTCTTAAATTTGGAATGCCTAGATGTATTGGCTTTACAGTGATTTATAATACTTTGTTAGTTTTTGGTTAACAACTTTTTTACACGTGATTCCCCTATTATTTATTATTAATTCATAAGACCTACTCATATGTTAAGCTGATGTAAAAATAAGTTAACAAAAATTAGTCAATGCTTTGATATATTTTAACAAAACATAAGTACATAATTCCGGAATAAACAAATTCCAGGTAACATACTGTAAAATACTCGTATGATATAGATAACACATATTACAACTAGATTATTATAATAAGAAGAATTGAAATCCATCGAGTCGTATTCAATAATCTGTTTCATTACATTTTAAAGTACATCCTGGAAAAGTTTTATTCATAAAACTTTCTACATTTGACTTACAAAAACTTTTGACTCAGGTACATTATTTTCATTGGGTTCGCTTTTATTATTTAGATTTTTTTTCTGAAATATTTCTTATTTTATTCAACCATTTGTTATATATATTTTGTTTGTTTTTTATAAATGAAGAGATACAAGTATGTTAATTCAAGCTTGAAATATATACGAACACTTTTTATGTTTCTGTATTGTATTGACGATCTTTAATTTAAACAAATAAATAAACTATATAACGTAATTTTAAATATCGAATTATGTAAAGAAGGTTATGAGTAACGAAATAATGTGTTTTGTTTTTGTTTCTACTTAAGAATTGTCATATTTGCGTTGTTCCAGAAATGTTTAAATAATTTGATCTATAGATTACACGAAAAGCAAAATTTTCTCAAATAGCATTTTTACGCGTAAAGAAAATAATGGAATTATTTGGAAAAATTCAAATATTTGCAAAACAGTTAAAAATACATTTTTTTCATAACTTTTCTAAATATTATTTATTATTTTCTTTGGTTTATTATTGTAAAATTATAATAGCCGCGACATGATGTTCGATAAATCACTATAATTTTTAACTTGAAAAAGAATTTAGGAAAATTTAAAATATCTAAGTAAAATGTCTTAATATCATAAAATTTAATACTTAAAAAGAATTATTAATATTTATATATCATTTGGTATTTTAAGTACTTATGGTAAACGTTCTATGTATTACAAATATAAAAGATTAGATTTCTTAAAATACGATTTTTAACTATGGTTGAAGACTTGAATTTTTAATAAATGGTGTAATATATTTTTGTAATTCAAGACAATACTTTTTTAACCTAATATTTGTGATCAAAGGACTTCAAAAATCCTTTTTCAAAAGCACATATATTTATCATTACCTTTTATCATTAGATATTGGTGTTCGGGATAATAATATCATCCTAAAATATTCAGTCAAGTCCTTCCGGTTTTTTCGATTTATAAAATGTATAAATTTTGAAAGAACATAAAAAATATTTCAAATATTATTGGAATAAAAGTTATTTATATAACTAAATACATTAAACGTATTTTTTATTATTATTTTTTAAATAAAATATTGTGCTGTATTGTTTATGGTAGATACGATCGTACAAATGAATTTGTATTTCATACTTAAAAAAAAAAAAAAAACAAAAGTAGAAAAATGTCCATTGTCTTCAAAATTAATTTTGAAGGTACTTATATGTAATAAACAATAACGTCGAAGTTTATTACAGCGTTGAATGTTTTTGTAAAAAATAAAACATTCCCAATGACCTATACCCAATGTTATAGGAAAAATTGACCCAAATAAAACACGAAATTAATATGTATAAGAAATTAAAAAAATTTAGGTATTTGATTTGAAAAAAAAAAATGTCAATGGAAAATTAATTAGAAAGTCCAATCGATTTATTTTAAATTGTAATAATCTATTTAGTCATAATGGAAATCGTTTCAGTTAAGATCTCGTCATGATATATGCAAAACCTCTTTACATTTAATTAAATAGATAATTAGTAAAAATATTTAACCTATCCTAATGTTTATCAGAGGAAGAAAGATAAAGAAATATAATGTTATTTATATCGACTATAATATTTATATATATATATATATATATATATATATATATATATATATATATATAAAAGAGAAAATCGAATATAATTTACGTTCAATTTTATTTAACATGTCTGAATGCGAACAATTATAAGAAGGATATTTAACTGAAGAACGACCTTTGCCGATATAATATACACAATACACATATAATAAATGATTTTTTATGTATTTATATATAACACAAGAAGTAAAGTAGAAAAACAAATGAAATCAGTGGTGGAAAATATAATTCACAAATTGAACCAGAAAAACATGTGTACCTATACCTTTTATTTCTAAAAAGATTTGATTGTATTAATGCGATACTTTCAAAAAATAGATAGGTATTCGCATTTTGCCGTGTGATCGAGCGTCTAATACGCATTCTCTAGAGACCCATCCGACCGTTGATTTACGACGGAATAAAGACATTTTTAGGTTTCGGAAAAGGCTTTTTACTGCATTTTCTTTGCATAAATATTTATATCATATACATTGTATGTAATGTATTTCACGATTTGGAGAGTGTCGTTGATAACCGACGATAATATACTCGTACATTAATTATTCGTATGAGCTGCAGTGGTCTGAATGAGCTTCGATGATGTAATACTTGTACGGTATAGGTTATATATAAAACGGAACGTGTTATTGCTGGAACAACATAAACACAACGTTACGGTATTTTATTCATTCCATCTCTCTCTACAGTAGAATTATATTATTTCGATGATACGTTCTCTCCGATCGTATACATACCGTTTTCGAGCGAGTTAAGAAAGGTCATAATACGAGTATTGCGAAAATAAAAACAAACAATTTGCTGAAGGTCTTGTTTGGTCGTCTGCACGAGTGTTTCATTAAGAATATTTTATTACCATATTTACACGTGATACATTAAGAAAAAAATAAAAATAAATAAATAAATAAATAATAATAATAATAATAATAATAATAATAATAATAATAATAATAATAATAATAATAATAATAATAATAATAATAATAATAATAATAATAATAATAATAATAATAATAATAATAATAATAATAATAATAATAATAATAATAACAACGAATATATTTGAGAAGTGCTTACCATTGAGTATTTAGTATCATTTAGTATTCAGTGATTATGAAGATATAATATCTTCGTCATGGATTATCGATATATTATTAATATATTGAACGTATTATTTAAACTATTTGACGTGCAAAAATTTTAAAAGTTACCAATAGAGATTTTTTCTTCCTTTATTCGACTTTTTTGTTATTTTAAATTTGTACAGTTAAAGAGATCGAAAAAGATGTAACTTTTGTACAATTTTACATTTCAAGTGTAATATAGGTAGATTGAAATTCGACCTCTGTGAAGTGAACCGAATTCAATTGTGAAAAATGATTTGAACTCATATTCAAATAAAAGTATATTTAATAATAGATTTTGAACACGAATGCATATCGAATATGAATTAATAATTATTTTGTTTTCGTGTTTTTAATCAAATCGCAGAATACATTTTGTAAAATATGTATATTGAAAAAAAAAGTGTCAAGAATTGAAATTCACTTGTCTGTTAATAATAAATATAGTTCATAGAAAATAGTTGAAAATCTGTGAATGAATTTAAGAATATATTGATAAACATTGGTCCTATAGGTTTTTCGTTATCTCTTTATAATGTCTAGAGCCTATGTATAATGAAAGATTTTAGTTTGTAAAATATATAGAGATGTTTATTGTGTATAATTAAATTTATTTATTATTTAAGTTCAAACTTTATTATTCATTTACAGATGGGAATGGTAAGGTAAAGAAAATGAAACGTTGACATTATTTATAAATAAAAAAAAGGAAACATCATTCGAATATTTTTACGTCACCAGCTTTACCATATATTAGTAGATTAGAGCCTATACTGAAATAAATAATTTAAATATATTTTTGGAAAAATATTGAAATATGTTTTCTAAATACTATTTGCTATTTATTCGAATACATATTATTTACAAGACTCGTTCTTATAATAAATATATGAGTTTAATTTCTTTATATTTGAAAAAAAACTCAGAAAATTTTTGTTTTCGCCGTATCTCCCCTGTCCCGCGTTGATATCATAATATATATTAATTTTCGTTATCATTTGGCCATTTGAACACAAATATGTTATTGTCGATCGTAAACTATTTTGTTGTTTTGCTGAGCCGCAATTGGGATTTTAACTTAAAACGTATTCGATCTGTACTTCAATTTCAATGAACACTGTAATGTGCGGGTTTGTTAGGTACCGTAAATTTGTGACACAGTCACAGGGAAAATTATTTTTCATTCGATTCTTTACAAAAATCTTTTTTTTTTTTTTTTTTTTTTTTAGAAATCGTGCCATTCACAATAGTTTTGTTTCAACTTTGTACCCTCGCCTTCTCTTTATACTCATTTTTATCCATCCATCATTTACTGTACTACCTATAGATAGAAGTTAAACTAGAAAAAAGAAAATATACTCGTAATGTACGAGTTATATATCCACGTACGTTTCGCCGTATTCTTCAATTCCGTTTGTTCTTCATGTGTATATTATGTGAAAAAAGTATTTTTTCAAAAAAAAAAAATTAATTTTTCTACAACAAACGTATTATTTACGAGTATTATTTTATGGTTTTTATTTTTTATTTCTATGTTTTTTCGCATATCCTTTTTATTATCATTTTATTAAATATTTAATATTCGTTATCAGTTTTGACTATTTGATAAAATATTTAAAATGTTTGCTTTTAAAGTGGGCTTTTTAAATTGATTTTGTTCACGTTTTGTCCACTATTATGTTATTTTATAATTCGTGTACAAAGGACATGTGTCACGTATATACGCAAACATATCACATAAATATTTACGCAATGAAAACGTTTTAAAAAAAAAACATTATTCTCCGGCTTTTATTTAAAAAAAATGTATTTATTTATAAATTGTAACTTTCACGAAGAATGATCAGTTCGTTGTGATCCCGTAAACATTCTGAAATTCATATTTAATAATACGTTTCATTTGCCAATACATATTACATACCCGTACAATGTTATAACTTCAAATTTATATTTGATTAGACAACAGATATTTTTTTTTACTTTTTGTTTTTGTTCACATATCATATGTACGTAAATATAATTGAACTAGCAATATTCTTATACCAGGAGAACTCAATATTATGATAACGACGGACATCGTTATCTTAAATGTAACAAGAACATAATAATTATAAAGGAAAGCATTATACGGTAAAAATTAGTAGGGAAAATAAACTTGAGTGTACATTTCACGTTGAAACGATGTATGGTCTATAACTTATTCAGTGATAAATTAATCCATTAAACCTTTTACGTCCCCGAACACGTACGAAATAACGATGATTTGAAATATAGTCATCGTAAATATAACGTGTTATTTTTTAATCAGTAATATAAATGTGTATAACAAATTGTCATATTATACTATATACGTACCTACACATAGTACATCACGCATAATATCGTTATTGAGTAACAATGGTGAGTGTCATGATTTGTATGATATACAAATATGACGTTGGACATTTATTTAGCGTAAATTGATATTACGATGGATCATATAAAATCACCGTTTTTAAGAGTAATATTCCATAAAACGATGGAGTACTTGGGAACGCCACAGATTATAGATCTAACGTCCGTGTAGTTGTAACTACAACTTTTTATAATGATCCTTGTATCATACAGAGTAAGTACGGAATGAGAAGAATTTACGATCTTACGAAAAGTTTTCAAAGAAAGTTTTAACCACCTAGTACAAAAAAAGAAAAAGAGAAAAAGTTGTTTCACCGTAAATTCGACGAAAATAACAACAAAAATTATGGTACGTTTATATTTTTGAATTTGTGTAAACATGAATATGATAATGAGGTACGTACATACCTATGTATGAGCGCTGTAACCTACGTATTAATATTAATATCGATGTGTTTGAGCAACGTGTTATTAGATTGTTATAACTGACCTGTCACCGCGATATTTGATCGAGAACGTATCGAAGATGTTATGCTATTTCAACCTATCATTTCTCGCCTATGGGAATACGTATATCATAATATGACCTCACGCCTGGTAAACACTACTGTATCGGCTTTAACAACAAGGAGAATTAAGTAAAATTGTACTTGTTGACAAATAACGTTTATGTTCGACGCGCCGCACTGATGTTTGGTTTTCAACGTATCTCACACTTAAGGCCCATAACGAAAACGCGTTCCGCAATAAAAATAAATTATTGCGAAGTAGGGTACGCGTTAAATCACAGCACACGAACGATTACGTTCCGAAAGTCGCATTTGATCTCAGTCTAATTGCAAACACTTATAGTTGCTAGAAACAACTTGTTTTATAAAATAAATAAATCATGTCCGGCGTTTTATTTAACAGTCTATAAATAAAAGGCTAAAAATCTTTCCGACGTGCATTTTAATAATATTAGACTTGATCATTTTAACGATCTCTACCAGCGTTTTTATAATATAATACGCTGCACAGAGATAATAATAATCAAATTTGACGCGACAATTTCTTATGTTCTTTCAATGTCAAATACCACGAGAGGTGTCTTTTGTCATATATATATATATATATGTGTGTTTGTGTGTAAAACAATGTATTGTTTTTTTTTTGAAATTTCAAAACAATGTATTTTTTGATTTTGAACCTAACGTACACAGAATAATGAATATACGTAGTAGACTATTGTACGGCTATTTACAGAATTCGTTAAGAGAATTTATAATCGTTAGCAAATCTTTTTTTTTTTACGAATTCAAAAATATCTTAACGTATTTAATAGTTTTGCGCAATGCGAAATACACATAGGAAAAAAATCCAAGTACGAGAATTAGTTGTTCTACCATCGAGATGCGTCGGAAGGTTATTATTATTATTTTTTCGTCTTTGTGGACTGAAATCGCAGCATAAATAACGGTAACACAGTTGTTTAAGCATGAAGGATACGTCCGATAGAAACGCATAAAGTGGGACGACGGCATCAAACACTTTTTATTGAAATAACAAATAACGATTAGTTATAAATATTTTTATTCGCATAAATATTATTTTTTTCAACACCGCTAATCAATATTTATCATAATTTTCAAAAAAAAACACTGAAAATCTTTCCTTCCCCCATATTGTGATTAGCGGTAGGCATAAATTTTATTTGTACTATTAAAATAGAAATTATATTATATCATTTACATGCAAATCGTATTCATTTTACGTCCATTAATTATAATTTACACATCATACGATTTTCCATACAAATTTTATCATACAAATTAAAATTTCAAGTACTATAATCGTAAAATTTCCTACGACGATTTAGTTATACGAGTGCGTTCGAGATTTACATTAATTTTATTATTATATACGTACAATAAAATAAAGTAATATACTTAGTATTATAGTTTTTTTCCTTATTCGCATTAATAACTAAATTACACATAGCGTATATTGCGCGGCGTAATTTATTGCACGGAATTATTTTTTTCACAGATTTTTCCCTGAATACCAATTGTTTTGTTAAAATGACGAAATTTTAATAATTTAATAAACGACGTGCAAAAAGCTTTTGCATAATTTGAAAACGTATTCATACCAGAAATTGCTCGGTGAAAATAAAGACCTTGTGACATGTACAGGTAGCCATTAAATGAAATTCTCCTTCGTTAAATCTCAAAAAGCATACTATTATTATTATGTTTAAAATTAAACTAAATTAATTGAATTTGGTTTATTTTAATTACAGCCGAATGAAATAAATTTACATTAAGACCAACGCGTTTATAACTTTTCCGGTACGATTAAGAAATCGGATAAAAACGATATAATATCAGGCAAAATTCACAATATCAAGCCATAATCTGTACGACGAAAAAGATATAACGTAACATTAACACAAAATCCGTGTCCGTGTACGTTTTTAATATTATGACATCGGGTTTAAGATGAATAACTTATTATCGTGAACACGGAGCGTGAGATTTTCATTTATGACTATTGGATTCGTCATTCTTGTCGTTGGTTAATAATGAAAATTATTTAAAAACAAAAATAAAATTACAGAACGAGTGACCCTTTGACGTACGAGTCCCAAATAAGGACAATACATTTTACTGCACGGACGTAAAGAGATTATACATTATTTTTTTTATTTTTATAATTCAATAATCTGGGCAGATTTTCTCGTGGTAACCACACTGGTTTAATTTTTTAAACGTTCGTCGATACCTTTCATTCAATAATTTTGTTCCGTAACGATCTACCGTTGTTACTAACAACTGTCTGTAAATAACTATTGTGGTCGTATGTTATTTTCGAAAACAAAATATTAAAATCTATAGGCATCGTGTATTACGCCAAATAACCTTACCTAACCTAACGTACGGTTTTAAGGAGTTTCAATATTTTTTATTTTCTTCATTTGGTGAGTTTAAAGTAAAAAAATAAAAAATAATAAAAAGAGTATGTTTAAATTATTTGTTTATGTATTATATTATTATTATACAGCAATGTACAAGACAAACGTAAACGTATTACATATTTATATGGCCATAAGGATTTCCATAGACAATTGTACCAGTATTTTGAAAACAAATTATTGAAACGTGTTTCCTTATATGCGTTCTGTACTGCACTGTAAAGTTGTATTTATCCGTACGCCACTGGAGAACTATAGCGGCGTAGATACGGGAAAAGTGCAAGAGATTTCCACTTCGTTTCATAAACACAAAAAAAATATTGTTCTTGCTATTCGAAATGTTGAAATTGTGTTTACAGTTGATTGTGAAAGTAATAGCGAATTTTAGTGCATGTTATAACGGTATTAATATACTGAATATATATGAAGTGTAGAATCTTGAACGTTAGTGCGTTACAATGCAGTAAGTATGTAAATTTAAACAATATATACAAAATTGATAAGATATATTGATTTTAATACTTACTTGATTGTAGAAAATGCGACAAATTTTTTGTACGAACAAATTCGACAGTTTTGCTTAAACTAAGTCAAATATTATATACCTCTTGAAAAATCTACTCTTTGTAAAAATCGTATACAATGTAAAGATTAATGCGGAAATAAATTTTAGTTGTAATAAACAACAATTCGGAAAGTTTGTAATTATGGAATTTTTTCATTAATAATTACTTAATTACTTAATACATATTTAATAAATAATATATAAAAAATTGTATTTCGAATGCTCCTTTAAACTCTCCCCCCCCTCCAGAAATAAATCGTATCTATGATACTGGTAGGCTATATATGTATATAGATTTTCGGGGTTTTCAATTATATGCTGTTTGGGATATGCAAGTATAATCGACTTTAACCGATTACCTTTTGTATAATATACCGTATGGATGTATTTATAATTATTTATTTATTAAATTATCACTTAAAAAAAAAAAGTAGTTACACTAGAAAGCAGTAAAATTTTACATGTATTACTGGCAAACAAATAAATAAATATATAATAATCAGACGTTGAAAATTACCAAAAAGTGTTTGGCACAACACGATTGTAAATGTGAAACAATATTAAAATAAAGCGACATATGTATGGACGTACTAGTATAAAATATAAATTAAATACTAGTTGTTTTTTTGACTCAATACTTCAAAAATATCCTCAACACTTGCCCTGTTGAACAATAATTAATTAAAACGACGTTAATAATATTACTTGATCATTTTAACGATCTCTACCAGCGTTTTTATAATATAATACGCTGCACAGAGATAATAATAATCAAATTTGACGCGACAATTTCTTATGTTCTTTCAATGTCAAATACCACGAGAGGTGTCTTTTGTCATATATATATATATATATGTGTGTTTGTGTGTAAAACAATGTATTGTTTTTTTTTCAAAACAATGTATTTTTTGATTTTGAACCTAACGTACACAGAATAATGAATATACGTAGTAGACTATTGTACGGCTATTTACAGAATTCGTTAAGAGAATTTATAATCGTTAGCAAATCTTTTTTTTTTTACGAATTCAAAAATATCTTAACGTATTTAATAGTTTTGCGCAATGCGAAATACACATAGGAAAAAAATCCAAGTACGAGAATTAGTTGTTCTACCATCGAGATGCGTCGGAAGGTTATTATTATTATTTTTTCGTCTTTGTGGACTGAAATCGCAGCATAAATAACGGTAACACAGTTGTTTAAGCATGAAGGATACGTCCGATAGAAACGCATAAAGTGGGACGACGGCATCAAACACTTTTTATTGAAATAACAAATAACGATTAGTTATAAATATTTTTATTCGCATAAATATTATTTTTTTCAACACCGCTAATCAATATTTATCATAATTTTCAAAAAAAAACACTGAAAATCTTTCCTTCCCCCATATTGTGATTAGCGGTAGGCATAAATTTTTATTTGTACTATTAAAAATAGAAATTATATTATATCATTTACATGCAAATCGTATTCATTTTTACGTCCATTAATTATAATTTACACATCATACGATTTTCCATACAAATTTTATCATACAAATTAAAAATTTCAAGTACTATAATCGTAAAATTTCCTACGACGATTTAGTTATACGAGTGCGTTCGAGATTTACATTAATTTTATTATTATATACGTACAATAAAATAAAGTAATATACTTAGTATTATAGTTTTTTTCCTTATTCGCATTAATAACTAAATTACACATAGCGTATATTGCGCGGCGTAATTTATTGCACGGAATTATTTTTTTCACAGATTTTTCCCTGAATACCAATTGTTTTGTTAAAATGACGAAATTTTAATAATTTAATAAACGACGTGCAAAAAGCTTTTGCATAATTTGAAAACGTATTCATACCAGAAATTGCTCGGTGAAAATAAAGACCTTGTGACATGTACAGGTAGCCATTAAATGAAATTCTCCTTCGTTAAATCTCAAAAAGCATACTATTATTATTATGTTTAAAATTAAACTAAATTAATTGAATTTGGTTTATTTTAATTACAGCCGAATGAAATAAATTTACATTAAGACCAACGCGTTTATAACTTTTCCGGTACGATTAAGAAATCGGATAAAAACGATATAATATCAGGCAAAATTCACAATATCAAGCCATAATCTGTACGACGAAAAAGATATAACGTAACATTAACACAAAATCCGTGTCCGTGTACGTTTTTAATATTATGACATCGGGTTTAAGATGAATAACTTATTATCGTGAACACGGAGCGTGAGATTTTCATTTATGACTATTGGATTCGTCATTCTTGTCGTTGGTTAATAATGAAAATTATTTAAAAACAAAAATAAAATTACAGAACGAGTGACCCTTTGACGTACGAGTCCCAAATAAGGACAATACATTTTACTGCACGGACGTAAAGAGATTATACATTATTTTTTTTATTTTTATAATTCAATAATCTGGGCAGATTTTCTCGTGGTAACCACACTGGTTTAATTTTTTAAACGTTCGTCGATACCTTTCATTCAATAATTTTGTTCCGTAACGATCTACCGTTGTTACTAACAACTGTCTGTAAATAACTATTGTGGTCGTATGTTATTTTCGAAAACAAAATATTAAAATCTATAGGCATCGTGTATTACGCCAAATAACCTTACCTAACCTAACGTACGGTTTTAAGGAGTTTCAATATTTTTATTTTCTTCATTTGGTGAGTTTAAAGTAAAAAATAAAAATAATAAAAGAGTATGTTTAAATTATTTGTTTATGTATTATATTATTATTATACAGCAATGTACAAGACAAACGTAAACGTATTACATATTTATATGGCCATAAGGATTTCCATAGACAATTGTACCAGTATTTTGAAAACAAATTATTGAAACGTGTTTCCTTATATGCGTTCTGTACTGCACTGTAAAGTTGTATTTATCCGTACGCCACTGGAGAACTATAGCGGCGTAGATACGGGAAAAGTGCAAGAGATTTCCACTTCGTTTCATAAACACAAAAAAAATATTGTTCTTGCTATTCGAAATGTTGAAATTGTGTTTACAGTTGATTGTGAAAGTAATAGCGAATTTTAGTGCATGTTATAACGGTATTAATATACTGAATATATATGAAGTGTAGAATCTTGAACGTTAGTGCGTTACAATGCAGTAAGTATGTAAATTTAAACAATATATACAAAATTGATAAGATATATTGATTTTAATACTTACTTGATTGTAGAAAATGCGACAAATTTTTTGTACGAACAAATTCGACAGTTTTGCTTAAACTAAGTCAAATATTATATACCTCTTGAAAAATCTACTCTTTGTAAAAATCGTATACAATGTAAAGATTAATGCGGAAATAAATTTTAGTTGTAATAAACAACAATTCGGAAAGTTTGTAATTATGGAATTTTTTCATTAATAATTACTTAATTACTTAATACATATTTAATAAATAATATATAAAAAATTGTATTTCGAATGCTCCTTTAAACTCTCCCCCCCCTCCAGAAATAAATCGTATCTATGATACTGGTAGGCTATATATGTATATAGATTTTCGGGGTTTTCAATTATATGCTGTTTGGGATATGCAAGTATAATCGACTTTAACCGATTACCTTTTGTATAATATACCGTATGGATGTATTTATAATTATTTATTTATTAAATTATCACTTAAAAAAAAAGTAGTTACACTAGAAAGCAGTAAAATTTTACATGTATTACTGGCAAACAAATAAATAAATATATAATAATCAGACGTTGAAAATTACCAAAAAGTGTTTGGCACAACACGATTGTAAATGTGAAACAATATTAAAATAAAGCGACATATGTATGGACGTACTAGTATAAAATATAAATTAAATACTAGTTGTTTTTTTGACTCAATACTTCAAAAATATCCTCAACACTTGCCCTGTTGAACAATAATTAATTAAAAACGACGTTAATAATGAAGTAACAAAACTATGTCTCGGTATAAAATAAAATAAAATAAAAACGGTAAATTTATTGGAGCGTTTACGTTAGGTGGTGTAAATTTATGAATATAACATAAAACCGTAAAGACATAATATTGTATATTAAAATGGTTATAACATAATATGTAATAAATACCCTGTCGGATGTCGGCACAATTTTCGTAATTAAAGTAAATCAAACATAGAAGAACGTTATTATTACATTATACAAAAAATAAAATACGAGATAATGTTGCGTACATCGTTATGATTAGAGACAGGATTTTTATGTTTTTACATATTTTTACCGATCGTGCGGGCATAGCTCCATTTGAATGAGCTTTCTCGACGATTCATTTTCCTGTGAACTGAGATACAAATCAGTTTATGCGAGTAAAAAGCATATTTCAAGGTTAGAGATCATTTGGTGCGCAAAACCATATGTTTTAGGAATAAATTGAGGTTTAATCTGAATATTTCACAAAAAAAAAAATGTAATGGTTTATAAAAAATGCAAAAAAAAAATTGTGGCCTCCTTTAATTTCTACCCCTCTAGACGCCATGATTAGATCGGGTGAAGTTTATCGTTCTACTTGAACGCGATGTATCAATATTATTTATTAAACATATTTGATAAATTAATATATATATATATATATATTTTTTTTTTAAACATGTTATAAATTTCAGCTCAACACTGGATATGACTTTTATTGCATAATATATTATTTATATAATTTATTGTTTCTTTCTCTTTTTTTTTTAGTACACTTAATATAGTGAAATATAAATAAACGATATACATAACTAAGTATAGGTTATGCAAAGCTGTTTAAGTAATTTTTTTTAAAGGATTAATTTAACTATCTTATAATTTTTATAAATTGTGGCTTTTATTTGTTTTTTTTTTCAGTATTTAATACATGTTTAATGAAATATCGTATATTATTTTCCCATAAAAAAAAACGATATTTACGCGCGTTTAAAAAATTATTTTGATGAAGTTATAGAGCATAAAAACAACGTATTTTTAGGATTTTAAACTCAATGAAATCCGGTATCTATTTATGATAATATGCCAGTAACTTAGTTATTCGAGCCGATACAACGCATACGCTTGAAAACGTGTTTTAAACTGTACTTAATTGCGAGTAAAATGTCTCACAATGCCAATAATATACGCGACAGTATTCTGGGGGATATCGACTGCGCCGAAATTTCCGGTTTTAATCAAATGTATATATCTACTCCGCCGGCTACTGTTCAAAAAAATTATGTATCGATTTCAATATAATTTTTATAGTAAATAATGTATTCCATAACAGAAACATTAGCAAAAATAATATAAATATATATATATATATAATATATATATATATATATGTATTACACTGGACGATATTATTTTATAAACAAAAAAGATATAAACAAATATATGAAACAAAATATAAAGGTAAAAAAATATCACATTGACAACTTTAAAATTATTAATTATTAAATTTAAAAAAAAAATGTATATAATTTAAAATAATGATTTACAAATATCCTATTAATATATTACATATTTTGAGTTTATCATATATTTATTTTATGTTCTTATTTCAAATGCATAAATACATGTTATGGATGTATAAACATAAAAATTCGAGCCTTTCACCTATAAATATAGTACGTATAATAGCCGGCCGCGGCGGAGTCGACATATACGTTTTTTGAACAGTAGCCGGCTGAGTCGATACTTAATCGGCGAAATCGATATACGCCCCAGTATTCGGGATAACGCTTATGAAAACTAATGCATTTCATTAAGAGACCAAATATTCAAATAAAATATTATATCTCGAAACACGAAAAATGTTCATGCACGACAGAGACGGTGAATGTAAAAAAAAAATTCGCGTACGGGAATTGTCCTATTGCAGAATAGTAATAAAATAAAAACAATTACGTGTCAATCTGTCAGTAACCGAAAATATTGCCGATAGGCAATAATTTTAATTAATTTAATTTCAAATAAACACGATAGTGTAATTTTTAATAATAATAAATTCTCAAATATTATTTCGAGACAATATTAATACGACTTTACGGAGCATACAATATTGTATATTACATAATACAGGACCGTATTTAAGAGTTTTCCATCCAATACATACAACAAAATATTTAATTTCGTATAAAAATATTGTTCATTGCAGAATTGTATTTCACTTACTTCTATTAAAATGTTACGTGTTTATATAAATATGGAAATATTATTTTATTATTTTACACATTTTTCGATTTCTTATATGTGAATTGTTTTATTATTTATTGTATCTGAATATTCCAAACTTTCGATGAGCGACCTCTACGTACAGGGTAGCCAAAGCGAATAATATTTTAGAATAGAAACATTTGACCGAATGTAATCTTTTGTTTTGCGGAGTGTGGAAAGTAAATTTAAGGTTGAATGGTTTGAAATCGGATTACGTATGTATATCGAGCTATACAATAAAGTATTCTAATTTTATTCTGTGCAATTTTTCACGTCTAACAATGTTTTAGAAGGGTTATTTGAAGATTTTATAAGTAGCAGGTACAGTAACACGACAGTGTTTTCAGTCTGGTTAGGAATACGAAAACAAAAAATTTAATGCAACATTAATAGAATTTAAAAAAAAAAAACCAAAATATCAAATATAATATGTAAAAAGAAAAAATGCCGCCGGTTGGCATTTGCTTTCCCGAATCATCCCTTAATACGGCACTGCACACATACAGTGGACATAAACGACGTTTAGCCGTGTTAATACGTTTTATAAAAGACAAATTTTAGAAATTGTACACATGTTTTCAATAAGACAACGTTGTACTGCCGTGTGTAGTATAACCGTCGGTGGAATAAAGATTAAAATATACAGTGTGATAATGCAAAGCGGACGGTTTTGGAAATGTGCAATGGAAAATGCGGTAATTAATGAACGGAATATTATACGTCTAGAAAGTTTTACGAGCATACTTTGAACGCGGCCCGTGAACTCGTTCGGATATACGAAGAAATAATCTCTTGCGAATGCGTTGCCTGAATTTCACTCGACTCGTCGATGTATGTATGCTTAATACGCGCGTTCGTATTTATAAACCTTCTCTCGGGCACAAATGTCTGGCAGCGTTGGCGTATACTTTGCAGGATTTCAGCCTGCAGCTAATGAAATGCCGCGGGAGTGACGTGAAAACGTTCAAACGATTTTGTACCAACGCGCTTACACGAAAACTGTTCCATAACCCGTTGTAAAGTCGTTATGGCGTTAACAATATCCATTAGTGCGAATTATTTCGATTTTCTTCCGAAAGTTTTATTTTTATTTTTGGCATTTGATTATTATTTAAACGGAGAATATTTCCCACATGTAAAATATTAAATCTGTACACAATCGCCGTGTTTATAATATATTCGTTTCGAAACTGTTTATACACGTGATACGTGTGAAATCACGTGACATTATACAGAAATGGTTTTTTAATTAAATCGGCGTAAATACACCGTAATTGTCCGTCGTATTGTTTTTGGTGGTTAAGTTAGATTTTTTGTGATTGGAAAAAGTGCAGTCGTATAAGTGTGGGGGCACTGAATGTGAGACCGTCCCCCTTCTTACAGTAAGCTTAAGATTTGCGTCCTCTTCAGTTTAGATTACGGGGAACGGTTTAAATATTTATTTAATTATAATAATATTGCCGTAAATAAATTAAAAGTGTAAAAAAAAAAAATCGAAAAACGACAAACGGTTTAAACGCAGAAGTGGTAGTGGTTGATACGTTTGTAATGGTCAATGCGTATAGTCGTATCATTGATGTGATATCAATAGGCGAGTTATCGATAATGTTCCAAAATTATACTATTTATTGATGTATAATAGAAATGGTGATAATATACTCGTTACTTGTTACGTTCTTTTATCCGCAGCTTGTAGTTTGTCGCCAAAACGAAAATGTTAGTGGTAATAATAGCACGAATTAAGTTTGTGAATAACAGTGGCTTGTCAGAAATATCAGTAAAAGTTTTAAAATATACTAAATATACTTAATATTTTATGAAACAATAAAAAATTTATTAACCTAAAATTATCACGAAAACGTATTTTAGTAAATTGTTTGCTATTGGTAAAAAACGTTTGGTTTCTATACACGAAATTCAAAGTAAACTTATCTTCTAAATGGGTTCAATGATTCAGGGGACGATTTTTTTTTAAAAAATAATTTTAGTTTCCCTCGACATTTTTCAAAATTTTATTCGCTAAAAATTTTGTCTATTCTAATTAACACAATACATTTTTTAAGCTCTTTATAATTAACTCGAACATAGATTTAATGAATAATCTCAGATAACGCAAAATCTATTGAACCCGTATTTACACTACAGGTTCGGCTGGCGCTGTCGTTGGTTTTTGTTTTAGTCAGGTATCACCGGTGCGGTGTTAGGTCAAAAATTCGTACATGTGCGAGTATCATGCAAAAACTATTGACAATATCGAGATGTGATTTGTTTTTAATTTGTAGAATAACTTACGGAGATCGTATTAGGCATATTTTGATCAAATATATCCGTGCGGTGGCGTGAGAGTGAAAAACTCTTAAAAATATTTTACACGAGAAAATACATTATAGATTTTTCGATTACTACCGTGGTTACACACCGTCCAAAAATGTTGAACAATTTTTAAACGTTAACACGTGGACAAAATGTACCTTAAAAAATTAAATGGGTACAGTCACGAGGAGAAAATTGCTGTCAAAAAGTCAATGGAAGATTTGAGTTGAAATGCAGAAATGCAGTCTACCTGAATGCGAAATAAGCTATAATGATTTTCCGCAAGACATCGATCGAGTAAACACTTGGCGTATTTTAAGATTCTTCCATCGGTTACCACGGGCAGTCTATATTGATTTCCATGGTTACCAATCTTTGTTGTAAGAATCGTTGTAGAATTATTTCTTAATACGATTTTATAGCGTAAAAAACCCGATGTCTATGCCATATACTCGTTTTTTACTCGTAATGCCATACAGGACTAGTCTAAAAACGTTTTAAACGTAAACAGAAAAATAATAAATTATTCGAAGTTCAAACTACATTAATTCAGTATGTGCCTACTTATAGGATTATTTGTATGATAAGTGATAACCATGTAAATCTGGACGTCGGGTATCGAACAGCAACTATATAATAAATAAATAGTATTAATAGTATTTATATACAAAAATTGTTCCGGTAATAATGCAAATATAAATTAAACAGTTTTAATATTCACGGGTGCAGCCGAGTAACTCAGCTATATATACGGCACTGATACGCGTCTTATAAAGTACGATTTTTTCGAATAAACGAGAAAATTGCTGTCACTTTGGAACGGACAATTTCCTGCAGTTGACCTGTCTAATTTTTTTTTCAGAAATAGGCTATTACGATTTTCCAAAAGACATCTCTCAAATAAACGCGCAAAACCTAACTTTTCAGTTTCTTCCCTCGATTTCCAGTAGCAATAACACACACACACATATATATATATATATATATATATATATATATATATATTACTAATCACAGCCGTAAAAATTGTTGTAGAATATTTTCTCAGTACTATTTGGTCACCTAAAAAAAACTGAGGATTACACCAAAAATACATGTAACCTTAAAATAATATTCTGAAACACATTTTGAACATGAACAAAACAATAATTCAGTATCTAATTAGGATTATTTGTATCATAAGCATCTTAATCTGGACATCGCCGGGTACTGAACTGCAACAAATTATATAGTACCGTAATAATGTAAATATGAGTTAAGCAGTTGATCTGCTTACAGGCGAAGCCATAATATATATATATATATGTATATAATTAAAATGTAATATATTTATAAAATATTTATTACGGGTAATAAATTATAATACCGCAAATGCGAAGTAAAAATTGAAAAAGAAATAAAAAATCTTGACGGAATATAATCTTTTTTCCGCGTTCGCAGTAAATCAAAGTTATAATTTTATGACAAGTTTATCAACTACATGGGGACTGTAATTACAGTTCAGTATCAAAAAAAAAAAAAATGTTAACGTCACTTAAACATCGAAGGTTATTCCCGGGAAAATGTGAAAATGATGTATTTAAACCAAATCGATATTTATACAATGTCATATAATATAACACCACAACTCGACTACGCGTTTCAACATTTGATTACATCAGGTGAATGTATGTGTACGTTTACTGATTTTCTAGAAAAATTCACGTGTTGATTGGATTTCCATAGAAGAAAAAGTTTATATTTTACACGTATCGGCGAAAAACTGGACAATAAAAATAAAAATGCAAAAAAAAAAAGACAGACGTATTCTTCGACAAAACAATTATTTATATGATTGTTCACGCATTGCTTTCGACAATTGAAAAATTATTATTTTATTCGTCGTGGTGGTCCGTATTGGCAGAATGTTATGTGGATGATATGAAAATATTTCGTGTGTGCACTGAAATAGATGATTATCACTTCCACTAAAATGATTTGAATCGACTCGTTTCTTGGTATTTATGAGCATTTGCATTTTGCAGTACCTATTTATCTTTTAATATTAAAAAATACCAATACATGACGTTTACTTGCATCATCAAAAATCCATTGTCTTTTACTTACTCCATTAATAATACCACCATTTTATCATTTTACCATTTTATAAGACGTTAGGTCACATTGTGCGTATTTCGTACAGTTTCAAATTTTCGACGCCTTTAAAAGCTTTATACTGCGCACTTGTCTGGTTAATATTAAAGTATGGATTTGTTTTATGGGATCCTAGTGTAGCTACAATGTCTTGTCAACACGAAAGGTTCAACATAAATTCTTGAAGTTTGCCAGCTATTCATTTAAAATCGACTGTATCTCTCACGATTACTCTCCTATTTCGACACACATTTGCCTTGAATCTTTAGCTGATCGTAAACATACGTCTAACTTGACTTTTATTAAAAATGTATTTAATAGTAAAATTGACTCCCCCTACACGGTTGTCCCAAATTATTTTTAAAACACCCACTCGATTCACTCGTTATTCTGTTTTATTCCACATCCCTATATGTCTCTTACTAATTACGATAAAAATCAACAACTCCGTCGTTGTATGTTGCAAGCTAATTTTGATCTCTCCTTTTCTTATACAAAAAAAAAAAAATGAAATAATAAACTCTTATTCATTAATTGTAAATTGTAAGTAATATTTCTATTTGTTATTAATTAAAAAGCTGTACGGCGTTTATTGTAATAAAATATAATAATACGTTATGATTTATAAATATCGGAAAAATCACTTGTATGATTTTTTTCATTCCTAACAATTAATAAACTTAAATAAATTTGAAATGCACAAGTATTTATTAAGTTTGTGAAATAATTGTGTAGAATTTTATTATTAATTTTTTAAGTGATTTAAATAAAATTCTAAGTATAACATAAATAAAATTAATACAAACTTAAATAGAATCTGAATTGGATGTAAAACACGGAATGAGACACGATTAATAAAATCTGGCATGTTATTATTTTATACTTTAAAAAGATATCTATTCTACAGTATACACATATGAATAAGAAACTATTCACTCAGTTTCTTAAATAAATTAAAGAAAGTTTTAAATATACAAACATAAACAGATTATTATTTATTTTTATTATCTATTTAATAAACTGTTAACGCAGCTCCATAACCTTTTCCTTCCTTATAACATCCATTATTATTAATTTCTTCCTTTTGGAAAGTTTTTTTTTTATTATAAGTTACTTGCCTAATTTGTTTCTTGTATTTTTTTTATTTTCATTTTTTTCCAGTTTTTATTATATTATTACTATTATTTCGGCAACATTTTCTTAATACCATTACTAAATTTATCCGAATCGTTGAACTATAGACTTCTAATGTTATTCTCTAATAAAAATATAAAAACTATTTTAATAAATATTTTTAATTTTAAATATTTTTTATTAAAATATATTGTAGTGCCTTCAAATAATCTTGAATTTATCATATATAATATTATATCGTAAAACACAGTCATTGCATTTCTAAATAAAAGTCAGAAATAACGGCGCTTTTATACCTATGCGTTTATGTTATTACATTCGACAACAACGAAACAGTATGATTTTAACGCGTAATTTTCATTTTTTTTTTTTACTTAGAGTAAAGAACGTTTGATGTACGAGCTTTAAACTTTAGGTAAGGAGAATGCATAGGTTGTAAGTAATTCATTTTATATGTTCCTTTTGTTCTGTATTAGACGTTTGTTCTTCAGTAAGAACAAAAGTTAGTAAAATAATGTCTTCCCTTCGAACTCGTTCAGGTGAAGTTTTGTAAAGTATTTGAATATTGGCTGTGCATTCGAATATAATTTGAATAATATTCTGATTGTATTCAAAACATTAAAAAAAAAAAAGTGTTTTTGAAAATGCTTTTTACAAGATTTGATTATTGAAATAAATTCGGTTTTATCATTTTGCCGCCCAAATTGAAAATCATTTAAAAGAAATAAAAACTTTTAAATTAATTTTAATTTTATGAATGTGTAACAAATAGGTTTACATATACTTACACACCGTGTTGAAATTATAATAAAGAAATAATGAATGTTATTAAAAGTTTGCTGTTTAATCGTTTTAAATGCATATATTTACGCATGTAATGTGTAATATTTTAAAATGTTAATTTCATATTTTTGACCTATATATTTAAATATAAGAACTAATAATAAACCGCATAATAACTAAGGTATGAAGTTTGTATAAATATATATACATACGTGATATAATACATATTTAAAATTACGAAAATATTGTTTCGTTTTATATTATATTTATTCAGTATTCTTTTAAACATAAAATTATGAAAATCGAGTAACAAAATAGGTTTCTACTTAATTAATACAATTTATTTAAAAATTTTAACATTACATACAAATTAATTTGAAAAGTCTAAGTATATACAATTTTACTTTCGAGAAATCTTTGTTTTAATTAAATGCATTTTCATGTTTGTTGTATTTTTCCGTCAAATTTCAAAATATTCTATTTTTTAATATTTTAATGATTGTGCTTGAATGTACCTTTTCTAAAAATAACTGGTTTACGACTAATTTAAATTCATAATAATTGGAGTGAACTAATATACATAAAACTAAACTATATGTAATATAAGATTATTAAAAACCCAAAAAAATAGATTTTTTTGCAAATATTTTTTTAGGTATTTACCTGTATCGGATGTAATAATATTTTTTAATTTCGAAGAATGTTAACATTTTTATTTTCAAGTAAATACGATTTAGAGTTTAAATCCATGTTTAACGTTTTTTTTTTTTCTGCAATACAATGGATGTGATCGTAAACTCAAGGTGACGACTGACGAATGTCAGGGTCACCGATCACTTATTCGTTCTCTATCTTACACCGATACGGCGTATAAATACAAATATAGACATAGTATACGAGTATGTACCCATAGGCAATATTTATAATAAAATAGCAGACAATATTTTACTGTGGGAAAGGGGGGGGGGTCGGGGTAACATCAAATGTAATAATGTCATGATTTCTAAATAAGAAATTATAAGTTACAAATTACTTTGCAAAACCTATAAACTATAAGTTTAGCAAACTAATAATTCGAAATTTCGGTTCAAAAAATTACATATTTATATCCGAAGTAGATAATAATGAATAGGTAGCAGTTACTATTTTGAATTTGAACGCGATAATTTTATTTTCAAATCAATTGCAATACTATTTTGACTTTTTTTCTTTTTTAAAGGAAAATTGTGAAAAAGTAAAAGTTATTTGTGATAATATGTTGATTGAAATCGGACTGGGTTCGACATTTTTTTACTACTAACCTAAATTGATGCTTGAGCATAATTCTGCTGGCCTGATTTGGTGTGGCCGAGTCGCGTATAGCTTATTTGTTCCCAACGAAATAATTTTTTTAAAAATATTTTTCAAATTAATCCACTACTGTTATTCGAACATATTATACTAGTCTCTCACAAATATCTTATAAATGTACAAACAAATTATCAATTAGAAAAATAATAAATCTGTTTTTTTTTTAAGTGTTGAAATTGTACATTAACTAATTCAAATTTTTGACAATTTTACAAATAAACACGTATAAAAGTGTATATATATATATATATATATATATATATATATATATATATAATAGGCAAATACAGTTATCAAGAAGCCATGGAAATAAAGACAATATTTATTTTCCTTGTTGATTAATACAAGAGATTTCGAAACAACTTACATGGTAATTTCCACAGATCGTAGGCACTTATTTATATTTATGAATTAATTAAATACAAATGTTATTAATGTAATTTATTATGTACTTCGTACAATCATCCAGTAAGGAGTTAAAATTTCCAGAATTTTGCATTTTTGCCATTTTTACCTTTGAATACATCTATTTTTTACCATAATAGTTTATATGTTATATGAAATGTTATAATAATAAAATAATAAAATTATTACAATAATAAAATTCTAAGGTACTAAGGTATGAAGTAGTTTTCCTATTTTGAAGGAATCTTTCTACTTTAATAAGGATTTTAATAATATTTATTATTAGTAATTTATAGTAAAATATTTTAATTTAATTTGAATTAAATATTTTCGCTACCAAAATTCGTTGTATTATTTTTTTTGTTTTTCCAAAATGTATATAAATGCATCATTTTATTTATTTTGAAAATATAAATTGGTTCTAACAAGACATTGTTAATATTAACAGTCCAGTAAAATAGTTAATCTACATATTTTTAAAATAAATTATAAATATTTTTGTTCATAATATATACATATTTCCTATTTTACTTTAATACAATACTTTTGTTATTTTAAATTAGTTTTATTGTATTTGAATATAATACGCAATAAAGCTATAATTTTGTAATAATTAAAAATACATTATATTATATCTAACATATGTAATATTTTTGGTAATTATTTAATTAAATTTATTAAAATTGTTATATTAAATTAATAATAATAATAATAATAATAATAATAATAAGTTATTATGATTGTATTTTAATATTATTGGTATGCATCTTCTCCGCATTTGCGTTTGAATGGATGGTCGATATTTATGTCTATCCATTTAAATTGCATTTGTCTGGCTATTTCCTTTAGCACCAACCGATCTTTTGAACAGGTGGTAGTTGGGATAATACAAATAAAGTTTTGTAATTTGTATCTAACAGTTGCTGGAAACTATTATCTGCTTTTTCTCGTTTCATCACATATACCGACATGACCTTACAAAGCACGGTTAATTTATAACGTATAAACTAGTGCAATAAATAAACAAATATGTAAGTACGCTATATCACTTGAACGACTCCCACGTCGATGGGTGTAGACGTGTAGTCTTTTATTTCCAAAGATATGAAGCTTTGCGCGAATCCTAGAAATTGATTAAATGGATTGATAAATGATAACAGAATTATAATGCATAGAGATTTTCACCTATAACTACACGAAAATATTAATAAAAAAAAAATTAAGAGACCATAAATATTCTCACTACGTCTGTTAAACCCGTATTCACTACTCGGTAATATATGTAAAAAGCCGTACGGTCTCATGCTTTGGGTAACTGGGTCACTGTGTTTTTGACGATTCAACTGAAATCGTATGAATATAAGCGCATAACGTTATTTACTGGAATTCTTCACCGATCCATCGGCCTTGTTCTATTCGAACTCCATTGAACACCGCGAACAATACATCTGCAGTTATGTCAACTAGTAGCAGTTTCGATTCAAATGGAAATACGCATAACACATCGTCTCTACACCGTATTTGCAGACAACCGTGCGGTATTGGAGGCACTTATGTTTGCAACTGTCATGAGAATTCCGAATATTTCTAAAATGTGAGCGTCACGGTGTCGCACGGTTAACACGCGGTCGAGACGTAATATTGTTTCGTCGATTAATTTCCGAATACGCTTTGAGGAGTTACATTATTATTATTATTATTATTATTATTATTATTATTATTATTATTATTATTATTATTATTATTATTATTATTATTATTATTATTATTATTATTATTATTATTATTATTATTATTATTATTATTATTATTATTATTATTATTATTATTATTATTATTATTATTATTATTATTATTATTATTATTATTATTATTATTATTATTATTATTATTATTATGATGTTCGGTATCATCTACTATTGCTTTCATTATTATCGCATTTTTTACATTTTAATTAATACTTTTTCATAAATTTTGAAACCTCAAATATAAAACACAATAAATTAAAGAATTGCCCACGCTGCCATTTGATTAGATATTTCGTATTATATTTTTAGGTATTAATAATTATTATCGTGATATTATCTTGGCAGTGTTCGCAAACCTTTACTATAACACGTAAATACAAAAAAAATATATATATATATATTTGTTATTTATTTATTTATGTTTGCTATTCTTACTGTTTATAGGGCATATTTTAAGATTTATTTTTGGTCATAATTTAACGTATATTTTTGAATACTTCTTATTACTGAAGAATACGAGCCGTGTTTGTGATAAATAGAATGCGTTGCGGCCAAAGAGACTGCTCCCGTTTAAGTCGTATTATCCATTCGATTGGAATTCAATATTTTCAAAACGTAAATCGCATCATTAAACACTTCCATTAAACGAAACGTTATTATTAATATATTTTCGTAATTTTTTGACATCGCGGTGAGACTATTATTATAATATTTTGACGCGAGATTATAAATAATTATATTTTACTCATATATTTATAATATATAATATAAAACGGCAATCACTCGTAAAAACTCGTTTTCGATATTTTTTCAATGTTGTAAAATTAACGTACGCCTTGCGGAAATAAGTATATATATATATATATATATATATATATATAGTCTAATGTCTATGTAGCAAACGAAACCAATGATGTTACGCGGTTATCGCGGAGAACCGTGTCAAGTTCGTCCAGATTTTCTTATTATTATTATTTAGTATTCTTAAACGTTTTAATAAATTATATATATTTATATATACCTACTCGTATATATATATATATAATTTAGTATATAATATTTTACCACGGGCCTTGTCGATTGATCAGCAAGCCGAAATTACTCCGTAGCCCCGATTTTGTTTCTTTTTACTTTTCGCGTACAGCTAAAAATGGTTGAAAGTCCATTATTTTTCTGAATATTTGTCGTAATATATCGACACTGAAATTGCTTTATAATATTATGTACTCCAGACGGAGCTTAAAAATGCCAAAAACCATTATCCGTAAGCGTTCACATAATATATTTACATTGCGGTTTAAACACGTTAAATTATTATACGTTTGAAGTGAGTATATTAGCGTTGCGCATATGAAATAAATTATTATACGTCGTAATCGAAAGTGTGCTCCGAATAATATTTAATTGGTCGTTATAAATGTATTCGGTTATATAAATAAGTTTATCCTTCTCGTACTTACGTTTCGTGTACAAAAAAAGAAAAAAAAATTAAAAGAAATACGTCTCTCGAAAATTGGTTTTGGTAATTTCGTTATTTTTAATCGGTATAAGTAGTTAGTTAATCCTCGTACCTACTCGTTAATGTTTTTAAAACGCGATTTTTTTTTTGCACCGTTTTTTAAATAATTTAATAGGATTATAACAAGCTAATATAATATTTCATATTATAATGCTTATGGCGATTATTTTAAATTGTTAACTATCTATAATGGAATGTTGTTTCGAAAATTGAAGGAAAAAAATCTTCTTCGCGGTAAATTTACAATTAGCTGGCATATATTTATGGCCGAGGTAGGTGGATGACTCTTAGAATTAATTTCAATTAGGGTAAAAAAAAATATATATATAAATATATACATAATATAATTTATATTTATATCGGTATTCTGCCTTGCAGTGTTGTGCTGGTTTATAATTACAAAGGGAAAAAAGGATAGGTTTTTTTTTTTTTTTTTTTGCGAAAAGTTCAGTTTAGTTTAATTGTTTTAAACGCTGCCGTTTTAAACACGCTTTGCTGCGGAATTTATGCGAACACATTTATTATGTTCTCTAAACACACATTTTGTAGGCACGTCTAATGAGCGTACACTTGCAGGCTCCCATATGTACAATATTTCACGTCTAGTGTAATTGCGTATGATTTGATAATCGTTTTTTTTTTAACTCGTTTATTAATCACTTTTACAGTTGTAGCGGAATTTTTTGTTCGCGAAATATGACATATAAAAAAATTAATAACATTTACGTATTGTGTGTATTTTACATAATATCGGACTTGCAAAAAATAATTTTATTTTATATTCGAAATACCTATTGGAATAAACGGGTAAAAAAGTATTCGAAAGTGGTTTTCGAATACTTTAAATAGTATTACATGTAATATATAAACATAACATTAGTCATATTGTTCCAGTCATTTGTAGTTTATTTGAAGTCATACGCAAGTTTATTCGTTTCTCAAATACTGTCTCTAATTGAATTGTACATTGTTTTTCAGTTATCAAACTGTATCAATGTTCAAATACGATAGTATTACTATTAAAATTATACAAAAATTTCAATGAAAATGTTGGGAATTACGATTTATTGTGATAATTGTTTATATCTATTAATATTATTTAATAATATATATATATATATATATATATATATGTTCTATGATGTAGTGTTCAGCTACTATGATTACAAAGATGATTAAATTTTCAAATTATTCTTAAACTTGTCTAAATAATCCTGAAATTTTCATGTATAACATAAAAAACATTATTTTTGCCATAATTCGATAAATTATTAATTATTGTCGAGGAACAAATTATTTTCAGAGGAATAAAATTACACCACATAAAATATTCAGAGTACGTATAAGAATATATAAGAAAGTATTTGAATACTTTGAATGTCTGCATAATATACAATGAAACAATATTTAATGAACGCGGTAATTATCGTTGATAATCATAGAAATATATTTAATATAAATCCAATTATGCGAAAAGAGGTTTCTATTAATTTCTAAATGAAACAGTCATTTTTTATTTGTGTTGGTTATTATTTATTATTGGTTTTTATTTGTGCTTTATATGTAATGTATGTATATATGTACAACGAATTTTACCGCAATTATCCTTATTGTAGTTTAAGGTATAAATACAATTTCGATTATGTATCCCAATGCCGCCATCAAACAACAAGGTTTTAAACTTCTAAAGGCTCAAGATGTGTTCATCGCCAAGGTACTAATTGTAATATACAGTACGAATACGAACAGGAACAGTACATTTCCGGAAAAGTTGAAAATAATAAAAAACAAACTAAAATCACAAATTAATTTTAATATATGATATAAATTATGTGTACATATATGCCAGGGGCGTATTTATGGGGGGTTGATGGAGCTCCAGCGCCCCTCCCGAAATTTCAGGAACTTTCTTTACTAATTCCTATGACCTATAGCTATAGGATGTATATATTTAATTAATAAATTCCTAATATGTAGTTGTTTTTAAAATGTTGAGAATTTGGTAATTTGTCCTATTTTTAAGACTTAGTCTTGCATAAGAATTTAGAAATAATTCAACAATGATATTTACTCAATGCCTCAGGCCCCCAAAAAAAATTTCTAAATACGCTCCTGATATATGGAAAATTAAAATATTAAGTGTTATCTAATTTCATTCGTAATAAATAAAAATAATAAGACAAATTTAATAATAATATACGATTATACTTGTATATGTATTTATAATTAATAATATGTAATAGCAAAATAGCAAAATTAAGTTAATAATTAATTTAAATTTTTGTTTGTTTTTTTCCTCCGCTTCGCCTATAAGATTCATTCGGTTATAAGTCTTACTGTGTGCTGGTCCCAAAGTGAGTTTTGCAAGCGGTGTTCACTATATATATATATATATATATATATATATATATATATAATTATATTACATGACATTTTAATGTATATAATATATATATATTTTAATAAAATTAAGCTGAGCCATAAATCTTTAATAATTCTTTTAATTATATAACTGTAATATTTCTGTTTAATATACATAAATGTACTAGCATCCCTCAAAATCGTTTTTCGCATAGAGTGTTTATATTAAATAATAATAATAATAATAATAATAATAATAATAATAATAATAATAATAATAATAATAATAATAATAATAATAATAATAATAATAATAATAATAATAATAATAATAATAATAATAATAATAATAATAATAATAATAATAATAATAATAATAATAATAATAATAATAATAATAATAATAATAATAATAATAATAATAATAATAATAATAATAATAATAATAATAATAATAATAATAATAATAATAATAATAATAATAATAATAATAATAATAATAATAATAATAATAATAATAATAATAATAATAATAATAATAATAATAATAATAATAATAATAATAATAATAATAATAATAATAATATAATAATAATAATAATAATAATAATAATAATAATAATAATAATAATAATAATAATAATAATAATAATAATAATAATAATAATAATAATAATAATTCAAAATCGTACTTTACATTGAATTCGCATTCAGGTTGAGGAAAAGTCATCGACAGATGAAAAATATAATTTATTTTTTCGCGAAAAACAGATTTGGTAGGTTTCGTCAAATTAATTTATTCGCGGGCACAACAACAACGGATTAATCATATATACGAAGCGCGGAAAACACGTAGGTACTCGCGAAACTTGTGTTTCTTTTCTCCCGAAGTTTTTGACAAACTTCTCCGAACCAGAATTGTTTCATCTGAACACTATCTATATTCGTAATATAATATTATAAGTTTCTGGTTGTTATGTTCGCATTTAAATCTTTGAAACGCTCACATTATTTCCGGAATATAATTGATTTTCATTCATAAGTAGGTACATATTTCTTCGCGTGTATTATACTGCCGTGATGTGGGGGAATACTTTTGAAAAGCGTACACAACGTGTTTTAGAATAAATAATGGAAAAAATAATTATGTAAAAAACGTATTCAAATACTTTTTTGAAAAACGTGTATGAACAATATTAATTCTTCACATTTTTCTGGAAAATAATGTCAAAAAAAAAATACTGTATTTTTATTTTGGCATGTATAAATTTCGACTTCAGAGTAACGGTTGTAGTATGTATGTTTGACTAAAACAATTATAATGATAACATTATTTACATTTTAAAATCTAAATATTTCCATTTATTGTACTTATAGGCCGTGATCGTTATAAACAAAACCATAATAATATTAAAGGATTATCTTCTATGAATATGCTATTATTCTATTAATTATAATTTCTTGTAAATTTCTTGGATTTTCTTTTTCATGACGTACAAAATATATTCAGCCACGAGAATAAAAGCACACAAAAAAAAGTATTTCAAATACATATTCGAATAAACACGTTAAAAAACATTTAGAACAGTATTCGAATGTAAAGTCCTTAATAGTACCTACGTCCCGTTTTCGCGAGCAAACTTTTGTCTCGAACTGAGGTTATCGTCATATACCGATGGATTAATGCTAGTCCACGTCGGACCAACACACTAGTCTAGCAGCAAAAATCAACTGCTTCGTAATTCGAAACATCAGACGTCTCGTACGCCAAAAACCGTATGACTTAATTAAATGATTCTTAGATTAAAACCGGGACTGAATCCGGAAAATTCCACTCTCGTTTTTTGTACTAGCTTTATAATATTATTTTTAAACATCTACGATCATTATTATAAAAAGTCCCCTCGACCATTAAAAAAAAAAAAAAAATGAATTGTTCAAACCATCAAATGGATATAAACTAGATAATGCTGTAAAATTGTAGTTTTATAATACTTTCAATGTGTCGAATAATTTTTCGTAGGTTTGAAAACAATTATTATTTTTTGAAGTGTAATTGAATACGGGTTTTAAAATGATCGTACCTAAATGATACGTACGTAAATGATATACCTGACCTTAACCATTTTTTGTCGTTGTTCTTTTTCGTGTCAATCGAATATTTTCAATAATATAGTAATGTAAAAAAAACGCTTAATTAACGAAATTCTTGCTGGATTTGTTTGAACCAAATGCATTTGAGGCGCAGCCCTTTTAATGAATTTTTAGATATATTTTCGTGATTTTTTTTCTGATTAGCTTACTTTATGCGTAGCAATTACAAGATCTCTTTACGGTAATCATTATAACGGAACTACTAATATTATTCTCAATAACACAAATTGAAAAATTGTAAAAAAAAAAAATTCCACCGGTATATATTTTCATTTTATGTTTTTTTTTTTTTTTTTGGTGAAACAAAACGTGTTGTCTTGAAAATTCGTGCCAAATTTTAATGGATTTATACGTCGTAGAATTTACGCTTTGTGATTTTTCTGACGCGGAGTATATAATAAGAATAACTAATTATTGTTGAGGTACGTAATAATTATACGTTCATACTGAGAATCGCGTGTATTCGAATTGTAATTATATATTTTAAAAATAACGGAAAAATACGAACGCTAAAATTACTAGAAACACTATACCTAGTAAATCTATCAAAACAGTTATTTGCTATACAAATTATGTGGGCGAGTTAATTGCTTATATTTTAATAGTCAGTATCAAAGGAAGTGGCGGCAGGTTGGACGATACAAATTTAATTAACGAAACGAAAATGTAGTGTCGTTGTAGATTTATGCAATTTACTGCGCGTTTTCTCGGTAAGAAAGAAAATGTGATTTAAAATGGCTAAAATTAATTATGCATAAAAAAAGACTCGTATTCGATTTGCGTATACGAAATTATTTAAAGGCATTTAACTGGATTTAATGAAAACCGGGACCGGGGAAAAGAAACGCGTTAAAATTTAATGGAAATATTCGCGACGTATTAAAATAAAATCAATTATGATAATAATTTGTTTATTTCGATTATACTGGAAACTAACGAAAATTTTAGAGTTTTTTTTTTTTTTATGACGCACTAATCGTTTTGTGAATTTTTCTCGTCGACTACGGTTTGTGATTAAAAAAAAAAAATTGACGTACAGGAAAAAGTTGAAAAATATATCTTTTTTTTTTGTATAACGTCTTATATTTTAAAACGATGATTTGACGACGATTAGTTTTAAACGAGTGTAATATAAGGAACGAAATCAATTTTAAATTAGACGAGGAAGTCAGCGAACTTAATAGAATATTATCGAAATAAAGAAATGACCAGTGTTCATGTGGCGGCGATAGAGAGACACGAAACTTTTGGTTCCTTCGTAAAATTATTATTTTGACAGATTTTCCGTCTCGTTGAAAGAACTTATTATTTTCGATAAATAATTGTTTCTCGCGAGGTGAACCCTAAGTGTTGAGTTTAAAGGCCGAGCTTTTAGATGACAATTATATATCTACGTGACCGGTGTGGTAGCAGTTAACGATATTTTTGTTATTATTTTACTACATTTTGAAGATGGTATAATATTTGACAATTGGAAGATGGTTTTTTTTTTTTGGAAATGTGTAATGTGTATATGTGATTTAGTAAATGCGTACAGTCGTGTTGTTTTAGTGTGCACGGTATAAAAATTTCATAAAATAGTCTGAATGATTTTGTTTCCCATCAATTACTGATATATTTGTGTACGTTTAAGGTGCAATAAGAGGACTGAAATAAATATACATTTCCTGTATTCCAATTGTTATTTTAAAAACTAATTTTTGGATCTGTTTCTAACATTTCCTGTTTTTGCAGCAAATAGTGATGTATTTAGAATTTTGTTGTTCTAAGTCCACATTTATTTGTCCCCCCCCCATATAATGCATGCAAAACAAAAGAAAAACTACATAATAACTATACTTTATACACCAAGCAAATTTGTAACACAATATCGTTTTTTGTTTAGTAATAAATCAAGAAATAATAAATAATTATTAATTTTGGTTTAGGATGACAATTGAAGAGTATAGATCAATTATCCAGATGACTCTTCTTTGTAAAAAAAATAGTTTTAATCAACAATATGATAAAAAAGAAAAGTTAAATGCATGTGTGTATATGTTAGGTGCAACAATTATATTTCTCTCGTAATTCGTGGCTAAGATATTAATGAGTTGTCTGTTATAACGGTGACCGGTATACATACTATTTTTATTTTTATTTTTTCCATAAAATTAATGAATATTAAGTAGCCGGTTATTACAATTTACATCGATAATTATCAGTTATCACGCAATATGAATAAAAAAACTTCATATTATGCCAAATCTGGCTATTAAAAATTGTCCGATTATATTTTTTTCTCCAAAACTGTGAAAAAAAACATGGAATATTAAAAAAAAAAAATACTAATATTATTCAAATAAAACCCTTGAAAATTTGTTGCCCCCAAAAAGGTGATGTCAGGTGCAATTTTTCCTCCCCAAGCCTCCCTAAATAAGCCTCAGACAGAAAGTGGATTTCGAATTGTATTTTTTATTTATTTAATGTAATCCGTTTAAACGCGCGTATTTTAAAGGGTCGAAAAATTAAAAAAAAAATATATTCCCTACATAACCTAGAATAGACACTTACGAATCCAAATTAGTTTTCATAATTAAAACTGGACTACGCGGAATATGTTAATTTTGGTTCGCTTATTAGTTTAAAATGTACGAACAATAAATAATCGCTTCCAACCCCTTAAACAGGTCTTCACTACTCCGAAAATGTTCGTTTACGTATCTAGTTTTTGTTCACTAAATAATATGGACTCGAGTTTATGACCAATTATCCTCTGTTTCCTGGACGAATTTACACATTTATCCAGATAAAATATTTGTCAAAATACCGAGAGAAAATTCGTTTTCTATAGTGTAACACAGATTTGGGTGGTATTCGGAATACTTCAAAAAGTAATTAATTCAGTTTTCTCAATAGCTTTGAGAAGTATTTTAATCGTTGAAAGAAGTAAAAAGTCGTTTTTAATTGGTTCAAGCAAAAATCTAAATTGACGCTTCCTTAAGAATAACAAATAATGTTTAAAAAATGTTAAATGTTTAATTTCAAACGCTGACAATGTGGAAAGTATTTATAATTTTCAATATACCGTTATCTGGCAGTTGAAAATGTTCTCAGTATTGGTAAAGGTGTTTTGACAAAAACAGTGGGAAAATATGTTTATTTTAAAGCGTAAAAAACATCTTCACAACTAAATGTTTCATTAATTACATCCTTAACTACTGTTTGTATTTGTGCTCTTCTTATTTACTCTAGTTTCGCAAAAGATGATTGCATGTATTTTGATATAAATTAAACATGTCACATTTGAAAGTTAGAAATTTATTTAATTGTTTGTAATCATTAAAGTTACTTTCAGAAGAAACTGTAAATATTCAGACTGGAGGGCAAGTGACATCGGACCATAGGGAAGTTTTCTTTTGAAAGCCTCTAAAGTTCATATTCACAGAAGACGCAAATCGTCTCTCTCGTGAAATCCAAGATGAGTTACTCAAACTCTTTGGAGAGACCCAAATTTTCCCCAAAATTCGAATATATATTTTTTTAATTTCAAAAACAAAACGTATTTAAGAAGTATTTGATGTCTTTTTATAGTATTCTAAATAATTTAATCAGAATCATTTTTTTCCAAGTTTTCACGTATTAAATTTATTTACTACACGAATATTTTAAAAATGTACTACCTTAGAAAAATGTATCACCTTATCAATTTTAATTTTAATTATAACTGTTAATGTGATTTTCTGTAATTTATATTGATATATATATATATAAATATCATATATTGTAATAAATAAAATAATCAACGGCGAAGAATTCATCAACAAATTAGTTATACAATATAAGGTATAAAGAAGAAGACAAAAGAAAAGTATAAACTAAACGAATAAAATTATACATTATTTTTCATAAAATATTTATATATTATTATATTATTATTATATATTATATTAATATCACGATTAATTTATAAAATATAATACAATTTTAGATTTAAAGTATGCACTGTGAATAGAACCAATTCTAAAATAACGTGTATTTTTTTTGCAACAATTTATAATCTATTATATCGAATTTTGCGGTGTAATAAAATGATACAACGCTTACAGAGCCTTAGGAGCTTTGCCCCCACAACCCTGACAACAATTTTACGAGTACTTACAAAATCAGATAAGTAGACGAATAAATTATTAACACCAAAAATAATAACCTACAGGGTCAAAAAAAAAAAAAAAAATGTAAATATAATAATCAAATTTACAGTGAAAAAATACCCAACCCATACATGTCCAAATTTATACTTAATAACAGTAATTAAAAAGTCAAAGGGCCGGTTTCACCAACTATTGTTAAATACACTCTAACACCGTGTTAGTTAACAATTTGTTTAAATTTAACATCCGGTTAAATTATATAAGTTTCATCAATACATTATTATTGTTAGGTCCTATTTGTTAAGTAACAAAATGTTAGTTGGGTTATTACCAAAACGGTTACCTTGATTCTAACTTTCTCATTGATTATCACGAGACGTCATAACTGATAAGTGATAATATAATATTAAAAATAGGTGATTATAACCTAATTTACTACAGTGGATCTATGGTATTTTAAAATGCCGATTAAATTCTAACAAGCCGATTTCCGGCGGTTAATTTAACAACGTGTTAGGGTTAACAAATCTCGGTGAAATCTAATTTTCACTAATTAATTGTTAAACGCAATTAACAAAATGTTAAATCGTTAACAAATTTTGATGAGATCGGCCCAAAAAAAAACGTAATAAATTTATCAGGTAAAATAAAAACCACTTTATACATATTTAATATTATTAATATTACAATAATGCTGTGATTGTAATAATATTGATATTCATACGTACAAAAAAGTTTTTTAATAAAAATGTATGTAGGTACCTATAGCAATTTTCCTCTCGTCAGTTGTAAATTTATTAAAAATATTTTTCAATACCTATTCAATAGTGACGAGTTTGAAAGCATTTATCGTACCATGCTAGTCTGGAGTCGCACGTGCGCAACAAAGACGCCTCTTGCTGAATTTGTATCAATTATGCCCCAAAAACCAAAAATTTGAAATAGAAACAGCCCTGTGCATAAACTGCGATGTCGCAAATTTCGAACTTATTCGGGAGCGGTAAAAGTACGTTAAGTGATCGCTCACCTAATTGCACCTAATAATATGAACGTTCTCGAGGAAAACAAGAACTAGTAAAAGGCCGAAAACAAATGCAAATTAAGCGATTCGGGTACCTAATAATATTTTTGTGCCGATAATGATATCGTTTTTGAACTTGCAACATATATTAACGTTATCGGCTGAGCTGGTTCACTCACGATGCGCATAAAGAGTTTACGCGCGATGCTGAACTCTAAACGGAAAGTATCTCTCGAGACAGGAAACGCGCAAGATATATTATTATTCCTTTTTAAAAATCTATAGGTCTACTGTAACGGAGTGCTGTAATAAGTGGACGTTATGTTTACGGTGTTCGGGCGATAAAACACCGACGCCAACTGCCCGTTGTGTCGGTCGTTACACGGTTTCGTTTCGTTTTCTTTTCTCGCCGTATTCGCTCTTAATAATTTCGTTGCCTTGTTATTCACCTCCGCGGTTAACGCGCGTAAACCAAATGCAGACGAATCGCTTTCGCGTTACTTGACCGACGTGATTTGTTACGTGCAGTGAACTTTTTTTACTCCCCCGACGACAGGACACCGCCTGCGAACAAACCACGGGGGTATGTGGTCGGAGCACAGGATAACATGTGTATCGTGGCAGGAGCGCCGTTTCGGTTTTAAAATAGGGCTACCAAATTTTTAGGCATTATTTCTTTGCCAGGCCACAGTGATTACAGCATACATAATTGTTTATGTTGTTAATTAAATTGAAAATTATAAGCTACATATATTTTTTCTAATTGCGTTCCACAGAAATAACTCCTGAGATATAATATATTTGGTCCACGAGATTAACTAAATAACATATTACACGAATAGAAAAAATATTACACAGTGCAATTATTGGAAAAACTTAATTGTCCATAAAATAAGCGAATGAAAAAAAACCGTCTATAAAATTGTGGTATTCCTATTTAGATTCAAATGGAAGTGAAAATTACGTATATTATTATTTGCGTATTAAATATAATACAATAATTATTGTATTTTATCATTTTATAATTAATTTGGGTACACAATTTCGGTTTTATAAGTGTACAAATATAAATTAAAGGCCAATATTTTGAGAATAAAAAATGTAAGTTTGTAATCATCTTATTCATCTATACCATGAAGATATGCTTGAGTATATGAAATACTGTCAATACACCAGACGTTCGATTAATATTATATATGACATGATAGGCTATTGATAAATGATAATATTATAATATACTTTGAAATTAGCTGTACCGCCGCAGAATATAATTAGAGCAGGCTAATTAAGGTATCAATGGCCACCAAAGGGCCATCAATGTATACCCTGCGTTACTCCAAATGGCGGCCCTGCATCGGGATAGAGTGTCTATAGTGTAGTGTAGGTACGCGGAATAAAAATTCACATATGTAGGAAATGTAAATAACGAGTCAGAGAAAGAAGAGAGTTTTCTGTCGAAAAGCGATTTTCGTGCGCGTATATACGTATTATTAGTTTACACTCCCGGTCAATGGCGGTTCTTGATAGTGCTGAGGAGGGAAGGGGGAGGCGTGCAAAATATTTTGTATTCGTTTTTAACTTCAATTTTTAATTTGATTTGGTACAAGACCTTTGTTTCTTACGTTTTATTATCATTATGACGAGATCATTATGTAATAAATGGAAGCAGTATAAATATTAAAAAACATATACTATATTTTGTTCAAAATCAATAATATACATTATAAAATAAACTTCCTTTTTTGATTCCTTTCTTTTTCTTTTTTTTTTGCGAATCCTTCTATAATATTGTCTGTATTAATATTGATATCTCTATGCTTATGCAAAAGCGCTAAACCACTAAGTCTAATATTTCTTAATTTTATAGATCTTAACCATGTGTTTACTTTAAAGAAAAAATAAAGCAAAGCTTAGATGACGTTACAACAAGATAAATCAACAATTTGACAAATGATAATATGATACTTTTGCAGTTGGCGATATTTATATTTTAGGTCAAAGGAGACCACCTATCGTCTCCCCTTCCGTTAAGAAATCGCTAATGCTCCAGGTATACATACACAGTGTTGGATAATAAATCGTGTGGCAGAAAATCTGCCGAATACTTAAATGGCACCGACAGGTATGATCAAATAAAAACGTAAGTAAATTCATGCCGGCTCACAGATACGAATGTCATGCAATGTACTTGCCAGAAATCGCATTGTATTTGCATCAGACATGAGTATTGCGTATTCGGATTCTATACGGCTCTTGTCGCAGGCGAAGCGATCATTTTGGATTTGTGGAGTTTATGACAAAAAATGTGTTAAACTATTATAATTCGTATAATAATTTTTTTTTTCTTATTTCACCGACTATTTATCAGTTTCTAACAATCATTAATTTAAAAATGGTTAAAATTATAAAAATATAACTAACCAGCTTTATCTTATTATTCTATTCTATTAATTTCCAACAGAATTATAACAACATAACAAAACCGACAATTCAACTATTGGCGTGTGGATTAATTCATTTTGCCACAATTATCAAAAGTATTCGAACAAATGCTTTATATATTTTATTTTTTATCGTGTATAAATAATAATCTTTTAAAAATTTTTTTACTACATTGAAATATAAATATATATAATTTATATATACATTTATCATCTATGTACTTTAAAAATTATATACTAATGGTGATGTGATAATCCAGTAGGTAGGAATATAGGATAATATACCTGTACATCTCTTTGGTTTTTTTTTGGCAATTTCTATGGAAAAAAAATCTTCACACGAAGGGTTTAAACAGCAACCTGCACATGAATTAATTTTTTGAGTAAAAACAATTTATTTCACTTATAATAACTTTTTATTAGTTCATTAATATACAATAAAAAATTAAAAACAAATTTAGCATTTAATTTTAATAGGTGGGTTGATAAATGATCTGTGATGCTCATTGGTCATTTTCATGTCATTGAGTGTCGACTGCTATAATCTTCTAATATTACTAGAAAAGATATTGGTTGTAAATAATATTATAGTTTTTTAACTTTCATGACATATTTTAAATTATTTAATTTGTGATAATTACCTTTAATTTCTGTGGAATCCTACAAAGTATGTCATTTTTTTACCTAAAGACAATGCAACTTTGCAAAATCAAACACATCCAATTCGTTGATTTTGTGCTGCAAAATTTACACCTCCTTTTCTTGTGGATTTTTCGGGTTAATGTGCAGATTACTCGGTTCTAATAGATGGTGAGATTATTGACATTCCTTTTTTTAATTGTAGTTGGTGATGAAATGAGCAAATGTGATGTGACATATCGATTCTTATGAAAAATTTGCAGGATATATCATGGTATAATTAATTTTTACATTTATATCAAAATTCTACGAATAAAAATGTAAAAACTTAGGTTTTTATGATAGAAGAAAAATTTCAAAACTTTCGGCATTGGGTCACCTCACTGAGTTCAGGAACACCCTGTATATATATATATTATTTAAACCGATTGACCTACAGCCATTTTTTGAAAACTACAAGAAATGTGACCATTTTTAAATTTATGAAGCTGTTTCAGCACCGTTTTCAATGGGTACTTATAGATTATGAAGTATATATATATATATAATATGTAGCCGGGTATTTTTACTAAAATATTTTCATTGAATACAAAATTTCATAGTCGGGAATTTTTAATTTATCAGAAATTTCACGAAATTTCTCTATGCCGAATTTACAAAAAAAAAAAAAAAAATGTTTGTATCACAGGAATTTTAAATTCTACGCCTGATTTATTTTTATCATTTCCTGGGAGAACAATATGCTTGCGTGAATTCCTTATCTTCAGGTCGTTGTAATACGTTCGTTTTCGAAGGGTTTCGTGCCCAAATCTCGTATCAGTAACTCTTGTGTGTAGAAATGACCCCGATAAAAAACGGTTTCCTATTTTGTTTCATTGCACATGACCCGTTTACGCATAAATAAGAAATAAGGCGCGATTTATATGTATTCGCCACAAAACGTTTCGGAAATCTTAAAAATATTTATATAACGTAATACGTAATATACATTGGTATTGATCCAGTCTTTACAAAACACCCGTTTATTATCGAATGTAACGCGTTGTTTTCGACGTATTATTCAATTTTTTTTTCTCCTTTTAAATTCAAAATATTCCATACAATTCTACACACTTAGCCGATTGGCGGTTAAAGAAAAGAAAGAACTGTGTTGCGTGCAGCAAAAAAGTACTAACTAAATAAAATTCAGTAACTGACAAAATTATATTCTTGTTTGCCATATATGATATATATATATATATAATACATAATATATTTATAATATATAAGGCGTTGCGTGGCAAAGTCAGCAATCTCCAAGCGCAATGTTTCTTTGTAAATTACGAAAAACTGATTTATTGTTATTTCTGGTATATTTTGATTTTTATTGATTGATATCGCTATTTGATTTTATTCCTCGTGATCGCTGAATTTGAATATTGACAATAGTAGTTAATAATAAGGGTGGAAAATTGGAGATTTTCAAATTTGCTGCGGAATCACGGAGTTTGTTGATTTTGCCACGATTATGTATGAAAATTGTAGTTTTTACCACGGAAAAGTAGGGAGATTTCTGTGATTTAGTGTTTAACAGTAATGCTAAAAGAAAGTAGGATTAAAATACACAATACAATACAACTGGTAAAATTTTGTTTTACCAAATAAATTACAAAATGCAATAAAAAATCAAGACTTTAAAAGCTTTTAAAATATTCTTTAATTTTTTGATTTCTTACTAATTTAATTTCAAAATGAAAACACAATTAGTGTGTCATAATAAAACAAAAACAATCGTCAAACTATAAATTCAGAACACTCTTCTACGTATGTAAATCGTTTTTATATCTGAAATGGAGATTGCTATTTTTGCCACGGTCATCAAGTAGCGACGTGTTATATCTTAACGAGCAATCATTCGAGGTTAAAATCAGTGTTACCAGAAAATGCTGCATGAAATATGTTTTCAAAAATTGTATGAACTTAAATTTTGAAAAGGAATGGAGATTGCTGACTTTGCCACACAACGCCTCATATAATATACGTATGTATATATATATATATATATATACACATATAAGTACAGGAATTGTATTAAGCTTTACTTTAGAAGTAAACTTTAAGAATCAGGTTAAAAAACGTTTATGAATAAACAAGCCGACTAAGTTGAACAAGTAGTTTGTTTACAAATATACCATTCAAATCAAATGCGTATTTTAAATGTACAAACGTAATTTTCGTAGAAAAAGAAAGAAGAAAACAAAATACGGCACACTAATTTTATACAGATTGTTAGTCTGTGTAAAAAGTGATTCATTATTTATCCAATAAATGAACCAATTCTAATGTAAGCATAAACTTCAATTATGTTGATAAAATATGTTTAGTATAACGTCTAAATATAAACCTAATAAAACAATGGGCTATTTGCGCTTAGCCGAGATTTTGTAAAAATTGCAGTGCATTTATACGAATTTTATGTGTAAATATTTTTATAAACATTAAAATGCGTTTTTGGTAATTGTATACATTGCATTTTCTAAGTGTATAAATGCGTTTTACTTAATAAAAACTTACGTCTCTTAGTAATAAAAAAAACATTACATTCGTGTAAACGGAAAGAAATGTGCAAGTTTGTGCAAAATTTCTCACGAGAAATAAAAATCTGAATTTCTCACCATTTGGTGATTATATAAATTATAATAGTTAAAAGCGAATTATATTCAAAACGGTTCAACAACAATCTGTAAACTTTTAGGTCTTAATTAAAGTTTTGAATTAAATCAATACGTTGTATACTTATTGGTATAAATAAACTCGGGTAAAGTATTGAAAGGCTTTCGCGGCAGAAATCTGATGCTATTTATATTCAAAAATAAAATATGATGCTGGTGTAGTGGAATAGATGAAAGGATATAATATCAGTTTTCTTTAAAGGAACGGTGGAAAAAGATTTTTACGTTTCAGAACGTTAGACAAAATGCCGAAGGCAAAACCATTACCCTTACTTGCTTGCCCCGCGTACACCCTTAATACAGCGTTTTATAATACACGTGTTGACTTACAATGAGAACCGTCAAAGCACGGCAGAAATTCAATTCGGGTTTTGTAAATCCCGGGTGCGTCTAAGATTCCCTGGTGAATGAAAATTCGCGAATGTAAAAACAGTGCAATAATAATAGATTCGATATAAAACTAGTGTTTGTCATGCAGATTACCTAACAAAATGGCACACATAATTATAGATATAAATAAGGACCACCTTACCCCCCCCCTTATAAAAAAAAATATTTGGCTATATAATTCTTTATTTATTTGAAATTTATCATTGTTGAGACAATATTTTGTAATATTTTAATAACCGGCTTGTCATTATATTATAATCAATGTCTATTGTTTATAATATATAATATAGGTACATTTTATATTATTTAAAAGAAAAAAAAAGTACTTTGGTACAAATTTATCTAGGCATATTTGTATAAGTAAATTAATAATGTTTTCACAATGGCATTGAAAATATTATTATTAAAGTGTAACAGCCCAGAGTTTTCTTTGATAATGTATTCAAGTTAAACTATGGGGAAGCACCAAATACTTTATTTACCAATATGCAAATAAGATTTATTTGATTTAATTATTTCTTATACTCGTTATGACATTTATGAGAAAACTAACGTAAATTAATACTCGTCGATATAAATAGTGGGGTTTTAACATTTTTTTTTTTACAACGGTGCGGCGATAGTAAAATTAAAGACAGAGTATATGGAAATTTTACCAAAGCAAACCTTGTTTAATTTACACGGGCGAGAAAATAGAAAAAGTTTAAAAAAAACTGAACGAATTGAAAATAGTGATTGAACGAAAAAAAATAGCGCGCGGAAAAAATTTAAATTTTTAAAAAGTTGTTCTACAAATACAATTACATTAGTTATGTAATGTTTTTTTTTTTTACGACAAATCGGAGATAATATTTAGTATTCGCGTTATTGAAACAATAAAATAACAAATTTATGAAGACAATTAAAACAAAATTATACTTTGTTATTGCACTTTAAAAATGTAAATGTACATCTTAAGTCGTACACAACAATATGTTTATATTACTATATATTCTAAGAAATAATTTTTGAGTTTAGAAAGATCAAATTATGTGACTCAACGTTAGTCGACATTCATACTTGAAAAGTAAAACGTAACTTATATCGATGAAATGTTTCTACTAAAATTCCTTGGAAATTTTATCTACACAATGAAAATAAAATATACGCAATGCGATTCTTTATATAAAATGAAGACCATAGGAACGGGTTGTTGGGTTGTGTTACGGTTATTGACTAAGTTAATGTCTGACACATATCGATTGGAAATGTTGGAAAAATAAATTGGTGTTGCTCATAGTTGCTGTGAGATCAAAGAGTAGAGAATATAGCGGCCGGAGATGATAAATCATTAGCCGTTGGCTGTTGCCCCGGGGTTACACTGCGGGGAAGCGAATTACTTTTGTCTTTTTGTGTGAAATTTAGTTGGATTTTTTAATTTTGTTTGTATTATTTATCAATCGTTGTCTAATATCGTTTACCTCCGTTATATTAATCTGTATAATCGTAATTATGTTGTTGTTGCTTAAAACGCCATAATATGTAATATAATATAATATGTATCGCGCATTGAAAATAATTACGGACCTACACGATTTTATACGTAGATACCCTCATTTAGTATATTCAAAATAAACATTGTACCAACAATATTCGGGTTACGAAATAATTGTTAAAATTGTTTAGACTTTATAGCTTATAAAATAATGAAAAAAAATAAAAATGGGTCTAGGCCTATACGGTTAATGAGCGTAAATCCGCCTCCGTGTACAGTATAAATAATACGCGTTCGCTAATCGAATTCCTCGAGACACTCGTGATCGATTCAAATGGCACTCGGCCGAAACAATCGAATTAATACTTTTTTGCGTGTTACGGCTCGTTGTTATACGTTGAACGACATTTAACTGCCGTTATATAAGACCGAGAACGGAGACTGTGTGTAACGCGCACGTGTATTTTTTGAATATATATACAATATAATAACGTGAATTACTGTATTTTTGGCACCGCACACGGAGGAGAGCGCAAAAGATTGGACGAGAAAATATATATAAATCGGTGCAAAAAAAAAGTCAAACGAATGTTTCCCGCGGATTAGTATTTATGTGATGCACGGAGCTTGGAGTCGGGCGATAGGACGTGTGCGTAGACAAATTCGACATCTCGTTTTATAAACCCCACGACGAAATAACATGGTACGCGAGCAACATGAACGAATTTGAGAACAGTTCTAGTTGTCATGGAATAAAATGTAATTTATCAATTATGCCATGAAATTCTGACGTCATTCGGTCATATCTGTAGCATTATCATACTAATGCTTATACCACAAAAATACTGTAACACGATTATAAAGAATCAAAATTCAAAATAAATAATAGATAGTTGACATAAATAATAGATAACACAATATAATTATGATAAGCGGACCGAGTGACGTAGGCACCATGCGTAGGACTCAGTTGCCGGCATACCATGTTATTTCGTCATGGTAAACCCTATGTCCCGTGAACCGGCTGAACCGTGTCATCTTGTCCAGCCCGTACACGCCAACATTTCTCCCGAATCACGGTCTATAATTCACTGCAAACATCATTATTATTATTTTTTCGTTTTTAACTAGACAATAAATTATAATTTTATTTATAACATATTTAAAACATAATATTTAGCCGAAATTTTCGTTTATTTAGATATTCGTGTTTTCATTACACATTTTTTAAATCGATATTATTAATACAAAAAAAATCTGAAGTTTTTTTTTTTTTTGATTTCTTATATTAATTTAAATGTATTACTTATTTCGTGTCTAGTTTGTTTATTATATTTTTTTCTACATTATAAATACTAAATACTCGTGTTTATGCGCATGGTGTAGTCGTATCATAATCATTTGGGATTATAATATGGGAAATATGGGACGTATAATCTTTATACGTTTACAAAAAGTGTGATAATACATTTTGTTGTAAGAATATACGCAGTTTATGATGATAATGTAAAGAAATTTTTTCCAGAATCTAGATCGGACAACATGCTTAGTTTGAAAATGTACAGAAATGCTGAGTTCTTTTGAAAGATTTTACATTTTGTAGGGGGACAAAAACCAGATGTTTGACATGTGACCGTGCGTACGAAACATATTAAATCGGTTTCGCATTACTAGTGCACATGCACGCAATTTACTCACAACGAACATTTTAATGATAGAGTCCTGTGTTCGATTTTATGGACAGTCACGAGGCACCTAATTTTGTAAAAAATAATTGTTTAATTTCGTATTCCTATAAATAATAAACGACAGAACGGTGTGTAACACTGATTATATTAAATGAAAATTTTGTCTATTTATTTATATGCAAATTACGTTTCCTAGGGTTACCAGACGTCTACATTTTTCCGGAGACGTCCTTCTTTTGAGTTCAAATAAAAACGTTCGGGGGTTTTTTAACTTGATAAATGTCAGGGTCATATGAAAATAAATATCATTTAAAACCGTAACATTATTGCTATCTGGTAAAGACGTTTGAGCCGTGATCTAAAACAAAGTTGGTGATAATTAGTATTATCCAATAAGAACATAATCAGCATTTTTCAGCAATACTGAAAATTGCGAAATATATTTATGTATTTTTTTTTTTGTATACCCGACCACAATGCAAATACTGAAAGAATATTTTATTTGATAACTTCCTAATGGACTAAAGAAAGGAAAGGACTAACAAGGGAATATTAAATTTAATTTTAAATCGTTAACACGTTTTTGGATTTTTATAACCGTTAACATAAATAATAATTAGTATTTTTAACCTTGAAAATAAGTAACAATTACAAAGTATTAGAAATATTCAAATAAGTATATATTATGTGTGTGTATATATATGTACTACAATGCCTGGGAAAATTATACAATATCTAATTTCAATGGTTTATGTGGAAAATCATATTCTTTGCTCGGCCATTATACACAACGCCCAAAACACAGCGGGAATTTATGATAAAAAATAATCAATGAGCTTTTGTTTACTTTTTTTTTTATTATTTTGCATTCATTAATTTTTACAGCTTAAGCTATTATGGCATTTAAAAGTACATCATTTTCCCGCACTTCTACATTTCTATTTACTTGTTTTGCCTTGTTGCTTACAGTAGCACCTATCATGTCCTTGGCTGCGCCAAGATTTGACCATTTTCTAGCTGCTTCTCTTAATGATATATTAGAGCATTTGGTACAATTTGGGATCATTATATTCAAATTTCACTGTAAAATGAGGTACATTTTCTAATTTTAAAAAAGTAATGAGCCGAGGGGTGTTGTGAATGTCGTTTAAGTGAATTACTCGGTTAAAGATTTTAGAGTGTATTGTTATCATTTATCACTATATAAATTTGGAATCAATGGTGAATCATTGCATTCGATAAAACGATTCTGACCGGAACTTCGGTGTAATAAATAAACGAAAAAATAAACGACAATAGATTAAGACGAAATTGCATTTTTAGCGTTTTTATGTAATTTTTCGATAGTTTTTGAATTGATTTTTTCGCACTTATGAGAAAATCGAAAAATTACCTCAACTAAAGTATCAACTAGATGCGATTTGCTACCGGAGACAAACTGTGACCGTAAAGATCGGAGCACTCCTTCGGGTAGAATTTTTGGGTATACAGTCATAAAGGAAAAAAAAAACACAGATTTGTTTTAACCAATAGATTCATTAATCCGCTCAGAATCTATAAGAAATAAAGTTTTAATATGAGTTCGTAAAAAATATATGACACATATTAATTTTAACGACTTCGCCATTGTACTTGCGCACCCAATATGTAAAGAGGAAAAAAATTGTAATTAAATGGGAGCAGTAGTCATTACCCGTGGCTTTCACCGGACCTGGTATTGCAGCACACGTCGTACGCGGACGAAATAATCGATAATATTAATATATTATACATACACGTGTGTACACACCCAAACTCATTTCACCCCTTTGGTACGAGAATCGGTCTTTTTTGTCATCGGCCGAATAAAAATTCGGTACATCCGCTCAACTGGAGCTCGGGAACCGTAAAAGCCCGACCCGTTTAATTAAAGGTTTTAGCCTTCCTTCCCCCCCCCCCCAAGTTTTGACCCGGATCTGTTTTCCGACCACTCGGATATCTGATAATTTAATGGGCTGCGAGACGGTCGCGAGTGTTTAGGATTCGGTTTCAATCGTTTCCCAGTGTCTCTCTTACGTCGCCCGCGGGACAAGCGCGTCACTACCGGCCGCGGAATAAGACGACAAACCGCGCGCGCTTGTGCGGATTAAGTAGGTGCACGAAACGGCAACGGAATCCACGAAGCTTTTACAGTATTCACGGAATATGATACCATAGGATAATACGTACAATATAATATTCAATATCGAATTGCTCAAGATTAAATTTTGGTCATAACTTTTAAGAAGTAAAACGCAGAAACTTCGTCTTCGCGGTATAAAACGGTTTTATATAATATTATTTTGAATTAAGAACTAGGTTTTTAGTACTAAAACAGATACCTGCGTAGCGAGGCTGACCGCCGTAACGAGTTGAAAGTTAAAAATTTAATTTCAATTACGTTAATTCACGCGTAATTTTTTCAAATAAATTTTTAACTTGACAAGTTAATTAAAAAAAAAAAACTTTACGCTTTAACTTTTTCGAAAACTGTCCTCGTTTAATTAAATTTTATCCGAAAAACAATGTAATTTTCAGAAGGATTTTGAATATTATGTTATACTCGTTTTTATTTTATAATATATTTAAATTTTACTGTAGCTCCTACTTGAATACGACGTACCACTAATAATCCGAGTCGCGAGATTTATTGTTCGGCTATAATATAATAAAAATTATTATTTATTATAATTCATAAGTGTAGGTTTTAAGTAAATCCTCAACACGGACGCCACACACGCTACGTAAATGAAAAATATGAAATATAAAATTTGAAAACCGAAAAATAACTTTAATATAGAATATAATAAATAATAAAATATACAAAACGACCTGTGCATAAACCGTTGTATGGTAAAGTCATTTGCCATTTGTTTTTAATGTTTTTCAAGTTAATTGATATGAAACAATAATAATCATTGACTAATATAAAATTAATGTACTGAAATATATACGACAATCATTAATGTAAAATATCACGATTTTTTTATAATATATTTATATAGCAAATAGTAATCGATTACTCATCAGTCATCGTGCATTAGAAATTGGTTATATTCGGTTACATTTAATAGAATTTAGATAAGAGAAAATTATAATTTCTGAACGCCTATTTTTATTGGAGAGTTCAGTGAGAACTTCTTCAAGTTTATTGCCTGCTTTTCGCTAATATTGTGAACATAGATAAGATTTCCCTATATAAAATCTATGTTTTATTTATTAAAAATGAACAAATATTGACTAGGTATACATCAATACCACCAATGTAGATTTCCTCAAATAAATATTTCTGATTTCCTGCAGATCTTCACTATACTCTTTTGTAAGAATAAAATGAATAAATTCTTCACCGTAACTATTTTCTTTAAATACAGAATTAGAGTAATGCGTTTCGTTATGGACAACGTGTGGATTGTCGATAATTCCAAGCGTTCAAAGTGTTAATATAAATTCACTAATACGGCAATACACAATAATATTTTTAATTGATCTTTTGTCTTGGAGGTGTGTAGTTTAATCCTTTTTCAAACAAATAACCTTTTGTAACCGTTAAATAAATGAAAAATATTTTATAACCACTTTTCGATGTTGCACAATATTTTCAAAATTCTTAGTATAAAACAATCATAATTCTGAGCCCCTCCTATATGTATATATATCCTGTGTATATATATATATATATATATATATATATATATATACACGTATCTGAATATAAGATCTGTAAATATATATATAAAGCGTATTTCATAATAAATTTTTTTGAGTTAAACTTACATAGGAAATACATTTTTTTTTATAAATTTTTTATTTTTGCAGATTTCACAAATAAAATAGAAATAAATGGTAACGAGCCGCGGGGTGTTATGAATGTTGTTTAAGTGAATTACTTGGGGTAAGATTTTAAAGTGTATTGTTATTACTATATACATTTGAAAGCAGTGGCGTAGCCGAGAGGGGGAGGGGGCTGATGGGGCCGCGGCCCTCCCCCGAAATGAATAAATAATCAGTTTTTTAGTGGGTACCGTCTATACATATTAATAATTAACATGTAAATTAATTAATTATCAGCCTCAGCCCCCCACCTCGAATAAAAATCCAGTGGTTACACCACTATTTTAAAGCAATGATAAAACGATTATACGATAAATCGATAAAACGATTTTGAGCGGAGCTTCGGTGTAATATTTTAGGTATGCAAATAATCTAACTCTTTTTATGATTTAAATACTTTAAAACCTATAATTGCTATAAATAATCCAAAATTAAAAGAAAGTTTTTGCAAAATTTTTTTTCTTTATTATAATAAAAAATTACATATTTCATAAATATTTCGAATTTCTATACCCATTAGTTTAAAAATTACGAAGGAATAACGATAAACGATTTCGACGGAATCGCGTTTTTACCGTTTTTCGGTAATTTTTTAGTTATATTTCCAGGCGCTTTTGGTGAAATCGAAAAACGATCCATCTAAAGTACTAACTAAACGCAATTTTCTACCGGAAACGAACTGTGACTGTAAAGATCGGAGCACTCCTTCCGAGTTCTGGTAGAATTTTTGGATACAGGCATACAAAAAAAAAGCTTTGTAAAACCAAGAGGTTCCTCGCTCCGCTCAGAATCTAAAATAAAAAAATAAAAATTATACACGAAAGAAATAGAAATAAAAAATTAAAACAAAAAGTTAATACACGTAAATATAATAAATATGTTTATACAAAAGAGGAAAAATATATGTTTGCGTATAAACGAAAAAAAGAATTAAGAAATAAAAAAAGAACAAAATTATACAGAGAAAATATGAGTATTAGAATAAAAAGACAGATTTAAGAAAAAAACGACTAAAAATTGTGTAATAATTAAATTAATTAATTAAAAATTACTAATTTTTTTTCGTTGAACTTCAACAGTTCAAATTTGGCTTTAAAAAAATAACTTGACTCCGTCAAAAGTCAACATTTTCTAATTAGCAATAATAATAATAAAAAAAAACGTGAATAGGCATTTAATTTATTAATTACCGTATAGTGGTGTAATTTTTGATACGTTAACGATATCGTTAAAAATGTTATTATATTTAACTATAAGTACGTATTTTGTCAAAATAATTAAATTGATGCTAAAAAAGGCGTCGCTTATAACCGAACAATTGTTTCGAAAATGAAATTGGTCATAACAGCAAATTATATATGTAGTTTATTCGAAACCGCCACCCTTTTATATCGAAAATGAAAAGAGTATGAATTAAAACGGATACGCATTTAAAACGTGTCGGTATAATAATAATTTTTAATCTCGTACAACGTAATTATTTAAATTGATAATTTTCGGAAAAAGTTCAAATCGAAATTTAATTAAATTTCTGTGCCGTTGTTTTTACGGTGTTAAATCGCTAATCGTGTATAAGTTGCATTCAATTAATTTAACGTTAAATTGTTAAATTAACATGGAATCATTTGAAACGTTAACCAATAACAGAGGAAATACACCTATAATTTATAACGATTGTAATTTGAGATATTTGCGTAAAATAAAAATGAACATGTCTGGCGTGTTTTTGAATAATAACGAACGACGACGAAAAACAAATATTTACATAATACGGTATGTATAATGTATAAATCGTAGTGAAAGCACGAGCACACAATAAATGGCATATAAATAAAAAGTAAATATGAAAATACAATTTTATATTATAATGTGCATTAATCGTTTACACCTATAGGTTAATTAACGGGTATAGAATACTTGAAAAATATAATTTTCAAATTAAATTTTATATATGTATATATTCTCTTATTAAAATTATTTAAATAAGTTCAATTATGGAGTAATGTACAATTGTACGTTTAAAGTTCTTTATCGTTTAAACATTTATACGTGTACGATATACGACTGTAGTAAAAATGTGTTCCTATATTTCAATTTAAAACTGGTTATTTAAAAAAAAAAATTAATTAATTAATACTTGCGTGCGGTTAGTATGGTTAGTAGGGAATGCGCTTTTTGGTTTCGATTTTCTAGGACATTTTGCGGTTGTATTAAAAAAAAAAAAAAAAAATGGTAACGAGCCGCGGTGTATTATCCACAATTGTTTAAGTGAACTATTGTGAACCCGGCTTCGATGAAGCATTATATTGTGTATATATATTACATAGGTAATTTCACGATTAAACATCATTTTAATATAATTTCTTAAAACAAACCTAGGTAGCTGAAAATTTTCAAAAATTGTTTTCGTTAATATAGTGAAAAGTTACATATTTGGTAAAAATGTCAATACTCATGGACAGTTGGACGATTAATTTTATACCCATGTAATTTTCTCCACAAAAAACATAATGTACTTTGTCGAAAATTTTGAAATATTTACTAAGGAAAATTGTGACAAATGATTTTCAAGATTTTTTTTTAATATAGTTGAAGTTACGTAAGTCTGACGTCGTATTGAACGTTCAGACCTTAAAAGCAAAAATTATTTCTCTAACGAATTAAATACCTAAAAATCTATAATTACTATAAATAGCTCAAAATTTGAAAGAAACAACGATAATCGATTTCGCCGAAATCGCGTTTTTATCGTTTTAATGTAATTTTTCGGTAGTTTTTCGAGAAAATCGAAAAATTACCTCTCTAAAGTATCAACTAAATGCAATTTGTTACCGAAACCAAACGGTGACTGTAAATAACGTACCATTCCTCCTTGTAGAATTTTCGAGTACAGATATAAAAAGTGGCACACATACACACATCATCATTGTAAAACAAAAATACGTTCCTCGCTCCGCTCAGAATCTAAAAAAGTGTGGCGGTTTTAGAATTGTTTTGGCCCGTGTATTCTTGCTGCAATAGAAACACGCGGAGTTGAATTGTTATGCTAAATAACAACTAGATTCAATGAATTCCAGCAACGATTAACGTTATGACGTATTAACGTTATGTTCTACAGTACGTGTAAGGAATTATTATTTTATGACGTCAGCTAACGCGGTGCCCGTGAAATGCGATGAATCGGTTTGGAGGCCGCGGAAAATAAGCGTATATTTTATGAGATTTTTGCAGTTTTACGATCATCAGTGATTTTTTTTATTTTTTTTTTTAAACCTATTTGTTTGACGTGAAAAACATCCGGTGGTGCGCTTATGAGTACACAATATAATATAATATGCTTATATGCTTACTACACACATAACGAACACGCGAATCGTTCGCTGATTTCATTAGACGACGCACATTGTATCGATTATCGATTATCGACGTTTCACGCATGACTTGCTTAACACAATATTATTGTTTGCCGTACCGTTGTAACGTATTCCGCGTTCACTGTGATAATCTGCAGTGAGCTAAAAATATTGTTTTACTGAAAATATTGTAACATATGCGTTTATATTGAACACAAATTGTGTGATGCAGTGGTTCCCAATCGCGGCGGTACGCCAAGAAAAACTCATTGAAAAAGAAAAAAATTACTACAGAATTATTAGTATTATTATAAAGACTCGTGCGATAATTGGGCAAGGGCCGGTTACACGAATGACGGCGTGGAGAAGCCTGAAGTTTTGTTACTTATGACTAATATTGATGGAGAAAAGTCCAAACATTTTTACGATGATTAATGGCTGTCAAGATTAGCGTACACTGCTGACACATATGACCGCTTAAATGTCTTAAACACACGAGCAGGGCTGGTTATGTTACCATTTTCTATGGTCGGGGCAAATTATGAACAGTAGGTTTTTTTCCCGTAAAATTGATAGTAAACCTCCTCGACCCCCTTTTTTTTCCTTTTCAATTTATATTTTTGTAGATTATCAATTTTATTTTCTCTTGTTTTGACTAATTTGTATTATGTTATTTTACGGGAGACTTACTTTACATACCCGCTGCCTTACTTACCCCGCGAGAATAATTTTTCCTTAGCAATTACTCTAGTCAGTTCTAGTCTTAGTCTTTTTTTGAAAAATCGTGTTCTTTAAGTAGTGTTTGATAACTATCGGTTTGAAAAAAATTCTTTTTTCAGATGCTGAGGCAATATGGTAAATATAATTTCAAGAGAAATTCCTGTGCTTGTAATTGCACCATGCATCATCTTCTTTAAAAAAAACAAAGCGCTTGTATTACCTTCTTCGTTCGCATTTCGAAAAAGAGCTATAACTACTCTTCAATGTAACTCAGAAAACACTCTATCGCATGAATCACTTACTAGTTCGGAAAATCTAAGCACTTTTTCATCAGACTTTCATTGACTATTTTTGGATCTACCTAATATTACTAATATTTGAGCGGTTGTTGCTTCGGTAGGAAAGACCGTTTGGAAAAGACGATGCACGAGTACGCGATTTTTTTACCGAAAAAAATTACTGAAAATAAACGTCACTCAAAATACTATTTGTCCAGTTATTTCCTACAAATTAGGACTTTGAAATTTTTTCTAACTCCTTATAGGATGTGCCTAGTGTGTCTCCTCTTAAGACCGGCTATGCACACGTGTCTGCAAAGGTCAAACACAATCATATTTTGTGTTAATGAAAAAATTATTGCATTTCTGAGAAAATTGGATTTATTTATTTCACAAGTCCTAAATTAGTCTTTGATTTGTCGTAGCTTTCGAGACACTAAAAAAAAAATCTGTAAAAGAACGACAAAATGTACGCAGATTTAAATGTAATTGCATACATTTTGGAACAATTACAAGTACTAAAATCAACATTTATTGTAATTTCTCTAGGGACAGCTCTCTATGATGTAATGGATTATAAATCCGTTCGAAGTGAATTACGACAGGGAATTTTCAGAATCAATCATTCATTTACCTATCCAATGACTCTGGCCTAAAGAGCACCTCCAGAAACAAGGACCTTTTCAAATCTTTGGTTGAAAGTAAAAAATAATATCCAGTGTTTTCCACACAAACTTTACAATTTCTGATTGGTTTCGTGTCTAATTTATATATGTAAATAAATATAAAAAAGACTAAATTTACCAATATAGAGCCCAGTATTGACGTCTTTGTTAGTTTAAAACAACATTAAACGGCTCATTAAAATTTAATTCATAATCAATAATCATCATTAACCGTAATAAGAAAATATTCCATAAAAAAAACCCATAGAATATTTAATTATTTATTAATTGTGTAATAAATTCGTATCGTTTAATCATCATGTTTTCATATTATTTTATCACTTAATCAAAGCATTTGATTTTACATATACCTTCATTTTAAAGGGATTCTTTTTTTTTGAGTGGTACGTGAAAATTTTCAACATTTGTCGGTGGTACTGAGAAATAAAAATTTTTTATAAACGTTGGTACAATAAATATTATGATAACAATAATAAAATCGACGATAATATTTTAAGCAATTTGGTAACAATGAATTTTTTTCCGGAAATTAATTTCAATTATTAAAAGTCGAGGAGATTTTATAGTTAAATTAAAATGTATATATGTATATTATTTTGTCAACAATGAAAAAAGAAAAGAATGGAAAATACGAGTAGGTACTTCATATTATTCTATTGAAAACTATATTATATATTGTACTACATACGTTTAGATACATGTGTCGCGTGCAGCGTCGAATTTCTAATAAAATATAAGGTTTATAATACTTTTTTTTTTTTACCATTTAAATTATAAACGTTGCCCTATTTACAAAAACCATCATTACCGGTCAACAGTTCACGTTGAAAGTAATCGTGTATATTTTATTTGGCTCTATCCAAGCATTATTAATACGATTTTATTATGACAGGTATATTATATTCATTGGAAGTTTAATTAAAATTGAAAATATCCTTTTTAGCTACAGGTAGAACAAAAATATACGTTTTATTATTGTTGATTTAATAACGTAATAATAATGAACAACACGCGTTAATATTTTGTCCGCATCCATTCAAATATCCGCGTCAAAAACATCACATTTATGTTTTGTTTTATAATTGTTAAATAACGTTTTTTGCTGTTGTTTCTAAATGATATTTTTCCGATTTCCCATAACATTTCCCATACTCCAGGGACATATTTTTAGCCACCAATATTTTGCTTGTAAAAATATATTATTGTGGTACAAAAGAGTTCGAGCAATCAGCATTATATACTTTATATAATTACAATAATATTAACATTGTATAATTACAGACAATTAAAATTATGTTTGATTGCATGTTTTAGAAAGTCAATTTTGAAAAACTAATTTTTAGAAAAGTCTTTTTCTTTCGGGTACAAAAGGTTATGAAATAGTTATTTATGTTATATTATGTATATATACACATATACACGACGCTTAAGTCGAAATACGAGTTATAAATATAACGTGTGTCATTCGACTCGAACGAATCCTGGAATAAAAATGCCGTACTTCAATAGAAGAATTCCTTTGAAATGTGGTTAGTCATATTTCATACCCAAGTTTGGAAATAATAATTTTCTAAGTAGATCTTACCACTGGGTACATATTTTGTTGACAAATCATAGATAATAAAAAAAAAATGTATTACAACTCTTACATGTAAGGAGATACTGATGGATGTAATGTTCCAAAAATAAAAGTATATAAAAGGCCACTTTTCATTTTATATAAATACATTTATCCATTATCGGCAGAATTAGGAGGATGAAAAATAATTATAAATGTATAAACATAAAACATATATATCGTATATAGATTTTTGATTTTAATATTAAGATATTTTATATAATTTCATAAACCTTTAGAAAAAAAAGTGTTAAGTACTTGTTAAAAATATTGCTTATAATTCTAATTATGTTTAGAATGAAATTATGAAATTAATTACTAATTATTTAAAACAACTGCCTTTTTTTTATGGACACAGAATAGTAAAAATGTTCTTCTGAATATTGCTTTGTATTTTTGTTGACGAAAAAACAAAGAGTAAATTTCAAAATAATGCAATCTTATATATAATCCTATGAACTTTTTGAAATTAAAAAAAAGCTCTTAAAATGGAGTCATGTATTCGTTGTACAGGAATAGTATATTTTGGGCTAAGAAATCGTAAACGCCACAAAATGGAAAAAATGTTTTTATACAGAAATATATTTTAAAGTACATAATCGGGGTTTTCGTCGCTAGTAAAAATTATGGCAGACATCTGTACTATTGAACTCGCAAGAAATGTTTAGTTTTTTTTTTTTAAGTATTGCAAAAAGAAACTGACATCATTTTATACGATATTATCGCTAAGTATTTAGGTGTGTAATTTTTATATGACGTGATATAGATAATTTAGCCGTAAGCTATGTATTTATTACATAAACTTGGCCTATTTTTTTCTGTAAAATCATACACTGACTTTAAAGTATACACACGTAAGATTTTTAGAAACAAAAATAAATACATCTCATTTACGAGAAAGATACACACACGCCTTCTAATTATATTTATAATTACGTCCATAGACATGCTTAGACATTTTATTTTATTTTTATTTTTTGAAGTGTAGTTAATAATTCATTATTTTCGTGTAGCGTTAAACGTATTCATTTCAACTACGAATTCTGACATATGATTATAGTTGGCATAGGAACAGTACTACAATATACAATAAACGTTTTGTCTTCTGTAACAATAATATTTAAAAAAAATCAAAAAATTATATATTTCGTAGTTTCAAATTTTGGTTAGTGATTAAAATTCCGAAAATTGTTTGAACATTCAAAACCACTGTCTAGGCACGCCCCTAATTACGTCGTATAATGTCTTTGAATTCGTTTTTGTAATAATTTATATTTTTTATGTTATACCTAGCAGTTTCGAATATCATATTCAGAAAAAATACTTTTTTCCCAAAACTGTTAAGGATTATTTACGTAGGTACTTACAGATTTATATTATTTTCGTGGGATTCGGAATAATATTTGAAGCAAAATTGATAATTATATATTTACGTATTATAATAATTTCAGTGTTGTATCTATATTTATAAAATTATTTATATAGCAAACATTTTTAATTAGTGATAATCTTTAAATAGTTCATAGAAAATACACATACTTTTTTACGTTTAGTATGTCACGGTTTTTATTTATGCGCTATTTTCTGCAATTTATTATAATTTTAATTAGATGTGATAAACGTGAACAAATTAAATTTGTACATTTCGCCTTTTATTTAATGATAATGTTTATGTTGCACCTACCTAGCTCGAAGAATTAATTTATAATTATGTATTGTGTTAAAATGTCTGTTGTGTTAATTTGTTTTACAATATGCATACATTTCATTGATAATTTAATCAGGTGCGCATTAAGGTTCAATATTTAGGGATAGGAGGGGGGACAAATATGTTTTAAATCATTAAATTTACAGTACAGATTAAAATTCTAACAGACTAAAACATAATTCCAAATGTTCATGATCGGTGTGCCGCCCCCTAAAAATTGCCGCACGGGACAAATGCACATTTTGCCCCCTCCCCCACTTAATGCGCCCCTGAATTTATTACGGGGAGAAGCAAACACTAAGTAGTTGGTATTCTATTTTTTTCACTTGTAGGCTTGAAATTTAAATTAAATATATACGTATTATATGTTTATATATACACTATTCACATACATTGTTACGTGGTTTAAATTGAGGGAAAAATAATTTGTTGTTGATATAACTGCCTATTGATCTACCTATTTATTGATAAGCATGCAAATACATCGGTACACGTATATGTGTTGTATATATCTCATTTATTTTTTACACGTGACAAATAGTTACAAAAAGTTAGATATATTGCGCTGCCATCGCCGCTCCAATGTAACTGGCCAGGACGGTATAGAAGTGGGGGAACCTGGACGTGTGGTGAGTCGAGCCGGGTTCATGGCGTCATGGTAACGCTCTCGGTGTCGCACAAATTTATAGAATGACCCCAGCCATAAGACATATATACATGTAAAAAAAAAAAAAAATTGTAAAAAATGTCATAAGATGAAAAAAATGTCACGTATTGCTTACGAATAAGTTTGACCGTTATGATATGAGTGCTATTCGAAATTGCTGATTAATTATAACAATAACAATAACAATAACAATAACAATAACAATAACAATAACAATAACAATAACAATAATAATAATAATAATAACAATAATGATAATATTAATAATAATAATAATAATAATTCATAATAACAATATTAAGCCACTTTATTGTTCTCTTTTCCTATTTTTGCACGTTGTTTGAGTGTAACTCATTCTTCGAAAAATACATTTTTTTCTTTAATTATATATCTATCGTATAAAAAAATGCGTTAAACATAAAAGGTTACAAAAAAAAATATCTATATTTGATGTATGTGTTTTAAAGGCCATTCAGCTACTCATGTGATCTGCAAATCATGTTTTATTATATTTTTTTACGTACAATATCATATAAGGAATATTTAGTATTGTTTTATGCTTTGTATACATACATTTTTTACCGAATATTAATTTTAATACATTATTCACAGTGAGTTTTATTATTAGTGATATCCATCGCGGTTTAAAAAAAAAAAAAAAGTTCATTGATTTTATATATATGAGTAGAGGTAACGTAAGAATTTTCAAAAGAGTTATATTATAAATTTTGAAATGTGGTACTCAAATTCCGACGGTATTCTGTCAAATATTTTCAACTCGTTACATTCAAATCACACAAAAAATTAATAAAAAATTTATTTTATTAGATCGTTTCTAGTCTTCTACGTTTCCGCTTAAAAGGAAATGCATATACGAGCATATGTAACACATATTTTTATACTAAGTTCGTCTTATTAGATATATTATTATTATCATTTTTATATTATTATTATTATTATTATTATTATTATTATTATTATTATTATTATTATTATTATTATTATAACTTCAGTATAATATACAAAATTGTTCAATAAGCGTCCGAGCAACACTGATGGACGTGATTGCTGAAAGCCGTAACAGTTTTATCTAATGCGCACATACATTTATGGTGTAAAATTTAGAGTGGTACACCAGAATTATATTGCAATTGTTCCATTCGGTGTGTAAAATCCATCTATTCAACACTTCATTCTATAGTTAATAAGTTTAAGGTTATTAAATTAATTTTTATTTAATAAATTATATAAAGACAGCGTTTTCAATTCCATCTGTTCTACGTAAACAAGAGAGAGCCACAGAAAAGTTTACAAAAACTGTTAAAAATAATTATTAACATACCTAGTTAATATATAGGATAAATTATCTATCAAATACACATGGTTATTATACGTTATAAAATAATGATATTATTATATTGTATTAGTATAGTAAACATATTTTGATGTCAATGAAGCAAATTAAGTATAAGGATATCAGGATTAAAACAACACTGTATTACTTAATGAGGATATGGTTGAATTGCTAAGGGACAGAATCTGATCAGTGCTGGTCAGTATTTACAGCCGTTAATTACGTTAGACCGAAGCTATTACAATAAAAAATATTTTCGTAGTCGATATTTTTAAAATATTTCATTTCTAAAGGCAAATATAATTAATTACAAATTAATTAATTATACTTTTAAACGATTAATCACAGTTTCTTCTTTTACCATAATCTAAGTGTTTATACTTATTATCAACGACTAGGATATAATGGACTGGTGCAGTAATGCCAGAAGGGTAAAATGTTTATATTCTATCGGTATCATTAAAATTTTTGTGGTTTAATATAATATCTTTTTCTTTGATAATATGCATGTGAGTAATATTTTAATTCCCTCCAATTTTCAAATTTACGGAAATAGTTCTAATTATTACCATCATATTAAATAATTTGCAAAATCATAGTTGGCAGTCAACAGTGCAGTCTATAGACATATTAATCAGAATATATTTTACAATAAGAATAGGATATTTTACAATAACGTCAATAACATATATAACACCAAAACATATACTTAATGTACATTGTATTAATAATAAATAAAAAAATGTATTATTTATTAAAATATTTAATGATCAATTTAATGCTGTAAGTACTTAATATTGCATATTATCACAAAATAACATTATTATTGTCATGTTAATTAATACACGTAGATGGCCACAAAAATCGTTAATGCACTTATCTCTTGCGCATTATTTTTTTCCTAATAATTGAAAAAACCAGTCCACTGTATTATAGTTCGTTCTTTTATTAAAAAACAATTGGCTTTCAGTACTTTGACGTTTTCAAATTTGGGAGACAATTTTTTTGAATTTATTCACTATTGTTGAATATGGTGGTCTATACATAATATAAAAACTACGTTTTGGTTTTTCACTTAAGCACGGGAACGTGAACAACAGACCAATACTAAAATTATTGCTGGGAAAATAAATATTTTCTTTTGAAAAAAATTTAGTGATTGCAAGTCTACTGTAAGTATACACGGTAGAATATATCAATTTTCACAGCTTCACTTCATAGAAAATGTATGACTTCGGCCTCGTACATCGTTTTGGTCTAAGAGTCCCAGGTTTCTGGTAGCTTTTGCAGTTTTCTCATAGAAGAAGAGAGCGAATCAGGAGCTTTAAATTTGGTATATCAAATCATCAAGAGTATTATACTCGTAAATATTATAACAAACGTGATATCCATTTTTTGAAAATCTCATATAGAGTGACGATTGTGTAATATTTGTTTACTGATATAGCAACAAACTAATGTGAATAAATATAATTCTACAACGATCAGTTTAGTATATATTTTTTGTTTAATTATTTAGTTCAGAAGTCTAAACGAAAATGATGAAACCGTGCTATTTTTAAAAACATCGATATTTTAATGGATTGGATTCAGTTAATATATTAAATATACTCGTAATTCAAAACACCCCTTGTCGTATTATTATGTATTGCTTCTTATGCACTTCCATGAAATGTTCATAAATTCGAAATAGATAAATGGTTATTATTCATAATTTGTAATTTGATTAGAAAAAATATTGTACATAATATATTTCTGGTAATTTGGCTAATTTTCAAAAAGAATAAATTGTATAGTTTTCACCCGTCACAATGTTATGAAAATAATGGTATACGCATATTATTAATTTATATACAATATACGGTATCGTTTGTACCAAAATATTTGTTTTGGTCATTTATGTCTTAAAAAAATATATTTTGTGATTATTTTCGAAATATTAATTTTTACCAATTACACGGTTTAATTTATTATAATTTATAACCAATATTTAGGTACAATTACTGTAATCTTTGAAAACTAAAAAAAAAGAGTTTAATACGAATAGGTACATGGTTTTTATTTTATTCGTGTACGTGAATAAAAAAAAATATTACAATTTTCGAACAACATTCTCAGACCATTCGAAACAGTCACATTCACGGACATTGTTGAACAACATTTTACGTGTTATTTTGTTCCAAAATTTTTGGGTACATGCCTGAAATGTAAGAAAAAACACTCATAAAACTCGTCCAAAAATATTTATATACTTATTACATTGGTTGAAATTTGTTTGAAATAGTTTCACAAATTTATTCACATAAAATTTTGTAGTGCTAATTTCACGACCAATCAGTTTTGAATAATTGAAAATATGGATCCATATAAATATGGATAACCATAAACTTCGCAAATATGATCAATAAACTTAAGAAGACAATAAATAAAAACGTCTACAATTTTTTTCAAAACGTATATAACTGACTTTTACCTGAGCACTATTTTTTTTCATGTATATTAAAAAAAAATAAATAAAAAAGTAAGAGGATAATATTTTTGGAAACTCAACAAGTTTTTAACACGTCCAACACAGACAGGAAACGTTTTGTTTTTTTATTTGTAAACTGCTCATTTTTATTATTATTATATTATTATATATATATATATATATGTGTGTGTGTGTGTGTGTGTGTGTGTGTGTGTGTGTGTGTGTGTGTGTTTATATATGTTTTCGCTACCCAGAATTTACAAATGTATCAAAGTATTTGGACGCAAAAACATATTTTTATTTTTTTGAAATTTTTTTTTTCAACAAAGGTAATAATATATATGACGTGTATTGTTGGAAGAGTTTTATGAGTTTTTTTATTATATTCGCGGTATCGGACACGGAATTATAAAAACATTACAGTTGAACAAATCGTAACGTTGTTTCCAACTAGTCCGAGTACGTTTCGTTGGAATGATTTTTGGAAGTTATGCAAACATTGTAATATCATTTTCACGTACCTACTTTTTTATTCGAGCAGGTTTTAATTCTGAATCTAGTTACGTTCGTCGATTTCGACAATTTGACAATGTCGTGTCCAACCCCGCTTCAGATATCCAGAATTTACCACGCATTTTAATACGAAAAATAATATTATTATTACACAGTAGTGGCAATGCGTTATATCGTTAATAGTCGAATACAATTAAAAAAAAAAAATAAAAAGAAAAAAAAAAGATTTTTCTATAAGCCATTGATCGAAAATATAACAATGTAACGGTAGAATTTGATTGAGTGTGGTTTTTTCCTACACGTAAATGCTGATATTTCCTCGGTGTTACTAACAAAATATACTTTACCAGGACACGGTAACGGAAATTGGCCAGCCTTATAAGAAAAAAAAATCTTAAAAATTTCTTTACATATAATTTCTATTCTCAAAAGTCAAAAAATGTAATTACAAATTGTAATTTTCTTACGAGTGTCTTTTGTTTATGTATGTCGATAATAATATAACTTCTATACGTCAAACCAGTGCTTATCAATGGAATAATTATCAATTTATCAATATTTATAACTTTATTTTTTTGTAAACGCCTTATCGTCAAAATTGTGTGTTATCTTCAACACCATTCATTCATTTTTCATACTGAATTTTGTACGTTTCATATGTTGCACAGCTGTTAAACCTTTTAGGTCTTAGCTTATTTATTCTTGTTAATTCTTTTTTTTCAAAATAAACAAACCAAAAAAAAGAACTGATATATTATATAGAATATATAATATATTATACATAGAACTCAATATTTTTTTAAAAAGCAAATCCAATATAAGTATATTTTATATGTTATTCAAAAGTTGTTTCAACTAAATAAAAATTATTTTATGTACGTATACGACTTAAAATTAATAAAATATAAAATAAAATAGTTATATATATATATAATTGAAAGTTATATAGTTATTAAATAATTAATATGATGTATACAGGTACGCACGTTCCTGGACTGTACACGAACACTGCGCGATTTATGCAAATTATTGTTTCATCATCAGATAATATTCATGTACAGTACGAACACATTGTTACGGTCACGGTCAATGGTCACGTTCTAGCTAGTTTTTCATGCGGTGGGGCATTGAGATAATAATTTGTAATTTCATCCTAAGTATAAATATATTTATATTTTTTTTAATTGTATGAATGTATAGTGTATATGCGACATGCGTATAATATATTGTATAATGCGTATTTCAAAAATATAGTTTCTCTCGTTTTACATTACCATATCAACCAAATACTTGAGTTAAGGTTAGATTTAACGTAGCGTGATTTTATAACTCGTAGTTTACCTTCGAGAACATACAATTGAATAGGTTAAAAGAATACATTTAAAAAAATTTAATCGTGTAATTTATTATATAATGATAGAAAATTCTACTTAGGTATATGTTGATATGACGGCATCTACATAATATATTACAGCGATTGTATCAGATAATAAGAACTGATGAGAGAAATGATTCATTTAAAAGTGTTTTTATTTTACATTATCCATAATAAATTTTCATGTTTTTTTTACCTGTATTGTTGTTCAAGGTTTTTAAATCATTTTTAAAATTAAAATTGGTACGTACTTTTTATTAACGTACTATGTACATCAAACAATTAATTATTTAATTAATAAGTATAGTACAATAAGTATAATAAGTAATAGTGGTGAAATTGCAAATACTTGTTATATGCAGTATTATAAACAGTATTTATCAATAATCGGGTGCATTTTTTAACAGAAAACAGAAAAAAGATAAATAGAGAGAGAGAGAGAGAGAGAGAGAAGAGTGAGACAGAAGTATTGTCAGACAAAATGATAATAAAAAATATTTTACTAAAATGTGTTACTTGTTGCTTGCAAACACGTGAATATGACGCGTGTAAAAATGAAGCAATATTATTAAGAGAGCTAGGCATTTAGTTTAAACGTTTTGCATGAAATATATTGTTTTTTTACAATCCAAAATTAATTACAAAACATATTATACGTAAATTCAAAACGAATGTTCTCGTTTGATGATATTGAAAATTCGAATAAATAAATGAAACAAATCAAATATTGAAGTCATTGTGAGTATTTAAAATAAAAGAATTTCTTCTTTTATCAAGTGTTATATTGATTTTTCGACTTGTCCCCGAAATTTTTACTTTCAAACATAATATGATGCATTCTTAGTCGTTTTAAGCCGGAATATTTTTTCTCCAGAATTTTAATCGTTTTAGTAAGTTTTAGCAATTCTGCATATTAACGAATAAATTACTTTAAGGTAATCAAATGTAGATAGAATGTGTTTTCGGACGGAAAACGAAAATTACATTAGCCATTATTCGTTTCGTATAATATATAATATACTAAGACACTAAGTATATACATACATTTAATATTTTATTTGACTGAAGCAAATTTGTTATGGGTACGGCGTAAAACAGTTGTCCTCTGGAAAGGGTGAAAGGTGTATGTTAGCTTCTTAACTTGAAAAAACTCTACAAACAACAAAAAATATGTAAATGATCTTTACCAGAAACTTCTCAAGGGCAGTGGAAGACAAGATCAGACGGCAGTATAATGCAACGAGATATTATTTTTGTCCGAATTCCTGCACAAAATATTCAGAAATATTCACCTTTGTCACGGACTTAATTAAAAGATTTTTATGAAATTTACTACATAATATTATTATTCTGTTAATCCGAAAAAAATTGTAAACCGAGAAAAAAATACGTAAACTTTGCGACGACTTAAAATTCGTTTATATAACGACCGCTTGCATATCGAGAAATTTCTCGATACACTTATCCGACCAAGAAAGTAATTTAATTTAGATCGTAATAGAATTCTGGGTTACGATAGTAAATCATAACATTTTTATCGAATTATCGATAGAAACCAGTGTGTTGACCATGGAAGATACTATGGGTCAGGCCAGAGAGGCTATTGCCTGATTTAATGCCATCAAGAAGCTGGCCTTAGAAAATATATACATGAATAATTATAAATTTCTATATATATATATATATATTTATAAAACATTTTTTTACAAAAATAAAACAAAAATTATAAATCAATATATATTTTTATAATATATATAAAATACATATTTTTTTTTTGTATACAAAAATACATAGGCGTATACATTTTATACTTATATCTGAATACATTAAAAATATCAATAGAAAAGAAAAATTCTCGAGTATAAATTACACAAAATTAAGCCCTTCCGTTAGAAAAATAAAACAATTTACAGTTGCTGATACAATCATTTGTGTGCAGGGGAATGATTTTAATATATTTCGCCTTGGCCTAATGGAAATGTCTAGTTATGAAGTTGACCGTTAAAGTTTAAATTGATCAGTAACCGCAAACTCCGGCAAATACTTCGAAATGAATTATACGAAATGATTAATTGTTGAACTATCTGTTGTTCAATTCGACGTTCGTCAATCGATTATTTTGGTGCAATTTAAAAGTAGTTGTACAATCTAATTCAATTATATGATTACGTTGTTCACGTGTTATAATTATTTTCCATCAGAATAATGAAATTCCTGTTATGTTATTTCTTTTTATTGATTATCCTTTTGTTATACGTGACTTATTTTAACAATGTGCGGTCTCATTGTCTCTTGTGTTCGATCCGCATATACTAGTCGAGTAAAATCATAACATTTCGAATACAGGGGCGTGCCTAGAAATTTTTTTCGGGGGATGTTAAATAATTTTTATTTTTATATGCTTTAAAGGGTATTTATTAAACTATAAATTAAAATTTTGTACGATGAAACTGAATATCAAACCCCTCACCCATTAGGCACGGCCATGTTTGAACGTCTGACCTCAAAATTGAAAAATAAGTCGTTTGTAAAATTATATGTAATACTATAATGGTATCGTTTTATACCTTATTTCTTATTTTGCTGTCAACTACAATCGATATCTCAGTTCATTTGATTCGTCAACTCATCAAGTACACAGTTACTTATTATCATTATCGCCCACTCTCTGCTTAAGTTTAATTAAGTACCAAGTAATACTTGTACAGTTATTGTGACGTCTGCTATCAGTGAGCCAACCTACCTGAAAATCTCAGTTTATCTATTGCTAAAATTACAACTTTTTTTTATAAAAATTCAATTTATTGTTTATTTTGGTTTTAGATATTTATACATTTATACGTGCAAATAAATAAATAGAACTATAAATTACGTTGAAAATAAATGTTCAGATAGACGAAAATATATTTACAACTTTATCTAGATGGAAATGTTTTATTCCACCAAGGGTCAGGCTTAAGAGTCCCAGAGCACCGGGGAGTTATTTTTTTTGGTGATTTTAAAAAAAAAACATATTATTTTATTTATTTTTAATTTTTTTATTTATGTAACACATTTTGGTCTTTTTAAGTAGAATTTTTCATAATAAAAATTATGTATATAAATTATTTCTGTGTGTTCAGAAAAGGTTCAAACTCAGCCAAAAGTTTAAGGAGGAAGACGTATTTTTTGGTAGAAACAAAGAACGAGGAAAACTTGGAAAGTTTACGGAAAAGTTATTTTTCCTTTTGTAATAGTTCCTTACTCGTGTTTTATTTATTTATTTTTTTTGGAAACCACTGAATTGTTTGTTAATGTATTTGACGTCTTCAAAATGTGTTCGACGTAAATATCGTACGACCGTTTAAAAGGTGTTCGATTTAATGCCGACTCAGATAATTGTAAATTCATTGCAATTATCAAAAACAAAAAAGTACCTAATTGATAAGAATATACAAAAAAGATTATTTGAAAACGAACGTTTTCAAAGATTTTCGGCATACCGAAATTTCAGTAATTTTTACAGCAGTAGGTTTCGCTCATCGAGTTTTTTTTATATTTGTTACTTGGTCGGGAGCCTTCTCGATGTCAAGTCTCGATTACACAAAGCGATTTTATTCGCTGGAGTGTAAAATAGCCAGCGAGTAGCGACAAACGTAGCCCGGCCGTCAACTTTAATCGCGAGCGAGCAACGAGTGCTCAACACGCGGCGAGTAAGCGTCTATAGGTCGATTACATTGAGCGAATTTAGTAGCAGCGAGTATATTCGCCAGCGATTAGCTAGTAAATTCGCACTGTGTAATCGAGGCTTTAGGGCTCCTAAGCATCTGCTCGATTCGCCTAGGCGGAAGTCAGGGGCGTATTTATGGGGGGTGCGGTCTGATGGGGCTCCAGCTTCCCCGAAATTTCAGGAACTATCTTTACTAATTCCTATGCCCTATGGCTACAGGATGTAATATTTTTAATAAATTCCTAATATGCGTAGTTGTTTTTAAAATGTTGAGAATTTGGTAATTTGTCCTATTTTTAGGATTTAGTCTTGGATTAGAATTTAAAAATAATTTAACAATGATATTTACTCAATGCTTCAGCCCCCCCCAAAAAAAATTCTAAATACGCCCCTGGCAGAAGTATGCCATTGATTCTACGCGTAAATTTATCCAGACCAATGGTTCCCAATTAAGGGGGGAATTACCCCTAAGGGATAAAACGGGATTTTCTGAGTGGGTAAACAAAAAAAACGGACTAATTTTATATTTTTATCGTGTCTACTATGTAGGTATTACTATTAAAACACACAATTATCAACGTTTTTGGCGAAAAACTGGTGTTGAGTATATCCATTATTGTCGGGAAATGCATTGAAAATACCGATTCCTTTTTCTACTACTTACTTAACAAAAGTGGATATTTCACTTGGAACGCAACACAAGATGAGAATGGGCCGAAACTGAACCGAATATCATGCAGGTTTTTAGAAACAAGCAATATCAATTGTCTCGTTGTCTGACGTTACGATTAACTATTGAAAAACACGTATAAAAAAAAAAAACGATTTTGTTGCGTGTTCTTTGTTTGAACGATTAAAATAAATTTGAAAATGTATTTTCTTTTTTTTTTTTTATATACTAAACTTTTCGGTAGGGCATTTGCTAATACTTACACCAACTCTTACCTTATGCTAACCCGATTTATGAGTCACAAAAAGGCTGGGAACCACTGATCTAGACACTTTTACTACCGTCCGAATTACTCGCCGGTGGTTTATACTGTTATTATTATTTCGCAGTACATACCGGTCGCGGCCAGCACGCTGAGCCTGATGACGCAGTCGATTGACCGGTACGCGTCCATCAGAAACCCGCGGCACGGCCGGCTGCACCGGAACAAGCACGTCACGCATCTGGTGTCGGGCGTGTCGGCCGCGTGGACGGTGGCCGTGGTGGTTTCGGTGCCAAAGTTCGCGTGGCCCGTCGGCCGTCTGATGGCCGACATGCGGTGGACGCGGTACTACGAGGCCTGTTACGTGGTCGTCGTTTTCGCCGTACCGTGGGCCGCCGTGGCGTTCAGCCAACGGGCCGTCAGCCGGACGCTGTACATCACGTCGCTCAAGGCGGCCGCGGCCCGCGGACAGCTGCCGCTGCCCATGCCAATCATGACGGCCGCGTCCAAACAGGTCATCCTGGTGGCGTCCATACAGAAGAACACGGCAGCCGTTCAGTCGAAGGTGAGCTGAGTGTATTATTTCGTTTTGGCGGCTCGGTCGATTTTTCTTATCTGCCATTTCCAGAAGTGCGTAATTGTGTAGAAACGCGATTCGTGTAATATTTTTCGTTAGACAAAACTGCGTCAATCACTCGTTTCTGTGTTAATTACTTGTCTGAGTTTTTTTTTTTAGTAAACTTTTAATTTATCAGGCAAACAACAATAGTTTAGACACACACACACACATTCCGTCAAATACGTTTAAAGTCTGGTATTTTCTGGACGAGAAAACAAAATGTTTTCTAATTTATTTAATTAATAAAAAAAAAAAAAAACATTAATTTATAGTTTTTTCTATGATTTTTTTTGGTATTTAAATTGAAATTATTTTAGCACAATATTTTTACTATCATACATTACCAAAATATAATATTTATATTTGATATTTTCCACATTAACTTATTTATAATAATTCATTCGTAAATAATTCATTATGATGCGATACAAAAAAATGAAATATAATATGTAATTGTTTTCATAAAAATGATATTTTAAAGCTATGCTCAACAAATTTTATATTTAGACCGAAAATTTTAGGCGAATCTTGTAGACATTGTACAGCTTAATATAACTAATAAGACTAAGTAGAAGTCGGGTACATTTATAAATTTTATGAATTGATTTAACGGAAATGAAATTTTCGGGGATTTTCAGTGAAGCTCTTGTGATATCTGACTACGGTATTGGTAATATAATCACTACATTTTTTTTTTTCTGGGAGAAATGATGCGTGGAATTTGCGAAATTTTTACTGATTTTTAACTCTTATAGGCAGGTGACGAATGGCGTATTGGTTTGAGAATTGTCGGTTTCATCTTTGTCGACATATCGGTTTTGATCATTTTCAGTTTAAATATTTTTATAAAACTCAGCGTATCATTACTATTCATTAACAAATTATAATACACATATATAGCGTTAATTAAATTCGTTTAATAATATGATTTATTGTTGTTTTTAATTCCAAAACAATAATGTCACTCTAAAATCCCTATCAATTCACTCGGCCGATCATTCAATATATCCGTGACACTCGCTGTTTTCTAATCACAGCTTGTTTTAGATGTTAAGTGGAGAGAAAAATGCATTGGTTTTATAGTGACGTACTTTTTACAAGCTTTTATTTAACTTTGATTCATGTCTGGGGCAAATCTTGCGGACGAATTTTCGACCACTCTCCGATATCCGATCATGTTGAAATTTTGCCCACACCTTTAGTTCTGAAGACAATACAATATATTCAATTTTATGCTAAATCCAATATGGTGGTCGCAAAATCACAAAATGGCGGATTACATATTTTTTCAATCCCCTTCCCCTCCACCCCCCCCCCACAACCCGATAAGGATATGATGAGTATAATACAGGAAGTTAGTACTTAGTTAGGACTTCACGTATAATAAAGTTTATAATGGACTAGAAAATTATTTTTTACTTTTGAGTTCAATAAATAAAAGCTTGTTAAAAAAAAAAATTTTTATTTATTTTATTTCATTATTTGTTTTGTCTGTGAACATTTTTTCGTGTAGTAGGAGTACTCGGATGACTTCAAATTGAGTTACTTTCTAATTGTCATTTGTGTGTTGTAGGTACATTATTCCACACTTTTTCTGTAATCTCCTGGAACGTAGTTTAAAATAACTAAAAAAAAAAAAAAGCAAAAAAAAAAAAACCGGTAAACTGTGTCGAAATAATTGGTTTTGGACAATGACGAAACGCTTGTATTTTTTAAGATGTATACCTAATGTTATATTATATTAACAATATATATTATCATATTCATAAATTATAATAAACTACTAGTGTCTCTCAGAACCTTATTTTGAATTCAAAGATTTGTCAGTGATTTCCAATAGTTTTTAACGTTTTCAACGCTTTTTACATTGTGGCATGTGTTATTATTACAGCTATTAAACAGGTTTATGATTACACCTTTTTTTTATAAAATTCTGTCGACATCCTTTTTCTTTTTTATTTAATATATGTTTATCCGTATACGTTGTAGTTCGACATATTCAGAACTTCGGGTAAATTTGTGTTTATGTTGGTGAATATAATATGATTATACTCGCAGATTAAATAGTTTTAATCTAATATATGATACTGGTTTTGTAATTTTACATTTCCCTACTGCCGTAATCACACTATACGTTCTGCACTTTTATTTTTACGAATTTTAATTTTCCTCCAATTGATATAATTTCTACGTATTTCGAAAACACTACATTTTAATAAAATAATTATTATTTAATTCGTTTTTTCGTCGAAAATAATAATTGAAATACAAAAAGAATACAAAAACGTGTTGTACATAAAACAATAAATAAAAAAATATGCTCTGACATACGAAAACCGCGTTAATTTAACATAAACGCGAAATTGTACGCTGAACAAAATTTTGAATTATTTAATAAAATATTATTTATGCATTTTTTTTTTTTTTGTATAGCATCTTAACGGCAATATAAGCGAAAATGTTTCTAAAATGATGAAAGTATTGAAGAATTCATCTGCAATACAATTCATACCGAATTTAACTCGGGTTCTATTTATTTTTTAATTCTCTCTAACGCTGATTACAATATTATTGTATATAATAGCGGATACATTTCGAGAAATCGATTACGACGACGGGTAATTTCAAATGCAAATTAATAAAATAAAAAAAAATAAAAAACCGACGACGGTGAAAATTGTTTTTGAATATCGAATTAACAACATTATGTTCACAAACGGCTAACATCGTAATAATCCCGTTCTGTTGGTGCGTATTCTTTTTATGTGTATAGAAATAATTCCGCTTATGTCGATTACGTTTTCACTGAATTTCGAGGGAAAAACACGAATCCACCGGAAAATAATATTTCAAACGTTTTATATAAATCGTAATCGTCGCGTCGGCAGTTTAGAATCGTTTCGATCGTTTTGTATAACATTATTCTTGTGTATAAATGTTAAATACATTATGATAAGCATATATATGTATATATTTGTAGAGAGTGATGTTCTCATCAAATTTGTTGAGGTTATACTCAGCACAAATTTAACCATTTCAATGAAAAAGTTTATGGTGCTAAAAAAAAAAAAAAAGGTTTTCCATATTCCATTTCCAGATTATGCAGATTATAGCCTAGGTATTATATTATAATGAGAGAGGCGTTTTAATATACAACAAACAAATATTCATTTTTATTATTTTTTTATTACTTGAAAAATTTAATAAATTAAATATATTTAGTTAAATTGTATTTAAATATACTTGTAAAAAATTGTTTCTTATCTAGTATCTTACCTGGTTAATGATATATTATGTTAGAGTCGATTCTATTCGATGATAAACAATGAATGTCGTTGTAGTGCACAGTCATCATTTCCATATCAATAATATATATATTATTTCGTTTTCAATTAAAACACATGTTTTCCACTACAAAAATAATAACTATTTTTTTTCTTTACAAATTCATTATGATTTTAGAGTCTACGCAATATACTCATGAGTCTTGACTTAAAAAAAAACATCTTGATAGTATACGGCGTATTTGGTGTATACCCTATATAGGAACACCACTGTGAATACTATATAATATCTGAGGATGAAGTAAAGTATTATTATCGATAATTCGACTATCGAGTGTATCTGAATATCACTTCCATGTAATCTTCGTGTACAAAAATTGTACGAAGAAAATAATTGTTGAAAATTTTTTAGAGTTTTCCTTTTGGAAATAAACAATCGGCCATTGAAACGAAATGGTTTGAATCGATTCAAATTTCTATATGTAGCGCGTTTTCAATTGGCCTGAAGAACGTTTTTTTGCCAATTTAGTTTATTTATACTTTTTATTATGACAATAGTGACGATGAAAATACTGAAACAATTGTACATTCCACACGTGTATATTATGATCCGATTTGCGTTTACCATTAACAATTTCATAAAAAAAAAAAACATCAAAATCGGTCGACTTAAAATGAAAAACATGTTTTTCCCTTATAGATTTTTTTTTTAATATGAAAAATGAATGAACGTTTCACGTGTATGTAAACTTTTTTTCATTTTGACAGTTATTTTTCCACGGTATAAAATTATTTTTTTCTAAAAAAAAAAAAGTAAATAAAAATATTTTACGGTAAATCAACGTTAAATTTATCGATCCGAATAAATAAAAGAGATTTTTTTAATGTAATTTTTACATTATTTATCGTATCGACGCCTTTGTTAGCTCCAAAAACAATTAAAATTTTTTACAATACCTAGTATGTTTATGGCATAGAAATTATTTTATTTACACCGTTGCACCGTAAAAAGCTCTGGTAAATGTGGTGCGTAGTTTTTACAATATCGCAGAAACTTAATTTATAAAACTGAAAAAATTTAAAGCACAAAAAGTGACAGATTGTTATAATTTATTGTTGATTATTATTTGATATTTGATTAACATGTTATCTATGCCGTTCGTGATGGATAAGGGACGTTTTTTATCAACGTTTATTATTGCCATTGAATATTGACATAAATATTACGTTTCTGCCAGAATTTTGTTCTTTCTGTCTCTGTATATTTGTTTTATAATATTATCAAAAAATTATGGGATACAAGCGTAAGTGTTCTGTGTATTTATATATTGGTCTCCGTTGTTATATAATGTATTATGAAACATTTTTCGTCCCGATATTAAAAAGTTTGGCGAATGATTTCTAAAAACTTTTCGAAGGGCCAGTTTTGAATTTTTAGTGCTTTGAAAACACGACGATTTCAGCGACCCGCAGTGCATAAAATTATTCCGGTAGATTTTCATACGGAGATTATACTGACAATTTATGATAATTTGCGTACAACTCAAACCGCCACCACAACGAACTTTCAACGTTTCAACGTCAAAGTTATCGGGATTGGTATATCGATTTAAATTTAAATTCACTCGGTGTCATTTATGTGTATTTTATGCACGCTAGACGTGCGTCGTAATAGTCGTTTCATACAATCGTCTGAATTGAATTTAAAAAAAAGGTCACGAGCCACGGGGTGTTGTCAATGTCGCCTTAGTGAATTACTTGGATAAAAATTTTAAAGTGTATTGTTATCACTATAAATTTGAAAGCAATTGCGTTCGATAAAACGATTCTGAACGGATTTCGTTGTATTATATTAGGTATGTAATAAAAGTAAAAAATTAACACTTTTATGAATTAAATATTTCAAAATCTTTAATTTCTATAAATAGTCTAAAATTAAAAGAAAGTTTTCGATCATTTTTTTCCCTTTTTTTCGCAGTATAATAAACAGTTACATATTTGATAAATAATTCAAATGTCTGTACCCATTAGTCACAAAATTACAAAAGAATAACCGATTTCGCGACGAAATCGCGTTTTTACAGTTTTTCGGTAGTTTTTGAGTTATATTTGTGGATGCTTTTGAGAAAATTAGACCTCTCTAAAGTACCAACTAGATGTAATTTTCTACCGGAAACAATAAACTGTGACTGTAATGATGGCAGCACTCCTTCTGGTAGAATTTTTGGGTACAGACATAAAAAACCAATAGATTCGTCGCTCCGCTCATAATCTAAAAATATATTCAAAATTAATTAATTAAAAGCCCCTGTAATCTTCGGACCAACGGGTAATTTGTTTTCGTTTAGGTAAAATTAACGAGTATTTATATATTTATATGAATAAATGTGAGGATTTAACGCGAAACAGTTTCGGCCCTAGAGATTTTCTGTCTGCTGAGGCTGAACGGGATAAACGATATATAGTTCGACTATTTAATATTTTTGTGAGTGTCGCGGGGATTATGCGATTTGCCGCGCATTCGTCTCTCCGCGCTTTTTCCGTTTACGTCGACACTTTGTAAATATTTGAAATATTGTTCAGAACGCGAATCGGCGGCCGAGCCCGTTGAGAATTTTTTTTCTTTTCCACTTTTAAACGTTTGTCCGGACGCGGACGACACGTTTATAACCAATACTAATAAATGTTGTTCCGGTGTGGCCCACAGGAGGGACCTCTTGGATATTTTTCAGTAATGGAAATCTAAAGCTAAAACAGAAAATAAGAAAATTAATAACAATTATTTGTGTCGTAACATAAAAAAAATATCTGGAGAATTGACTCGTGACGAATCTCCAATGCAAAAATAAAAATAATAATAATAATAAAAATAAAGCAATTTACTTCCACATTTTTACTACTATCAAAATATCTATTAGTCATAAGCATAACGAACTGTACCAGAATAATGATTTATTATTTATTTCTCGAGGAAAAAAACATTCAACGCGGATTAGTACGCGTTCTTTGGTAAAGTAAATGTGTACCGAAACTGATCTTTTAATAAATTTTCATTAAAGTTATATGTTCAAAATTAGTTCGTTTTAAAGTTATAGGTTACGCCGGCGGAGATATCAACAACGCTTTTATGGTAATGTATAAATAAAAAAAAAACCTCTGTCAAGTCTCAATTTATATGTCGTTTTTATAAAACTACTATTCTTCGACTTCAAAAAAAGAATGCAATTTTTTATTTTCTTAAAAAAAAAAATAATTGTATTTACCGCCATCTCATGAAAATCAAATTATGCATAATGGTATATTCCTATAGCTTTAGTTTCTATACATTTTATTCGTTAGTAAGGAAAACTGCAGTATGATAGGTTGGTGGAAAATGTGCAAAGAAGGTAGGTGCCAGGAATTTTATAATTTCCAATGGGAAAATATGACAATATTTTTATTCACGGAGGTCATATGTTTTTTTCAACTTTTCATAGAGGGCCACAATAAAATTTTCACTATACGATTTGGACGTAATTGATAGGAATAATTGTATACATATAAAAAATTACGATATGTGTCTTAATGTTCGGTTGTCCTTAGTTATTATATCTGAACAAAAATACGTTTTTAGAAAAAAATTAAAAATATATTATTAGGAAAAATTAAGGGAAAAATGTTTAAATAATTATTACGGTTGTTTAGAATAAGAAACCCATTTAATACATAATTGTAAAAAAAAAATGTACCAATATTAATGCGATTTTTAAGATGGAATATTTTCTATTTCTATATGTTTATATCCGCTTTTATATTAGATTTTATTATTCATTTGATTGCATTAAAATGTTTGCCGCTTAACCGAAAAAAACAATTTTTTTTTCGATATTGAAACGCCTGCTCGCATGGTCTACTACCGAAAGCAAAAATAATTCTTTTAGTAAATCAATTATTTTATACCTTGGGAACATATTTCAGAAAGGTTTGAATAAAATACGTATAAATTATTACTTTCTTTAAAAGCAGTTTTCTGAACATCGTTGTTATGCGATTTTCATATGTAACTTAGATCCAACATCGTCAATGTCAAAGTGTTTTGAAACATCTTGAATTTTTCTCACGCGTATTTAGAAGCCAGAAAATTTTATTGGAAATTTATTTTTTAAATTTTCAATGTTTGAATATTTCAAAAATCATTTTTAACAGTTTTATCACTTTAAATACCTTGAGAAATATTTGGAGGACTGTAGTAAAAAATTACAGGGGCCGCGGTTTACTTACGCCTGGACAAGGGAATATGGACCGTGGATAAACATGAATGTTTACTAATGGTGAACTAACTGAAATTAATAGAATGCGACTTGTGACTGAAATTATGTGATAAGCGTATATGGCCGGAAACCCGACGGAAATAGTGAAAAATATACAATCAAAAAATAAGTTCACATCGTTCCAGATTTCGAACGGGTGAGAATTTCAAAGAAATTTAGTGGTAACAGGTTTCGAACATTTGGTCTGACCTTGCAATATTTTTCTTTTCATTTCGGTAATACAGTTGTCAGATAAGACTGATAGAAGGTAGTGCCTTTGTGAAGATACCGTCCAAAATAGAATTGCGCAGAGTAGTTAGATTTTCGTAGTTATAAAAAAAGTATAAAATGTCGACGGAAATTCATTGAAATTTCATTCAAAAGTCAGAAAATCAAAAAAATAATATACAAAATCAACACAATAATCGGCAGTATTAACGGGGCACGACGTAAACCATTAAAAAATTACATTATTTTAAGTAAATATTTTCTTATATAAATACATAAAATAATATGGCGGTTAAGGTTATCGGAGTTACACACCAACCACTTATGACTTTTTGACTTCAGTGACCATTTCTTAACACTGAACAAGATTAAAATATTAAATATTATTTAAAGATAGGTGCTCTCATGTTGTGCACACGCTCAATTTCTGTTTTAATTATTTCTATTTTGTTTTCAATATTAAATGTCGATTTTTATTCTTACGATTTTGGTATTAATTAGTTAAAATATTTAGTACAAATACTATTGTAAGTGCACACCATATATACAGCAAACGCAGGTACCGAATTCCAAAGCTATTACTGTTTTACTATGATCTTAAATACCACTTTTTAATTTTTTTTTTGGTATTTGATTTTAAATGTCAGTTTTTAGTGATTAAGATTTCAAATCATATTTGGTTAAACATTTTTTATTTATTTCTAAACAAGTTAAGATTTTGTTTTTTATAAGATTTCGATATTGATTTGAATACGTGTTTTACTTTTATGTACATTATGCAATATGCACTATTTTACCTGAAAATATTGAAGCAATATTCGTATAATATTCAAATATTACCTTTTAGTTTTAATAATAATTCCCCAAGTCCGCTAATTATTATCAGTTAAATAAATACAGCTTGCCTAATTTAAAGGAATATATAATGATTAATAAAAAAAATGTTCAAATGCCAAACAATCGTGCTCCAAGAAGTCTTGTACACAAAAGTCATAAGTTATAATAAATTATAAAAAGAAAAACTATATTTACTAATATATCAATATACCATATAATACATATTTGTATACATATTCATTGATCATGTAACATTTTTACATAACCAGTGTTGTTACCTAATATGTTCTATTCGCTTTATAGTTGAAAACCTCGTTACGGGGTTAGTTTTTTTCATGTAAACAATTTACGTAGTCGCGTAGAAAGCGCTTTCTCGTTTAATTTTATTAATACGAATATATATTATATGGTATCATTTTTAAATACTACTATGATACATATATTTGATTATTTTTGAGCAAACCACGGGTAAAAAGGCCATTAAAACAATATTTTTACATAGATTTAAACAAGTCAGAGTTTACAGTAAATTAAGTGTAAGTTTATGTAGTGTAGACATGTGAAACTAAAGTAGAAATGGGACTCAATCCAGTACAAATATAAATATACATTAGATAAGTGTACATATTTTACAAGGTTTAAGGAAAATAATTTCTCTGTAGATATAGGATTTCAGCTCAGAGTTCCCGCTCGGTTGAACGATATGTTGTGGGTTTGCCTAGTCTCTTGAAAATCTTTATATTTGGCCAATATATATTGAATAGTAAGGGAGGAGGGTGTTCATGAGTAAGACATATCGGTTGCTCCTCCTTTGCCATTGAGTAGACGTGAGTAAGTCTGGTGTGACCAATTCATAGTCGATTCAAAATGATATGATTTTTTTCTTTTAATGTAGTAAAGACAATGCCGGCGCTATAATTTGAAAGGCCCTGCGCAAATTATAAACGCGAGGCACAAGATCTAGATGCAGAACACTGTATTTTACTGATACATTATATTATAACGTCTACGTGCTGTATTATATCGTAACTGTAAATTGTTCATTATTATTGAATTATTATTAATACATATTAACATAAATGGCATAGCCCATATATCATTATATAAAGAATTAAAAAATACAAATAAAATGAAGAAAATTATAATACATTTTATAAAACAATTGCTAGAATTAAGAACGTATTAATAAGTATAGAAAGTATTACAATATTCAATAGGGGTAACTAAATAATTTTATTGAATAATTTTATTATTGTTATTAAAATATTTTTTCTCATAGCTTTTTGTGCAGCAAAGTTATCTAAAATATTTTTTAAGCCTAAACTGTCTCACATTTCACTTTCTATGGCAAATAAATTTGTTTTATATGTATATATATTTTTATTTTTATTTTGAGCTATTTTTAACAGTGTCAAACTGTTCCTTATATTTATTTTATATATATACGTATATATTATATTTTGACAACGCCAATGCATTGATATATAATTAAATAATTATAATAAACTATGTTATTATTTAGTATTTATTAGACAGTATTTACGGGCCTTATACATTTTTTTATAATCATAAATTCATAAGATAATATTATTCTGTAATGCATGATTTGAATACTTTAATTTGATTAATTACATTGAATACACAGCGCGGTAGATACATTACTTAGTAGAATCGATGATCGCGGTGGCTTCAAAGTCTGAGCATGAAAAAATATTTTTATTTTTGGTTTTGGGCATTAAACGTATTCTATACGTTCATACGGTTTCGATTACGGTTAAATTATATTGAACAATTGTGTCATAGGTGGTGTGGTTGTAAATAAAATCACTTCCTCGAATAGTGCTTGTTTGTTTATAAATTACATATTTATGCAATTATAAGGTACGTCTCTATAATGTTTGCAAATGTACGTGTATTATACTCTTACTATTTAGTTTTTTTTTTTTTTTAAATTTTTTCTTAGAGGTTAGATAATTATATTATGATCGTCTAGCTTATGGATTATGGACGTTTTATGAACAAAAATAAAAAAATCTATAATGTGTACGTATATATATATATATAAATATAATATTTCTATCTTTACCCATGCGCGTATAAAAATGTGTGTATAAAGTAATGATTTCCTTTTATTACGTATATAACATTATACTTTTCGTTCGACCGGATAAATAGAATATACGCGGTATGGCATCGAGGAATGATTTTTTTCCCCCTCACAAAAATCGTATTGGCAGTTATTTCCGTTTTTGAAATATTTACACGATTACCTGCAGTGGCCGAATTGGAAAATATAATGTAGTGGAGCTCGATACGAAATTTAATAATAGCGTTCCAAATGAAATATTATATATCACATAATCGTGGGCGGCTCCTCCACACACACCCATTTTAACCACCAATACATAACTCGATTTCTAACTAAATTTTTTTTTAAATTTTTTTTTTAATCAAAGAAATTTCTCTTTCCAGTATTTAATAGAATATAATTCTATAACATTTTATGTAAATAAACAACTATAATAAACCAATTTCAATTCAAGTAAGAATAATAATATGTAAAAATCAATTTTATGATAATATGATATCACATCTTAAAAATAATTATAAAATATTCCCAGGCTATGCACGAATACACCGGAACATGAATATGTCTCACACATTGTTTTTTATTGACAATTATTATTAATGATAACGGTATCACTTACAAAATTTTAGAATTTTCAAGACGGTTCGCCAATTAAGGACGTTGCTGTATATAGTTTTATATTATACTTGTGGCCTATGGGTAAATATAAAAATAATTGTCGAATAATATTGATCTGTGGTATGTAATGTACAAGATGATTAATTTCCATTATTACGAACGTGATATAGCAGTAAGATACTAAATTAGACTTTCGTAAATTTTATAATTTTTTTTCTATTAAAAATCGAAATTCTTTTCAAATATTTTCAAAAACCATCGATTAAATCATATTTATTAATCTAATTGATTTAAACGGTTCATACACGAACTGTAATCATTGAGCTGACTTGGATGGCGATTCTTTATTTTTCTATTTGTAATCGGAGTGTCATTTGTTATTAATCTCATAGGTAAAAATACTGACTGATCATTTGCGCATCCCACGTTCTTACTGCAAAACAGAACTATCTGATTATACAGTGACATGACTGCCTGATAAGCCAATTACGCATAGGGGTTTAATTTTATATTATTTTAATTGATTTTATTTAATTTTATGTAAGTTAAATTTATGAAATGTTGAAAGAAATTCTTGTGGAAACACATATTAAAATGAAAAAAATATTACATCCAACAGAAGAGTCAATCCGTTTACGTTCTGAGGAATTGAAAACAATTAGTAAACAATTTTTAAGAATAATGGGATATTCATATGTGTTTATAAAGATTTATTTATAGGTACTTTTTAATAACAATTAAAATGGTCACCATAGTAACTGTTTAACGCCTAGAATCCTAAAATGTCCCGTATTAGCTACCACTCTCGGGAGCTGTAGGAGGGTGAAAAATATTTTATGACCTATTATCATACCTGCCAAATATACAAAAAAAATTTCATTAAAATCGGTCGAGTCGTTTCGGAGGAGTGCGACCACAAACACCGTGACACGAGATTTTTATATATTAGAGATATAAATAAATAAATAAATATATATATATATATATATATATATACATATAATATATTTATGTCATAAATATAGTCTGTGATACAACAATTTTATCAGTGTTAATCCATTTTAGAGAGCATTATATGAAAAATATATCTCTAAGTGAGGAGATTCAACATGACAGTCTACAGAATTATCCTGCAGTCTCTTTTTGAAAGCAGAAGGTTCTGTCGCTCGACCATAAAATAAAATAATGTTGAAAAACAGTTAAATCAATTAAATATTTTTGGAAAAAGATGTGTGTAACGATAATTGTAGATAATGGGTTGGGTATAATAATAGGGGTCACATACAATTGCATGTGCTCATAAACTTGTCTTATTTTTTTGTTCGCGTCCCAAGCGAGCGCTGCGTGACGTCTTGGACAGGAAACAGTTTTGCTGTTTTATCGTAATATTGTTTAAACGCGTGTTCGCAGGTGACCAATGACGTGGTTCAACAACAACCGCATTCGTCACAACAACTGCCTCAGCAATATCAACAACAACAGCAACAGCAGCAGCAACAACAACAGCAACAGTTACAACAACAGCAGCAGCAGCAGCAGCAGAAAACGCGTCCGACCCCGAGCGCCCGGAGCAGGAGACGGTTGGCCAAAGTGCTAGTGGCGCTGGCAGGCGTGTTCGTAGCCTGTTGGTTCCCGTACGCGGCCGCACTGCTCTACGCCAACTGTTACTATTCGACGGGGCAAGACGACGTCGATGGTGGCAAGCCCGTACGCCGGTTGGTAACCGTGGCCACGTTTCTATTCGGTCACGTCCATTCGGCCGTCAACCCCGTGGTGTACTGGTGGTTGAACAGACACACACTGCGAGCCTGTCCTTGGTGCTGGTCGTCGGACGATCAGTTCGACGACGACGACGGCGAGCCGTTCGGTTGCGGCGCTTTCGGTTGCGCCGTCGGCAGTGCCTTGCTGACGTTCGGTTGTCACAGCGGCGGCGACGGCGGTTGTGGCGACAGCGGTGCCGTGGACTGCGCGGCAGGTGGTAGCGGCCACAAATGTGGCAGTGGTTGCCGACAATCGCACAACCACACGCCCACTCGGCTCAACCGGTTGTTGTTCCGGCAGTCGAACAACCACCAACGTAGTCGGCAGCCGTCGTCCACCAACGAAGCCGCCCTGGGACCGTTCAATCCCCGTTTCGCCACGCCCAAGAAACGTCCCCAACAGTTGCCCGTCCTCAAGAACCCCGTCATGCTCTATTACGCGTGATCCCCATCTCCACTCACCTCTAAATATTATTTTATTTCCGGCACAAAACGTCCCACGTGCTTAGATTCCACACGCGGTTCATTTATACCTAACCGCGAGACCGGTCAAATACCACGATTTGGTTATCCATAGGTACCTCATTTTTATGACCGAGTCCACGAGTTTACCCTGTCGTACCACCTACGAACGAAGCGGATTCTGTTCCAAATGACGATGTCAACGAAGCGGTTTAGTTAGGTCGGCACGTGGCAAAATATATTATCCGACCGGCGATGTTCGTGGTATCGCGGGCGATGATAACGCACCAAGGGCGGTTCAGCGTTCATCACCGGTCGTATCTCCTCGCGGATTCTTTTGTTGGACTAGTGATGTCTGATGAAAGAAATCGTTTTTGTGGTACAGCTTTGCCAACTTGATGCTGAGTACACGTCATGGCCAAGGAATAGCTCGGAGAGTATGGATGACGGCGAAGTATGGGTTGCCATCGATCACACACACCCTCGTGTTACTTCTGAGAGCCTTGGAATAATAATTGTCATTTTCTGTCGCCAAATAGTTTACAGGGGTTGAACACGTTTGGGGACATTGATAAAGTCGAGCCTAGCACTTATGGAGGCCATACTCGGGAGTCTCGATTACATTACCTCGGCACAGCCACCCATACTCCTATCGAGGGAATGCGCGAAATCAATGTTCTCTCATTTTTTCGGAAAAGTGTATAGAAGCCACCAGGAACTTCGGCCGCGTTCTACGATCGCCTTCTGTCAATTCCCGGGTTTTTTTCGAATTGTGAAATACGTGAACAATTTTATTAACTTTATTTAGATTTATAAGGTGACCAGACCATGCGGGATTATGCTGAAGAAATGATTTTCGAGGTTTACTATACTATCAAACGGGATAAAACTACAGAAGACTAGCGTCGTTATTTTTCTTTTACGCTTGACAAATAACAATATTTTTTAAAACGCGTAAATCTGCTTTTTCGTCTATTTCTTTTATCCGTTTATACTCGTAAAGACAGAAACAATTTAATTCAAATTATAATTTTTTTTTTATTTTGCTCCTCAACGTAATCCTAGGATTAAATTATGACGATAGGTATAAAAGAGAATCGTTTCATGCACGGAGTATTTGATTCATCTTTATTGCGACGTTCCTCGAATGACACATATAATTATTGCTGTTATGACAGATACGTAAATCTCATAATTATTGTACACCATTTTTAACCAATCGGTCTTTTGATTGCGTATCTATTCCTCAACGGGGGCTTAGCACATTTGTTCGTTCTGAGAAATAAATTATTATTATTTTTGTCCATTCGGCGAATTCCCTCCTCAGTTAATTCCCTGTCAAGAAGAGTAATATCGCGACCCAGCGTTGTGTTGGCTGATTTTTGATGATTTTTCAATTTGAAAGCAACGACATTTTGCGTTATACATAGTATGTAAAATTAATATAGAATTCAGACATTTTGCTTTCGATACAAGAACGGATGTGATATGATTTGCGGGTAATACGTATTTTGGCCGTACAACAGATATAAATGATATTTCACTGCTTTCGGATGCGCCCAACCGTCCTTGTGTATGTGGTTCATATTATGTGAAAGCGATTGTTCATCTACTAAATACGGGAATATAAACCATCACTACAGTGCCGTAGTACTTTAAAATATTTAATATGTGTGTAGAAAGGCGAGTTCAACATTCAACCCTCTCCCCCACACGTCCGCTTTCTACATAAATCGTTTTTGTGCCTGTTTTGATATGACATATACTTGTTTACTGTTAAACGAAACCGTTTTTCCATTAAACGATTTTTCTAGCCACCACATTTTCCCGTCAATTCGGAATGTAAAAACTTTATACAATATTACAAATACTTATTGTAAATGTGTGAAAATCGATGTTTTCTACATTAATGTCGTTCGTTATTCGTGCGAAATATTGTCGAAACTATTTTTTTTTTCTACGAGTGTTATAATATGTGTTCGGTTTTTCGATAGGTATAAAAGTATTATGATCACCATACGACCGTTTCTCGTCATTAAATAATCGTGTTATACTCAGATATATTATAAACGTAGATCATGGTAATTGAAATGTAATATAACAGCGTAGGGTATCATTAGAATCGCACAAGTGTTTCTTCGACCGTAAGTCCTGTAAGTGTAAACAGTGTACAAGCAGTCGATGCGAATACACATTTCACGAGATATTCATTTTACTACGTAATTGGCTCCCGTCTCCCTCACGGTGTATGTCATAAATACGCGGATTATCAAAATGGTAATATTCATTTATAATAATATTGTATTTAACTTACATTAAATTGCAATTGGCCTTTTACCGATTCACACTCTGTTTTCTCTTTGTTCTACATTATGCACGAAAGAAGGAACATAAGCGTTTAAATAAAACAATTAATTTCGATAAAAAACTTCTTCGAAATATTCATTTTATAAATCCGATTGAATGCGAACAGTTTAAAAAAATTTTAGCACGTATATTTTTATTTTTATTTGGTATTAGAAATTCATATCGTTTACCATATTCCCTGTTACCTACCCGACGTCGTATTTCAGGAAAAATTGGGCTTCAATTTTTATTTAGGATGTGTCAACCATTCGAAGTATTTATGTCTTTTCGCGGGCAGCATACGTATTGTATCAATCTGTATTGAACCGAAATGAATGTGTAAGCTCTGTAGACAAGCTTTGTGTGCTCGTTCGCAGTGTCTCGGGTCGGCAACAACTACTAACCAGGAGCCTTATTACGACGTAGGCGGCCGACAGATATAAATAAAATATTCCCAGTTTAAACGCTACTCCTTTCGTCAGACAAGTGGAAAAAAGAAGGTAACACGTGAAAACATTTCTTATTTTTTTTTTTTTTTTTACCGAACACTCATTTCAGATGAATAAAATATTCATACAGACAACACACCCTAATCCTGATATATTGCGTCAGCTGTAGCTGTATCGTTTATAATATTCTCGTTGTATTAAAACGTATATAGTGGCCACGAGATCACATGAAATTTAATCCTTTTTTTTCTTCTCACATATTCATAACCTTATATATCAAATACTTAGTACATACTACTATACATTCACACAGTGGCGTAGTAAAGGGAAGATGGTAAGGGAGCTACAGTCCCTCCTATGAACCGTATTTTTTTTAATGATTTGTGAAAAAGTAATTAGTACAATATGTCTTGAAAGAATGTAACTCAAAGAATCGTCTAAATAATTTACATAGGTTCTACACTGTTATATTATTGTATTCATCAGTTATTTAATTAACGTAATTAAATTAATCGAGTTTGTTCCGTGTTTATATTTTATGTTACACAATATTGTGTTATGTTAAATTTTTTCAGAGTTTTAATTACATACCGAGAACTCAGCATAAAATATAGCCCCCACCCACCTGTTGTAAAATCATAGCTACTTCACTGATCACACATATACTTTCACTACAGGGTTCTATAATTAGTGTTATCATTTATCATTATTTGTGAATTATATTGACAACAATATTTTAAATATTTATTATATAATTTATAATAACAATAATAATAATAATTATTATACTATTATATTTAATAAATTAAAAATGAATAATAATTTATTATTATTATTATTATTATTGTTAATGCATGACGTGATGTTTCAGTAATATTTTATTGTTCTGTTCACACGATTTCCTATGTATGTGTATCTATATATTTGTAACGTTCGGTAGTAGGTACAATGTTACAAACAATCGCGTTCATCGCGTTGACAAAAAAAAAAAAAATTTAACAATATTATTATAACAAAACTCGTACGTCTCGTTATAATATTATTGCTGTTCGTTATTTTTCGACGACGAATCTCGGGAGTGTATCATTATAATAACGTACAGTACCAGATTCTATTCGAGTAGGTGTTCTCTAACCGTGTCTACGTCTCAAACACTATGCAATAAAACATCTCGATCAACACATCATCACATAATGTCATATACTGCAACAGTATACGATATTTCGTTATTAAAATATATTATATTACGCGTTCAGTCTGATTTTATACGTACGTTATACTTATTCGGTATCATAAATAATGTATATAATATATTACGCGCGTGTTATAATATAAAATATATATGACGTTGTTATTATTGTCGAGTTGTGATGATTTATTCTTCTCCGTTCTTCAATTGTTTGTTTCATATTTATTATAAGAATATTATTATCCGTTAATGTACGCGCGTGTTTAATGATGTTTAATAAAAAAATAAACATATTGTAACGTGTGTAATGTATATGGTAATATAATCATTATACATACTCATGAGTACTGAAATTTGCGTTTTTTTTCTTTGCCTTTTGTTCTCGCTTATGTACTTGGATCATTTTGATAATATCAAGGTTAATTGTTATAAAACTGTCAACTGTTAAAGGTTATAATATCAAGTCAACTGGATATTTTTAACTCATTTTATTTAGTTTATATACAATAACGGGGTCGTGGCCAGAATAAAATTGTATTATACGCCCCCATTTGTGATTTCTATTTGCATTGAAAACAAAGTGAATATTGAAAATTGATTCGAAATAATTGATTGGAAATGCATTAACTGAGTGAGAATATAAAAACAGCTTTAATTAAATAATAAACATGTGTAAACCTGGAAATAACGTCAACGAAAAGTTCATTTTGTCATTTATGTCCATTTAGTTGTCGTAATTTAGCTTATATACATAGACATCAGGCATTATAAAATATGTATTTTATTTATGTTGCTAAAAAAAGATTCAATTTCTTTATAGAACACTTATTAAAATGAATTTATTTTGAAATGTACGGAAAACGTTAATTTTTACTTAAGATTAAAAAAAACAGTGTAGGACCGGGCCAATCAGGCCTACCCGCTGGACACGACACTGTACAACAATACCAGTTAAATACACTATTAGATGTTATTTATATTTTTCATTTTAACTACAAAATTCATGCTTGACAAATCTATAGAATTTCTTTACTACATTTACAATTAGCGTTTATGAAATAACATGAAAAATTAGGTACGATTAATTGCCAACGTCTTATGTAGTCTTCAATATGTTTATGTCGTCGAACACTATAAAATCGATACTATAATATAGTATTTGACGCGACTTATATAATATATGGTCGTTAATTAATTTAGATACTTATGAAAAAAAAAAATTAATTCGAAGTTATCACGTTGTGTGTAAAAAAAGGTAGTTTATCAAGTTACAAATAAAAGAATTTTTTGAAAAACTCAACGCGTTAAGTAACTTGTATAAAATAAACTTTTCAATTCCCACCTACGGATAATAGTACGTTCGATGGTGTGACCAGAAATAAGTCAAGGGGCAGGGGTTATTAAATAAATGTAATATAATTTACTAGTATGTATATCAGACTCACACCGTGTTAATCTGATGAGACGGAAAATAGTAAATATGCTCTACATTTATAGTAGACCAAACTAGAAATCCGTTCTATACAAAGACGAGATCAAAAAATTTAAATATAAAATGCATATATTGCTAATTTTAGAATTTTTTTTTCATATTTCTTAATTTTCAAGCATTTTCGCGCATATTTAATATATACGAGTATATATATTTAAAAATGACGTTTTTTCACATCAAAATATTAAAGATATTAGGTATTATTATTTTATTTATTTTATTACTATTCACTGGTACTAACTACGTTTTCAGTTCAATAATGCCGACTAGTTCCCACCACATTTCATAAAAATATTTTTAAGTACCTACCTATATGTAATGTAATATTGAATAATTTATTTTGCAAGATTAATAACAATTTTTTTCATATTTTGTCTATTTTAACTCCTATATAACTTCCGAGGCCTTATAATAATACCACTGTAGAACAGTCAAACGGCACAACGTCACTTCAAGGTTAATAATATCTGAACGTCGATTAGGTTAGGTATTACACTGATAAATTTAAGAAAGGCCTCAAAAGTTTTAATCGATTTATTTTTATTTTTTATGATTAATTTTATTTTTGGAATTTATATTTATTAATTTTCCCGTTGTAGGCCTCTATAGTGCCGGCACGCACATCACAAGTATTACGCCAGTATAACATTGACGTTGATGGCCGAAGTATTAGCCATTAGGTATAACGATAATAATAGTAGTCAGATAAATCAGATATATTATCGTCATTAAAGATGTTTTCGGCGTCCGGCGACTAAAGTTCCCCTGTACACAATTGATAAATGATGAGTATTTAGTAACGAAGAAACTAAGTTCCAGACAATTTTTTTTTACTAATTTATTTAATTAATGTTTTTGATACTTGTATGGATTTAAGAAGAAATATAATTATTACTTTTAATTATTTCGTTATTTTTCATGCAATCGAAATCACCTCTATCCTCACATCTATTCGTGTAAATCGTAAGAAAAATTTATGTATAATATTGAATGTTCATGTTTTAGACTTGGGTATTTAACGGCAGGGACGAGACTACGAGTGTTACACCCCCCCCCCATCCAAACACTCAGCTCAGTCGGCAAAAACAGAAAGTTGATGACTTTTATTTTCTGGGGATGGTACATATAAAAAAAATTCGGGGGAGGGGGGTGCAGCGTATACCCTCAACAAATTTGATGGGAACATCACTGGTCACGTCATGATAAATCCATCGTATTATCAGGGGCGCATTAAGATTCAATATTCAGAGATGGGAGGGGAGGGCAAATATATTTTGCCGCCCCTACATTTACAGCACAGTTTAAAATTCCAACGGATTAAAACATAATTCCAAATGTCCATGATCGGTTTGCAGCCCCCTAAAAATTTCTGCCCGGGGCAAATGCACCTTTTGCCCCCCCCCCTTAATGCGCCCCTGCGTATTATATAGCAAAGTTTCTCAAAGTGTGGTCCACGAGCCCATACCAGGGGGTCCGTGGAGCTAACCCAAACCCAACCCAATCCAAATATAGGCTGCTGTTAATAAACGTTATTTTGTGTTTGAAAGCACTTTCTATAATCTATACCAGTGGTTTTCAACCGGTGTGCCGCGATAAATCTATTAATAGTTTTATAATTTTGTATTTACCAGTATTATTATCGATACTCGGTGAAAACTGATAACTAACAAACATAAAGACAGGCTAATCGCTCATCAAACAAATGCATTCTTCCCATTGATAGTGTTTATATGTTTATCAAGATGTTTTATGTTAATAAAAATATTTGAGTACATTAACGATTTTTTTAATTTCAAGTCCTGATACAAAAACAAATCAAAACAAATATTTTTTATCTCTGGTGTTTCATCAAATTCAAAATCGAATTAAAAATAAAAAACAGAAAATTATATATTTACACAATATAACGATATGGGCAAAACTGAAAATAATTAGCATAATGCGTTGGGTTGAGTTCCATGCGTAAATTTTTTTTGAAGACCTTTTTTTTTTGCTTGTTTTCCGAAAAATAAAATAATGATGAGCAAAAAAAAAAAATTTACGCCTAGAACCCAACCCAACCCAACCGGGGGTCCTCGAAGACTGTAGGTCTTTAGGTAGGGGTCCGTGATACATTTGACTTTGAGAACCTCTGTTATATAGGACGACGCCCACATGTACAATATTACGTACGCGTACCGTACTGCAATATACGCTCGCGGTAACAAGAAAACTCTATTGGTTTTTCATATGGGAGCGGGATGGCTGTGATGTCGTGCGTTTTGTTTTTGTGCAAAAACAACGTGTTCGGTTCGTGTACGCCTTTCGGTTTAATAATGAAAACACACGAAAATTCGTATTACCGACGAAAAACGAACTCGTGGATTTCTAATAATGCCCGAATGTTGTTAGAAAAACGTCGCTAAATATTATAGGGTTATATTATAAAGTCGTAGCCGCTCTCCCAAAGTCATTTATTCCGTCAGTAAAATGTAATATTATCGTCAGCAACGGTTTTTGCTGCCGCAGTGCCGACCGACCGTTAAAATCCAATATCAAAGCATTTAATACAATATATATATATATATATATTTTATTTTGGACCCTCCGTTCCCGTATAAAATAACGTTGTATTAAAGCGTTACTGTCATAACCGAAATCATTGTTAAAATAATGGGATTCAACGAATACTCCAGCCGACCGTACTGGAATGTATAATGTGCGTTAAATGTATATGATCGAAATTCACCAACAGGTGTATATTCATAATCCGTTACTGGCATTCGACGAGTTTTACCATAATAATAATAATGTTACATATTATTATTTACCTTTCGAGTTCGTATTTTGCAGTGATGGAAAAATAACACACTTTTATTCCGTATAATACGTGATGTATTTATTTGTCTCGAGTTGTGTCGGTGAAACGATCGATTATTACCATATTATCGTTAGGTTTTGTAAATTGTTTCAGTATACTCAGAATAATATTTAATACCGACGGGATACGTATCAATTGTTTGTTTATTATATATAATAACAATACAATACGTCGAATCAAATAAAAAATAATTATTATAAATAACTGCCATTAAAATGTATTTTATAACGAACTATATTTATGCGTTTATAAAGTAATTATTGGGTCGGGAAAAATATTCGATTACAAAAAATGTAATTGATTGACGCATACACTTTATTTAAACTCAAAGTATTATTTTTAAAATAGGTTAAATTAACGAAGACCACGAAATAATCGATAATATCCGTATTTACGAGTTTATACAATTGAATATATTCTATTTAACGAAACTTATTATATAAAGAATTTTTTTTTTTTTTAGAGAACCATAAATTTTTTTCTTTTTTTTCTTTACATAAAACCGTTTCTATTCAACGAAAAATATCTATTTACATCAAAACTATTCCAATGCAATTTCGGCAATCCAAATACAAATGTGTGCTTTATTATTTTATCTTCTGTTATCGAGCGACAGACTGTGTAATTTTTACAACTGTATTTTTCGAAAATTGATTCGTTTTTGTTAGTTCATATTAGTCTTTGTCACGAATACCATCCAAAACGGTATCGGAATATCGAAAAGTTTTAATTTAAATAAATAAATTTAAACTTTATACGTATTTTTATATTTTCCGTTTTATATTATCCAAAACACTTATATATATTCACTATTATTCTGTATAATGTAAGCGTTTACACGGGTACATTTATTTGTTGTAATAACTATAAGAGTTCCTAAGTGGAAAAAAGAATTTTTTTTCATGTATACCCACCCCCCACCCAGAAAAAAAAGTCATAAACTTTCTGTTTTTGACGACTGAGCTGAGTGTTCGGTGGGGGGTGTAACACATTTATCAATTGTGTACAGGGGAACTTTAGTCGCCGGACGCCGATAACATTTTAATGACGATAATATATCTGATTTATCTGACTACTGTTATTATCGTTATACCTAATGGCTAATATTTCGGCTATCAACGTCAATTTTATACTGGCGTAATACTTGTGATGTGCGTGCCGGCACTATAGAGGCCTACAACGGGAAAATTAATAAATATAAATTCCAAAAATAAAATTAATCATAAAAAATAAAAAAAATCGACTAAAACTTTTTAGGCCTTTTTTTCAGTACTTATGTATTTTTCCGTTGCGTATCACTTAGAGATTTGAGAGCATACGCAGTATACCCATGATTATTCAAAAAAAATCATGAGAGTATACGCTGTATACCCTTGATTTTTCAAAAAAAAATCATGAGAGTATACGGCGTATATGGAGTATACCCTATGGGAACACCACTGCTTATAACTCGTCAATCCTTATATATATATATATATATATATATATATACACCTGTATTAAATGTACTCGTATATCATATTTAATAAAAATAATGTAAGTTCATAGTTATAATAATTATTAATTAATAACACCTGCAAATATAAAAATATACATAATTTATATCCGCATATGTACATAAATCTTCAACTGTCAGTTTATCAGACAACACAGTAATAAATTGAAATACATTCAAATACATTTGGAAATTTAGATTGAATAAAATGTATTAAAATTAAAACTTATTGTAAGAAATTTTATTTAGAAGTATTTAAATAAAAGTATTTGAAATTCTAGTACAAATACCTATGGAATAATATTTAAATACTTTATTTAAAATGTATTTAAAAAGTATTATAATCAGTTATAACGCCACAGGTGTTTCAACAATGATACACATTACAGTAATGTATATAGCAAAACAAAACGGTGTACTGTGTAAAACGTTATAAATTACATTTTTATAATAAGCCTAGTTTTGGCTTATTAAAAAAATTCAATTTTTTTTCCATAAATATTATACTTACCGCATTGGGCGGCGAAAATTGAAGTACGCAAATTGTTCATTACTATATTAAGGACATTTTGTTTATATGTTTAGATGTGAACGGCAGGCTGATAGGTTTTATCCCTTTTTGAGAGGTATTGGCCTACGCACTGGGAGTTGGCTCGAGGTTTTTTAGTATGCTCAATGAAATTGTATAGGTACTCTATATGTATTCTGAAATTCAGCGCTGCGGATCAATTTTTTTCGATCATTGCCTCTTTAGTCAAATTCGACTGAATTATATGTCTATATATAGAGAGTTTTGTCACAAAAATAATAATTGGGGTAAGTACAAACGAGAAATTAATTGTTTAATGTATTGGAAATGAAATGTATTGGCGAACAAATAATGAAGATTGGGTTAGGTTAATCGTTAATATTAGTAGCATAACGGAGTATTTAGTAATACACGCACATATTATGAATAATATGACAAATAAATAAAATAAATAAATAAATGTGTATAAAAAGACCCTTAGTCTTTTCCCCGCGAACGCCTGTGGTAGACCACACGTCTGTACCAGAATTGCCTATGGAGAGCGCCGTTTGAACACCGATCAAGCGGGACAATTTCCAAATTTTTCAGTTTTGTTACGGGCGGTCAGAGTGATTTAGTGTAATGGGAACGCAAGCAGTGTTGTTAACGTTTTAAAATGAGATAACTGTACAGTTCTTTTGAAATTACCGTTATTACTATGATAAGATACCTACATAAGTAGTTATTGTTTCTTATGGGGGGTGGTTGAATTGATAATAAAATATGGTGTGTGTTTAGTCATTTTAGAGAACGTTTGATAGGTTTATTAAAAGAAATATTTCTTTATATATATTATATATTTATATATCTGAAATATATATAATTTGTTGTCATTTAAACATACAGATTTATAGTTATGCTCTATTACGATATTATGAGAAATTTTAAATTATTCCTTCGCAAATTTTTTTGAAAAGTAAAATTAAAAATAATATCTATTCAGTAAACATAATATGTCTTGTGACATACCTAATTAAATAAATTTAAATTTAATTAGCCGACTTTACGTGTGGCTAATAATGTTTACATTATCCAGCTAACTTAAACGCTAACATTAAAATATACCTAAAATTCGATCATAAATATCAAGTGTAAATTAGTTTTCTTTAGTTTCTATAAATAATATGATGCTGTTTTATAAACTACGTTATAGGATAGTATTACATTTTCCTGCTGAAACTCGAAATAGCGCGAATTTAAAATTGAATGATAGTATTATTATATAAATTACTACTTAAAGATAAAAAAAATAATTACCGAATTCAATATAGCAATAATTTTCGGAATAATATTTATTGCGCCTCAAGTACGCGCCCCTTCCTCCCTCCATCCCTCTTACTCGCACTTTCTTTCTCTCTCTCTCTAAAATCATAAATTCTTACTAGACACTATAACATTTTTTCGACACACGCCTCGCAAATTAAAAGGGCTTCGAGCCATTTTGTACTACAAAAAAAAAAAAAAATGTTATTATAAATTTATTTTGCGATAATGATTGCTATGATGAAGAATTGTATGAGGACTTATTATGATGGACAAATCGCGTTTTGAAATGAACTTATACTGCAGTTTCAAGAGAATTCTTTATTAACACTCAGCCTTAAAAAAAAATCTTAGTACTTAAGTTGTTTAAAATATATACTGAATACGAACATCCATCAAACGTATCTCTATGTATAGATATTATTTTACAAATACAAATATTAATACTACGAGTATATAAACGAATTGTAGTAGTGAACTTTCGCACCCTGCAATTGAACGTATAAAAACTCGCGCGTGTTCTTAACTAATCCAAGAGAAACTTGCCCTCATTTTCACTACAGGCAATCAATCATGATGTAACAAAAAAAAAAAAGTGACGTTTGGAGAAGCTATTGCTAAATTTTGCAAACAAAAAAAAAAATACGAAAAAACCATTATTGTGATTTACGGATTTAATTTAGTTTACTCAATATATAGATCGTGATTATGTCACATTTGCTTTTTTTAAATTTCACACTTTTTTTTTTGTAGAAAAAGAACTCCCAAAGTAAATAGCCAAAGGGCGTGTATTAACTTTTTTCTTCTTTTAGAATTGGTCTATGTTATTCGTTAACCGTAAATACCCATTTGATATTACGCGTTGGACACGTCACGCGAATGATTATGAAGTTTTCTAGATCAATATGTTCACTACGTATTTGGAATGTGGAAAATATTGTAGTGATAAATATTGGAAAAATTTCAAGTCGGCGAAGACAGTGTTTTACTCAGTGCTTGAATTGGAAAAAAATTAGAAGGGGGGATGCAAAAGTACAAAAATAATGTGCGTTCCAGCAGATTGTTATGTCTAATAAATTCGTGGGGGGCTTTGCCCGCTATCTTTTTCATTACCTATACAATAATAAATAAGCATCATTTTTATTAAGTGTAAATCATTCGCGACACATAGTAAAGGTGCATTTATTATTATTATTTCTTTTGTTTTTATTAGATTACGATTACTTTTATTTACTTGTTTAATTAAGCAAATACTATGATTATTATTATTATTGGTATTGATATTTAAATTTGTTGTTGTGGCATTGCCAAAATTATAATATTTCGTCATTATTTTTACAAAAACTATTATTTGTGTTTTGCGCAAGAAAAATTTATCGTTCGAGTATCCCTTGTATTTTGTGGATGAAACTCAATGATAAGCTAATTGAGTTTCATCCATTCGAGCATCAGGTTTTTTTTACTTTCTTTTTGGTGTATTTATCGTTTTATAATGATTAATAATTATATTATCCAGTAAATTTGTATGGAATTTATGTAAACATTACATTTAATATTCCCTTTATTTTTAAGATCGATTATTGTTTGTTATATTTGAATTTTATTAATAATTTGTTAAATACAGTCTGTTTTTTTCTTTTACTGAACTTTGAAGTGTTATATTTTTTTTTTTTTGTTAACTTTAGTATCGCACTGGTTAATAATTTTTCATAAATCGTTTGTATTTTGTTTTGACGAGAATACTGTGTGTTTAACAGTAATGTTCTTATGAAAATAAAGAAAAACATATTTTATAAAAATAACAACGTGTATAATAAAGCAGATTACATTTTGTGTTCGTAATAACAAAATAATACCGAGAAAAATTGGCAATCGACGATTGTCATTTCAAGAAATATATTGTTTTGTATATTGTGACAACTACCGATCACTCCATATAAATAAAATTTTTAATTTTCATTAGTTCAATAAAATTTTAAGAGTGTTGACCGTCCCGTTCTCTGCGTCCCGGTATGAAAAATTAGAAGGGATACGCTATAATATTTTGAAAAAAGAAAAGGGACCCGGTCCCCCCCCCCAATTCAAGCACTGGACTTTTACTGGTCGGCCTGAAATAAGTGCGAAATCCCGAAGTAAAAAATATTCGCAATACAACGTGTCACAAGCGAGAAAGTTCAGCTTTGAATCTATCACTATTTTTACACGCACACACACATATATTATAAAAAAAAAAAAAACGTGACAAATAGTCCGTCGTAAAATGTATCGTTTCACTCGTAGACATCGTCTTTCCGAGATCGATCGAACGTCGTCGTATTATTGTTTATAACATTACTCGCGTCCCCATTAAGTGAGATCTCGTATAGGTTTCAATCAGGGCCGTAGACATGGGGGAGGGGGGTGTTTAGGGGTTCAAACCATCCTTGAACATCGGAAAAGTAGAAATTTCAATTTTTTTTTTTTTTTTACGCACAACACCATTGCATATGTTACAATAAAATGTACGTTCGTATATTTAGATTTTACCAACATCTTGATATTAAGTAGATTTGTCGTTTATGAAAAATAAGTACCTAATAACAATGTGTATAATAACGTTATGTATAGGTGTTTAATTTGGTCTATTCCATTATAAACATTGATAAACATGATTATAGATTTTTGTGCTGATAAATCATTACGATACACGATTATAATGCACGAATCAAGATAGCACTGAACCGGCTCCACATAAAAATCCTTTCTACGGCACGGGTTTCAATGCGCGATGGACCGATACGTGACACCACAGCGTATGACAAAATGCGCTCCTGGAAAAATGCGAACGAATAAATCGAAACGTGAAGAACGCAATAGGTATAATAGATGTATACGTGTTGGCGATTTTGCGAGTTTCTATAATGTAATATTATATTGTATTCAGGGCTCTCATTTGAAAAAATAATAATGTTTAACGTTTTACGTTATTTACCTTTTGCGTTTATCGTTATGGATTATTTGTGTTTAACGTTAAAGAAAGTTTTATCGTTATGTAATATTTACGTTTTACGTTTATCGGTATTTTAACGTTATTTGGTTTAATAACGATATTTTCTTTCCAAATTAATAAATCCATTCACATTTCATAGACTATGGTGTTTAATGCGACACCCTTATTGGTCGGCTGATTGTATTATCAATTACGCCAAAACGTTATCACTCATTAGTTATCATTTTTATTATTATGAAAGAACTGTTTTTTTTTTATAAATATATAAATCTAATTTTATCATTTTATTACAAATACAAAAGACGATGTTAACATATTCATTGCTCTGTTCAAAGAAAAAAGTTCCACTAATTGATTGTCATAATAATTTTATTGTTTATTTCACGTGAAAAACATTATTCTTTATATCTAATAATTCGCAACGCAGATTGCTATTGCAAATATTTATTTAATTTATGATATTTTTAAGATACATATTTGACGTGTTTATGTTAATAAAATGATAAACCAAGATGTATGTACGTATATATTTACAAAAAACCCGTTCGTTCATAATAGCAAAAATGATGACTAATGGATTGATAACAGTTTGGCATAATTGATAACAATCAGCCGACCAATAAGGGTGTCGGATTGGATGCCCGCTCTGTGGCGTCTAGGGTTTCTTACATCGCTCACGGTCACGTCATCGTTGCCACGATTCCGACCGGCCACGGAATTTAAATTACACCTCCGAACTACAGTGCCATATATTAAAATGACATATTGTAATAATTTATATAATATCACTTACTTCATCCAACGGCTACGCGCCGGCTACGACCGCGTCATCACAAAATTAAAATATTACTGCACCGTAGCGATAATATGATTTCACTGAATCATCATCACTTTTGGATGTCCCGTCGCGTTTTAACCAAGTAGGTAAAACACAGTGACCCCGAGCACAAGACGGTACGCATTTTCATATTATTTTATCGAGCAATGAGTTCAGACCGGTCACGGCTAGTGGGAATATCTTTTATCCACTAGCGTTTATATATATAGCGTTAATATTATGTATTAATTACGTTTTATAGGTAAAAAAAAAAACCACCGATTTATAATGCCATTCTATTTAATTCATAATCAATCGCTAAGACTCGTGCTCAGCTTCTCTTGCGAACTACTCATGAACTGTGAAATTACTACTCAGTTTATACATGTCGTGTAAATTTATGATATTTATTTATAAAAACGAAGGATTGTGTATAGGAAAAAGTACGGTCATCGTTTTTAGGATTTGTTGAGTATATAAATTAAATTTTTTTTTTATTATTTTCTATATATATACTAAATTAACTGACTCGTGTATATCCAGCGTGATTTTGCTTGCACCAATAGAAAAACGTAACCCGTGCACAGTATACACACGTGTGAATATTAATGTCCTAATAATCTCCTTAAAATTTGGAATACGCATTATGTATTTTTTTTTTTATCTCAATATTTGAAAAAAAAATCTACTTTCACAAAATAATTGAAGAATTTCTCATATTTTTATAAATCTTTAAATTAGGTTTCTTATAGTATTGTGTGTGTGTGTGTGTGTTTTGAGAACGTACAAATCCAAAAACCGCTCGTATACGGTCTATTGCCGAGACAATGTTTTTCAGGTGTGATAACATCTCTCGGGCAGGACGAATTTGTCGGTTACGCGAAGATCGCGTCGTAAAAGGACAAAACTGGATAAAACCATACGACTCTAGCGTCAGATAAAAATGAATGTTGTTTTCCAAAAAACCTTCGTTGGTTGTTTGAAAACAGAGCAATCGTCGTGAACCGACCGGACATAAGGGAAGCGATTTCGATGGCTGATTTAATATGCTCCGTTCGCCGCCAACGGTTCCGATTGAAGAAAAATGTATTACAATAAACACTCTAATGTACATTTGTGTACCTACCGAGTTTTCACGCTATTCTCAATGGACGGGCCATGTTTCACCACGGATCACCCACGGGAGTCGTAATAATATCGGAAATATAAATATATTTTTTCTCTCTTTTACCGTCCGAGGTTTGAAACGAAAAATGTCCATGAAAAATATCACGTGACCAGTGACCACCACCTGCACAGGTAAATTATAAAATAAATATTATGACTATAATAAATAAATAAAAACAATTTTTCTCTTTCGGCAATCTTAAAAAGATTTTAACGCGACTATTATGCAATATTGGCCACCAACGAGTTCCGACCGTTTATGGAACGTTTTTGTTTACATAAAATCTTCACGTAAAACGGGGCCCAGTCCGACGAAGTGAGAATTACTTCCTGTCCGTTTACCGAAAATTCGAGAAGGTACCCGGGGTATAACATCACGAAGAGTGAAAATCGATGGTGTCGTCATTATACACACTCTACCACGATACGTCCCAAACGATATTATTTTTGTTTTATTTAGTTTTATACAAATAATACTAAATAAATTACAATATTTAAATATAGTTTTGTGTGTCAAATATATATATATGTGTGTGTGTGTGTGTGTGTGTGTGTGTGTGTGTGTGTGTGTGTGTGTGTGTGTGTGTAGCGTGCCCAGGAATTTTCAATTGGGGGGATGTTATAAGTAAATAGTAATAATACATTTTAATAAATTGTCATGGTAATACCAAAAACTCAAATGTTTATGTTTCAAGCTCTCCAAAATCGTTTCTAGCTTATAATTGTGTACATTTGTAAATTGTTCTATAATTTAAATGAATTCAAATTATAACACACTAATACCAAGTTGTTCAATTAACATAATATACGTTATGTATAGTAAATGTTTATTGTCAAACTCATAAGTAATAACTTTTTGCTAATAACTAATAAAGAGTATTAAGTAATGACTCTAAAACAGTTCTTATAACTAATAAGTTGTTTTCTGTAGGTCGGCAAAAAAGACAATGGGGGGTGGATATAACCCCTAACCTCCCCCCCTGAGCACGCCACTGTGTGTGTGTGTGTGTGACGGGTCGGTATACCAATATTTTTAAACGCTATGACTCCACCAGTTTTGAAGTCTTCGTCTTGTATTATTATACAATTTTATTATTAGATGTTATAAATAACAACATATTATACAACACAGACGTAAACACATAGACCATTGTATAAGGTACGTTTAGACCAAAGCATATTTGATTGTGAGCATCCGTGTGCATCATAGGAGCAATTAGGAGGGGCTAAGGGGTGTTTTGCACCCCTAAATAATATGTTTTTAGCACCCTCAAGTTTGAGGTTTTATTAGTGAATATAAATATATTAAATTTTTTATTTACTTATATATAAATATATATGTATATACAAAGAATGTATTATTATATGAGCAAAATTTACGTTTATAATTTTTCTGACCATAAAAAAAATAAACACAAAACGGCATAAAATATAGGTACTTACTGTATACGTTTACATCCGTCTCGTGAATTTCGTTTCAATCGATAATAGGCTATATTATATACGTATGTATATATAACCGACATAATAATTAAAAAGAATACGGACATATGGATTTAACGTTAGGTTCGGTATATTATATCGTCCAATACCGTTAAACAAACAAATAAAATTGGCATATAAAATAGCAGATGATGATATATCACATAAAAAAAAGTATTGGTTGTGACCTCCCAGGTATAACAATGATTAACGGTATATTTCATTAATAATATTTATTATTAAACTTTAATATAGACTCGCGTATAAAACAATAGCGTAGTAGTAGAATGAATTTCGTGTTTACTGACAATCAATCTGAAAGTAAGTTATTGTTCCTGTTTTTCTACGTATAATGTAATAAATATCGATACGAACAATAATTCATATTCAAACGTTACTATTATTTTTTAACTAAAAATACAACACCGTGAGGGAAGTGTTCAATAACAGTTTTACCGAGAGATATTTTCTCTTTATCTTAAGCCAGAAACTGTATAGTATTTCAAGAAATATAAATTATAGTTTTTCATTTTTTTTTTTTTTTTTTTTTTTAGTCTGTTTTTTGCACATTAAATTCTATGTTATAATTTTAATATTTTCACTCTCATAACTTATCTTCTATAACTCTATTCATTTTTTGAAATGACAACCTACGATTTTAATCATTAATTCTTATAGAACATAATATTTTTTAAGACAAAGTGAAGGAAAGTGGTACTCTACGAGAAGATATTGAAAACACTCTCACTTTTGTTACGCTTAACCAGAAAGTTATAAGTCCTGTATCCAAATATACTTTTTAATCAATTTATCTAATCCAATATCTATTAAATACAAGTTTACTGTTATAATAAATATGAGGGTATTATCGTTTACACTAAACTACAAAAAAATAAATAAATAAGTAAATGGTTACTTAATACTTAAGTTACTTATTAAACGAAATATTGACAAAACAATAAAAATAAAAAGTATTACCATTATTTGTTTGAGTTCTACACAATAGTGTAGAAAACTATATCAAATGTTTACATTTACTTAGTGTATAATTTTGATAATCATCTATAAATATTTCTATATAATGTGATGAAGAATATATAGCTTCTAAATAAAAATTTGTTTTATAAAACTTGGTTGATAATCGCTGGATCGTTGATAAAAAATTATACACTGTATACACAATAAATTGTATACGTACCATTATATGTTTCGGATGGAACAACTAGATTTATTACTTGGTGTTTTATTAGAAAACTCTAAGAACAACCTATTTGCAATTATTTATGATAAGTTAAAAGAAATGAAATTTCGCAACGCATAAATCATTACAGCATCCATTAAAGTCGGTAAATTATTTTTGATCGCTCATTGATTACATAAATATATATATATATATATTGTTTTGTTGTTCTTTACAGGATAAATGTTGGTGGCGACTATTTTATAAAAAAATTAATCACTATAATTATTGATATTAATTTTTCTACAACATCGAAATGAAATATATACGCTTAGTTTATTTAAAGTTTACTCAATAAATTATACACGTATATCGGACGCTATATAAAAGGCTGTTGGTGAAACAACGAAAAATATGAAATTGAACATAATCATAAGTCTCTATAATGAATTAAATTTTATATAGAAAAAAGTTTCATTGCTTGTGGTAAGATTAAACATCCACCAGGTACAAAATTCAAATAAATACACTAAAATATATAAATTATACACTCTGGTTTCAACGATATATTACTCTTATAATACTAGGTAAAAATAAAATATAAATCAAGTCGAAATAGGAAAATGTTTTATTTCTATTTTATTGAAAGTATCATGAGCAAAATTTACGTTTATAATTTTCTGACCATAAAAAAATAAACACAAAACGGCATAAAATATAGGTACTTACTGTATACGTTTACATCCGTCTCGTGAATTTCGTTTCAATCGATAATAGGCTATATTATATACGTATGTATATATAACCGACATAATAATTAAAAGAATACGGACATATGGATTTAACGTTAGGTTCGGTATATTATATCGTCCAATACCGTTAAACAAACAAATAAAATTGGCATATAAAATAGCAGATGATGATATATCACATAAAAAAAAGTATTGGTTGTGACCTCCCAGGTATAACAATGATTAACGGTATATTTCATTAATAATATTTATTATTAAACTTTAATATAGACTCGCGTATAAAACAATAGCGTAGTAGTAGAATGAATTTCGTGTTTACTGACAATCAATCTGAAAGTAAGTTATTGTTCCTGTTTTTCTACGTATAATGTAATAAATATCGATACGAACAATAATTCATATTCAAACGTTACTATTATTTTTAACTAAAATACAACACCGTGAGGGAAGTGTTCAATAACAGTTTTACCGAGAGATATTTTCTCTTTATCTTAAGCCAGAAACTGTATAGTATTTCAAGAAATATAAATTATAGTTTTTCATTTTTTTTTTTTTTTTTTAGTCTGTTTTTTGCACATTAAATTCTATGTTATAATTTTAATATTTTCACTCTCATAACTTATCTTCTATAACTCTATTCATTTTTTGAAATGACAACCTACGATTTTAATCATTAATTCTTATAGAACATAATATTTTTTAAGACAAAGTGAAGGAAAGTGGTACTCTACGAGAAGATATTGAAAACACTCTCACTTTTGTTACGCTTAACCAGAAAGTTATAAGTCCTGTATCCAAATATACTTTTTAATCAATTTATCTAATCCAATATCTATTAAATATAAGTTTACTGTTATAATAAATATGAGGGTATTATCGTTTACACTAAACTACAAAAAAATAAATAAATAAGTAAATGGTTACTTAATACTTAAGTTACTTATTAAACGAAATATTGACAAAACAATAAAAATAAAAAAGTATTACCATTATTTGTTTGAGTTCTACACAATAGTGTAGAAAACTATATCAAATGTTTACATTTACTTAGTGTATAATTTTGATAATCATCTATAAATATTTCTATATAATGTGATGAAGAATATATAGCTTCTAAATAAAAATTTGTTTTATAAAACTTGGTTGATAATCGCTGGATCGTTGATAAAAAAATTATACACTGTATACACAATAAATTGTATACGTACCATTATATGTTTCCGGATGGAACAACTAGATTTATTACTTGGTGTTTTATTAGAAAACTCTAAGAACAACCTATTTGCAATTATTTATGATAAGTTAAAAGAAATGAAATTTCGCAACGCATAAATCATTACAGCATCCATTAAAGTCGGTAAATTATTTTTGATCGCTCATTGATTACATAAATATATATATATATATTGTTTTGTTGTTCTTTACAGGATAAATGTTGGTGGCGACTATTTTATAAAAAAATTAATCACTATAATTATTGATATTAATTTTTCTACAACATCGAAATGAAATATATACGCTTAGTTTATTTAAAGTTTACTCAATAAATTATACACGTATATCGGACGCTATATAAAAGGCTGTTGGTGAAACAACGAAAAATATGAAATTGAACATAATCATAAGTCTCTATAATGAATTAAATTTTATATAGAAAAAAGTTTCATTGCTTGTGGTAAGATTAAACATCCACCAGGTACAAAATTCAAATAAATACACTAAAATATATAAATTATACACTCTGGTTTCAACGATATATTACTCTTATAATACTAGGTAAAAAATAAAATATAAATCAAGTCGAAATAGGAAAATGTTTTATTTCTATTTTATTGAAAGTATCACATGACAAAATCAATTTCCAAAGCTTTTAGTCAGATTAATCTTAATGTGTATTGTTTTCGAATTAAATTCTAAGCATTAGTAGTATATAACTTCGCTATAGATTTATCAATTCTAAATTAATTAAATCTAATTTTAAATATAGTTTCAGTATGTGACCTTTCACCTAAATCACCTAAATCATTATATTTATAACTACTTTTACTTAATTTGTGTCAACAAGGGTTTGAGATTTTAGATTTGCCTTTTACTTTTAAGGAGGAAAATTTTCAAATTTATAGAATACTTTGCTTCTTTTGAGGCCTTAGCATTTAAATTTATGTACAGGAATATGTGATTATATATAATTAAATAAATCATTTAAAATGTTCATATTATTTAAATGTTAAATATAAAAAAATTAACGTTTACGTTAAATAATAGACGAAGAACGATAGGAATGTTTAATATTTTTGTGTAGTAAAATGGATTTCAAATTAATTATGAAAAGACATTATTAATTGAGAGTGAATAACCCACCTCGAAGGAATTTCTGATGGTCTAAAAAAGCCTTGTTATTTCCAATGACAAGAAAAAACTAACAATTATTATTAATTGTTACATTTAAAATTCAATTTTCTTTTTTGTTTTTGTTTTGAGGGTCCTTTTAATAAAAGTTCTTGTGTCTCAATATTTTTTAAATTCAACACGCTACTCACTTTTTACATTATGCAACTTAGGTATGCAACTATTGGTGCAACTATAAAAAACTTGTTATAAACTTGTAATTTCATTTCACATATAACTTCAGTTCAAGGTAGAATTTACATTAATAGTATCAATATCACAGTAGTTTCGAATACCGATAAATGTAAAGCGTATCTAACGTAAATTCAATAACGTATTTATGCGATACAATGTTTTTTTTTCCGTGCAACGTATATTATACAGTCATTTTTATTTTATTATCTTCCTAAAGACTATCGAGTTTTCACGACCTCTATGGCCGGATTTAGGTATGTGGCGACCTATGGGCGGAATACAATGTGGAGGCCTCAAATAAATTAACAGGACAATACATGTTTCGCTTATTAAATAACATTTAATATTACCTGCGGTACCCATAATATTTACTCATTTAATTTCTTTAAATAAAAACAATCAAAACGGGTAAGTCATACTATATATTATGGAATTACGTTATAAAAATACATATTGGTAAAATATTAGTGTAATAGTGACTTAAACATAAAAATAATAATATGTTAATATATATATATTGTATAAGTAATAATTGAAATTAAATGAAAGCAACATTTTTGTTTTTGTTTTTACAAAATTTTCTATTACATTGTACCTATTTGTTTGATGGAAATTCAATTTAAAACAGAAAAATAAATCTCCATTATTTTTATTATTGCCTCCCCACTCAGGCCCCCCTTTAATCTGGCATTGACGACCTCGTTAACAGGAGGAATTTGGTGACCAAAAAGAAAAGGTTTCTTACGATTTGAATTTTTTCCAGTGCAGCGTAGTTATTGTCGACAGCGAATTATAAAACATTTCGAGTGTAAAGTAAAATAAAATGTTATCAAAGTGTACGAATAACAACATTTTATGGACCATTTGTTTTCGTATCAATAATACATATATAAAAATTATAACAAATATATAAAAAATTATTATTATTATTATTATTATTATTATTATTTATTTATTTATTTTTTATATGTCACCCAATCAGTGTACGTATTTACAATATCGCATAGTTTTATGTGCACAAATATAGCGCAACTATTGTTTTATATAATTTTTAATCTGTAGAAAATACGACTACATTGTAATTAATTATTATTAATAATATTATAATTATAGGTTATATATATATATATATATATATATACGTGTATTGTTATAATGTGATGAGAGGAAGTTGCTCAAGATAATATCATATATATATATATATATATATAATTTTCATTTCACTTATATTATAAAGTATAAATGATCATGGAAGAAAATATTTAAATTTTTTCCGAGCCACTTAAAAAAAAAATAACCAATATATCAAGAACAGTTGCGCGTACGAGAATAACAATGTTATTTTTCTCATTTTTAAAATTATTAATAACGCGTAAATACTCGACAGATTTGAAGAATCGATCCACAAATTGCACATACATATACGATTTCTTCAAAAAAAAAAAATGTATATATATTTATATATACGAGTACATTTGTATATATAAATATATTTATCAAAAATAAAGAAAGTAGTTTTTAAATTTTCCGTGATTTACATACTTAAATGTAGTTGTAATTAACATTATATTTGTAAAACGAATAAAATTTTAAAACAAAATATGAAGAAAACATTTTAAAATAGAATTTTAAAAAAGTTTATCCGATTTAAAATTTTGCGAAACACTTTTTAGAAAATAAACATAATATTACTTTTAATATAGATAATGACAGCGATTTTAAGTACACAACGTATTTATATAAATTCATTTATCCAAGTTACACAGTTTTTAAACACTATATTTTTTTATCGTAATATTAATAATAATATTTGTATATATTTTGTTCAATTTATTATTTATTCTACGGCTGCATTTTTCTTTTTCGTTTAACATCTGCGATGTTGATTTTTTTCGAAACCGCAGTAGTAAAATATAAACGAATTTAACGCAACAACTCGTATATTAGTGTATATTTCTTTATTTTTCTTAATACCCTTTGGCTTAATTGTATATTTGCATAATATATATGTCCGTATTTATATATGTAAATGTTTTATTTAAGGGTATTAGTTTATAGTTTAATTTTTTATTTCAATTTATTTTACGTATCCTTTTTATTTTCTATTTATTTAATATTTTGTTTTACTTTTTTATTAAATATGTAAATATATTTACCCATGCATAAAAGGTTTTCCATAGTATTTTTTTATTATTGCCACAACAATATATCTAATAAATTAAAATACCTGACGAGGAGGACTTGACACGCATTTATACGACGAATGCTGATGCGGGGCTGATTAGCCGAATATTTTTTGACTCGATAAAATAATAATTGCTATGGTTGAAAAAGTTTATTCTTTTAACACTTTTTTTTTCAAATAGCTAATTGGTGCGTGCAATTATTCCAGATTTACAGTTACCGCCCCGGCCAATTAAAACACAATGGAAAACGCGTTCCAACACAGTGTAATATACTATGTAAATAATTTTAATTCAATAAAATCTGTTTGATAATTTGAAGACGAATCGCATTTAATTAAAAACTCTAACGAGTTGTTAAGAAAATAAAATACAAAATTCAAATATTTTCGCGTACATTTTGACTTCTTAAACGCATAACGCATAACTCGGGTTTTTTTTTACAATATTAGCTGAAAACTTTGATGTACCATACACGCGATAAATAAATGATATATTTATCATTAGCCAAATGTCATTATTAACCTTTTGCATATTGTTAAAATATTGAATAATGTTAACATTAGGCGGATAACATAACATTAGCCAAGGGCCTTTGGATACTATACCAGTATTAACTAAAAGAATATATCAGTCAAGAGATAAAATAATTTTAATCTAATAATTATATTAAATATATTAAAGACATAATTAAAAATTGTATTTTATAAATTATTGTTTGATATGTAGGACTAAAATAGTATCATTCATTATTATAAGGCATTTTTCCATAATACTTTGAATTGCACAAAATAGTTGAACATTTACACTTGCATCGTTTTAGATTGATACCACATTTCCTCTTGCATGAACATCTTTTATACCCTTGACCATCACTGCCTTACATTTGACTCATAATTTTCCTCAATGATTTTTTCGGTGTATAATTTATACATAATAACATTTTCTTGTGTATAATTGTGGCAGAGTACCATATTTATTGCCAAGTTTATAGTACTCGTATTGTCCATCATCAATAGACACAACTTCAAATATAATATTTTTTTGATCCGTTCGTCCTCTGTCGATATTGGGCAAAGAGACTCACACATCATCTCCAATGTTGATTGGTAAAAACTTATATGAATTGACCTGAATACCAATTTTATTTATTTTTTATTTTTTGCTCAGGTTTGTAAACAAATTTCAGAGTTTTTTCTATTATTCACGATAATTAATTAAGGTGAAATAAGGTATTATAATGTGGCAGTCCGATGCTTCATTATTGTTATACTATAGTATACTATAGTGTAAAAAGTGCTAACAAAAACGTTTACATTACTTTTAATACAAAATATTTAACATTATCTATTAATATTTTGATAATCTTAACGTTAGCCAGATATTGTTGATATTTCATGTTTATAAACTAAGAATTACATGTCAGCTAAAATGTATGGATAATGTTGACGTTATCCAAATTTTAACATACATATATATTAAATAGTTCATTTCACAATAATTTCACAACTATTGTGGTGCATTCAAATTCCGTATAATAATATTTTTCAGAGTGATTTTCTGGGGATGAAGTCCGGGAAGATTTAACGAATTCGAAAATTCAGTTGGAAAATCTGTCATTTTGTCACGATCATCAACATAATTTTACAGAGAGATAAATTTTTTTCAGCTTCAAACATGTCGAGAATTTGTTTGTTGATTTTCGAAACCGAGTAATTTTTGGTAACTAGAATAACACGTTATTGCAGTCATTGGTGTTTCCAGCACAGTTTTATTTGCCATAGTTGCTTCGTCCCAAACTACAAGGCTTTATTATGTACGTAATTACTGACCCGTCACGGCTTCGAAACAAGCAGTCTGAAATATTAAATATTTTCAAATACATCGACACCACCTGAATCTCAATCTGAGTATAGTTTGTATAAAAAGATTTTCTTTACAATTATCACTGGGCAGAACCATATAGAATTTACCATGAGAAAAATTGATTCCTCTGGTCTAAACCTATAACGATTAGAGTTTGGCCCGCGCTTAATTAACAGTCATACCAAAGCATACATTTATTGGAAATTAGAGCATTTTAAGCTGAAATTATTAAAATGTGTATATAATTGTTATTCGAGGGACTAAAACATTTTCTCTAGCACCGAACCAAATGACGATCGTGCAGTGAAATAAAAAATTATCCGCAATCTTGTGGCATTACATAATTTTGGTGGATTTAGGTTTCAGAGTAAAAATCAAGAGAAACTACCTTTATTATTTATTACGACAAACAATAATTTAAATTCGAATGGTCACCATGGTAAACGGTCATAAGTTACTGTTCAACACCTAGAATTCTAAAATTTTCCATATTACGTGCTACAAGCCTACAAATTATACGCATAAATCTTCCTCGTGAAAACACTAACCATTAGTGAAAACCGGAATAAAATCGGTTATGTTTACTAAAAAAATTATGCACAAACGCGAAGAAAACATTAGTTTTATATATTAAGATTTCAAACTAAAATATATACTTTTTAAGTAAAACATGTAATAAAACAGTTTAATACCTATTTATACATAGTGCAAATAAATCAAATAGCAGTAAAATACTCATTATGTTATAGAACTTGGTTATTTTATATACTTATTAGAATTTAGAAAATAGGAAATTATAATAAAAATTCTGTTTTCATTATAGAATTTAGTGAGTAAATTTCCTGTAGATCTTCACCATACATTTTTTTTAGAATCACAGTTATGCGTGATTTTTGTCAAATACGTGTATATAATAAAGCAAATAATAGCTTTAAACGAGTACTATAATTTGACCAATGCACAATAATGTCTTAAAATTACATTTTTTTACATTTTAGTCCGGTGGAAAGAAGGTGAATCCGAATACTTGTCCTCAGTTAATAAGCCACTGATGTTTACCGACCTTATTATCTAAAGTATAAGAATCGACAAATGATTATACACGAATTCCACGGAAAATTAAAGAATGACGCGAAACAACGAGTACTATAATATTATATATATATAAAAGAATTCATAATATATAAAGCAAAAAAACCCTAGTCCACAAAGTGTTCTGCAAAGTTAATTTGCATTTACATTGGTACACACAATAGGCCCGTTATGACAATAATGTTTCTATTCGTTTTCCAATGACGACGTACATGTTTTAAAGCTTCGCGAAAATTTTTACAACCGATTTCTTATATTGACACGGTATAAAAAGGTTCAAATATATTACCAGCAATTTATTTTCCGTACTCTATGAAAACGTAAAAACATTCAAAGATAAAATTGTGTTTCTATAGAAATCAAGATTTTTTTTTCTATATACTACACTTCTATTAATGTACCCATTATATTGAAATGCTTGTACTGGTCTCAAGGAGTCCGAATTTAATATAAATACACCTCGTTCTTTTTCACTAGCATGGCGTTTCAAGAGATTGATTTTCGTCGGCAAAAATGCAATACATGTATTTGTATCAATATTAGTAATTCACTGTGTTAATAATAATCTTGCGGACGCCATGCAGTAGTGTGCGTTCTTGTGTTGTATAGTAAGCGCAGGGTTACTTGGTAATATTGGTAAACTAGCCATGTACTAAGTAACCAAGCCAAAAGCTTCCGATTAATTTCATCACCAAATTTTATATTTTTTTTTTCGTTTATATTTTTATGTAGTGGCTGTTTCCAAACACTTACGTTTAATTTCGCATGTTATGACTTCAAATTTTTACTCAGAATTTTTAATACAAAATAATATTAATAATAAAATAATAAATTTGTTTAAATCTAGTAGTATAAAAAAGTTTAAAAACGCTGTTTTTTGCAAACCCCGAAAATAATTATACACAAGCTTATTTCTTTTAGTAAAAATGAGCCTATTGGTATTATTGGGAAAATATTCTGACATATAGTGTTCATAATAATACATAATACTTTTTTATTCTAAGCAAATTCGGAAATTAGAAATATGGTAATATTCTAAACTATGTATATATGTTATTATATTTACCGTGAAAAAATTAATTAATTATGTTCTTTAAACATATAAAATATGATTTAATTTATGAAAATGTCAATAAGTATTAAAATAATTCATTAATTTGTAAGGGTTTGGAACCCAGGATCATTACATACGTAATTAATACGGAACTGAAAGGATATGTTAAAATGATTCATAACATATTGTGTGACTTTCAGCACAAAATGTTTACTAAAATTGTCAAAAATAGTCTAGTCGTTATCAATAATGAATAAAGGTTTTAGTTACCTTTTAAATGTTATAAATAATTGTAATCGTTCACGTAAATAGGTCAGTGGACTCATTTAGTGGGGGGCGGGGTGGGCATTTGCCCCCCTTGTTAATTGTGGGCAGACATGATTTGTGCCGAGATGATGTTGAACAATAGTTATTCTAACCAAATCTGAAGTAATGACTATCGAATTATGAGTAGTAATAACAAATCGCGTGTGGATTTAACCAACAGTGGATTAAAATTAAATTACCAATAAAATTTAAAAGTATGCAGGTCATATAACCACGATTAAAGGCGATTAATTCGTGGTTACAGCTTACCACAGTTCTGGATTTTTTTCGATGAACACGGTTATCGTTACCTAAAGGCAGTGGGTAAATTATAAAGAATATACGATGTACCTACGTTTGACGGTTGACGACGTACCTGTAATCTGTATGGCTGTATCGCGTACGGCATAAACGAATTTGTTTAGCCGTTCTTTAACGTTTCGAACGTATATTTTATGTATACATAATTTGTGAGTGGCAAGCGTGAAAAAATAAAAATGAAAAAAGCTAAAGGTCGTGTGACCAAGACGGCGAGAAAGAGAGGAAAATAACTGAACAAGATGTTCAGAACACGTCACAAAACGTAATTTCTAACATGTTTAATGTTATACGACAAGGGAAACTTCAAAACTTGAATCTCATAAGTACTATATATAGTCATTTATAATAAATTTATTATAGTCGACAAAATAATGAATTTTCTCCCCCAAAAAAAATAAAAAATATCGGGTGATTCGCGCGTGCCCATGATAACGAAAATATCAAAATTATGTAAAACGGAAATCGTATTGAGCTAAATGTAAGTGGAAAATAGTTAAATGGGCCGGTTAAATATTTTGCCTCCCCCTTTCAAAAATTGAAATGACGCCACTGAAATAGGTTAAGAGGAAGATCTATTGTATAGTTCGAATTAAATGACGTTTCATTTTAGAATATTTTTATAACAGAATAATAAAGTGTTCACTTTCCCAATGTATGAAGAAAAACTTCGCATCAGCACTGTGATAATTTTATAATTTTGTTTAAAAAACATATTAATTTACAAACCTGGTTTTATTTCTGATTTTAAAAATAATATTAATAATAATAATAATAATAATAATAATAATAATAATAATAATAATAATAATAATAATAATAATAATAATAATAATAAGCGATAAATGATAATTTATTTACATTCTGAGTAAATATATAATATTTCGATGACCAAACGGTCAAGCGTGGTACTACTCGTAACATGAGCGCGACGTTTTAAATTGTATGCTTCCATTTTCACACTGAATTAATTAAATTTTACTTTAAATAAATTTCCATTTAAACCAATTATGAAATAAACAATACACAAGTATACACAGTATATAAAATATGATTACGTATGTATAGCAAGTATTTCTTGTATTAAAAATAATAACATTTATCGGTTATATATTTTATATGACACTATGATTATTCCTAATTAATAAATGATTGTTTCAGTTTTACACCAATGAAAACGGTTAAAAATAATAATGTTTACTAGTTAAAATATATGAATTACTTCTACTAAAATTATTATTTTCACTTCACACGAGTAAAATACAATGTTCAATTAAAAGTTTATTTTACACTTTGAAAGTACACGAACGCCATAGCGTAGGGCATATGCCATCATTAATAAAAATGTTTCGATTTATTTTGAATATTAATAATGTTTTTTTTTTTTTGTTATTAAACGATTATTGTAATAATTGAATTTGCGATTGTTCGTCAGAACGCCAACTCACTAACGCCCCCTTAACTTTTGTCTTTTATTAAATTTCTAATAACGTGATTGTTCTGCATTCGTTTGCCAGTGTTCTGTGAATAATTGAAAATAATTCCCAGACATTTATATTCGGAATTTTGAAATTGTAGAACTGCACTTAATATTAGTGTTTTCTGAAATAAATCGACGCTTTATCAGAAATTTTTAGTTATTCAACATACGAGCTTTTCAAGTAGAATTTTCCATTCATTTATGTCAACCTTAATCTCATTAAACATACACATATATGCGATGATCGGGATACAGATTCTATAGTATTTGTATACTTTTGTTAATTATTTCCGAAGCAATATAGCAGCGAGTGAAATAAACCCATTCTAAATAATATTGTATATAAAATATAAATGAGCTTGTTTTTAATATTTCATAGGTTTTGATGTGAAAGTGATTATTTCCTTATTTTTAAGGGTGTGTGTTTGTGTTTTTTTTATTATTATTATCTTATACATCGTCTTTTCTAACAAAAAGAGAATGTGAAGAGGCGAAAGAAGTGTAATAAAGGATATTGAAAGTGTCAATGGTACAACAATTTGACAACACTGAATATTACAGATTTATTTCCTGGTATACATTATTTGTATTCATTTTTTTTTCCGCTATAATTATTTTTCACATTTTGGAAGTAACACATTTAGTGAAATTGCTAAAATAAAAAAGTTTTATCACATACAAAATATTTTAGTAAAAAACATTATTTTATGTATATTTCAACGGTTATAAGTGTGCAAATAACCGTGTATTATTATGTTTTTAACTGCTATAAGTTCTGAACCATGACGAGATAACAACATGTACTACAATAATATCATTGTCTGAAGTAATTGAAGTGAAAATAACTCAAAATTCGCGAAGCCGGTACCTAAAGTTAAATTCGTCCCCGATGACTCCTTGTACAAAAACCATATATTATTATGTTATCCACACTATCTTATTTCTGTTCAGAAATATTAAGTTATTCATTAAGTAGATTGTTTTTGCAATAAAAAAAAAATCTTAAGGGTAAGATTTAAAAAAAAAAACCCCTCAGAATTCAAAGAACACATGAAAAGTTTTCTCGTGTTCAACTTTGAATCACCTGTTCGTCTTTAGGTTTTTTTTTTAAAATTACGTTTACGCCAAAATAAAAAAACCGCTCGGATTGTGAATAAATATAATTTCGTTATTTTAACGAAATTAACGTCGAAGTTTTGATATTTTAAATATTTATTAGAAAAATTGCGTAAATACATTTTAGAATTCGGGTTTTGTTAAAAAATATTATAAATTGAGAGGTACTGGAAAATAAGAAATATTAATTATTAGATAAGGGCACTATGCATTTTACCTGAATGTATTTATGGCTAAAGAGCACAACTAAAGAGTGCTCGGAAGGTTTAATTAAAAATTGTATTCGTTCGGGTTCATTTTTTTAAATTCGTTCACGTTCATGTTAAAAAAAAATCAACGTGTTTATTTAAATTTTTATATTTACGAATCGCTTACTTTCCACCTGTATAAAATAGGGTCTTATAAAATAGATTATTTATTATTTTGAGTATAAAACTGAAACACTTTATATCACCCAAATAATAACTCAACCAGCGTGTGACGTAAACGTTGTTCTCATTAGGTTGCTTGCTACCGACGAATCACAAGGTCAAACATTTTCGTGATATATTATAAGCAATTTTCTAAACGTGTTTGGAAAGTGCCAAAAAGATAGCGAGATGGCAAAATCCGAGACGAGAAGGTTGTCCGTCCGAGGGCAAGCTGCAATATCGTTCGTATTGGGCTCTCTTAAACGATGTGGCCTCTGTCACAAGAGGATCTCGTTTAAGAGAGTAGTAAAATTCACGGGTACAATACAATTAAAAAGCGATTAAATATTTTTCGTAAAAATACTTTTTTCATTTTTTTATCTTAAGACCTTCAGAAATTGATTATTACCAATTTTAAATCTGTATTTTTTCAAGTACTTTTTTAAGGATTTATGAAAAAAAATTAGAAATATGGGAAAGTCATTCTATTAGTAAAATTCGCGACGAATTCAAATCTGTTTTCAGAATCTTTATCGCATCACTAGGTCGATCGGTACGTTGGACGTACGAAACGTTTGTTTTACTATGATTCGTGTGTGCAAGATAACGAGAGAAAACACTCGCTTCCTATCTCCTTAACGATATCGTCGAAATTTCGTATTCAGAATACTCAGGAGATGACGATGCTGCAGCCGAGATCGATGGTCGCTGCGTGAAATGAAATGATGCGGTCCTCCCCACGGTCTCCTCGTGTGGTGAAGTAGCCGTGGCCGTTCCTCGCTGCGCCGAGTAAAATGACGCTATCGAGTGAAAACATCTGTTCGTAAAAAACACAGAACAATATTGTATGTATAACGATTTGCATACCTTTTTTATTGCCGTTTGCGCAGATAATTTGGAGATGTTTATGGACTGGGACCCGGTGACGTTCAAGAGAAAAAATAATAACGAAGCCGATATGCGGATTTATGCGTTAACGATTCACACGACGAACTATCCGTTGGAGATATTTATACGGTAATAATAACACTGTTTTATTTCATTTGAATTTTTGAAACTAACGATTTCACCCTTGATTTTTGTACTGTTTTTGTTGTATTTGTCAACAACATTTTTTGTCTTTTTTTTTATATACTTTATACATTTATTAACATTATTCAATTTTTATATTTTTACAACTGATACACTGACAATATTGTTTTAAATTTTTCATTTTTGTTACGCTTGTTTTTATTTTTGTTTTTTGTTGAAAACAGATAGTAACAATAAATTAAAAGGCAAAAAATAAGGAGAAAAAAGGAAAACGGCATTAATTGAAAATCTTCCTGAAGCGCATCGTGGAATGTATGTCGTTTGCGCAAATAATCGGCCAAGATATCTCCGAGAGGAACCACTATGGTCTTCGACAGATGAGGTAGAGCGCCGATGTAACCGGGTCTGTAAAAAAAAATTTAATATCGTGATACGAGATCTCGGAACGAATTAAGTGAAAAATGACAGTTAGTAAGGTATTAATAGTGAAATGTTTAAATGAACACGGTTGAAATATGTACAGTAAAAGGCTGAAAAAATATGTACGATTAATAGTGATTATTACGAAGATGAACTTTGTAAAAAATTATTTTAAATCATTTTAATGACTTAGAGATAATGCCATATCAGAATTTGTCGTCCCGCGGTCTGTCTGACGAACAATATCACGTTACGCAGTCCTTAAATTGTGGAATTCCGGTTGAATTTAGTAGAGTTTAAACACTTTTTACCTAATACGAAGAGAAAATTCGTTGAAACATACTGCAGTAACATCATTTCCAGACGATGTTTTACAGAAAAGGCTATGATGAGATCCACTCGGAAACATTCAATTCTTCAAAATTCAAATTTGGTAAATATTTTTTTAATCTCTAAATTTAACCCAAAACCTTACAATTTAAGAACCGCGTAAAGTGTTTAAACTTTGAAGTTCATACTTGCACAAGTATAAACTTATTCAAAATAAAAAAAGAAAGATTTTTCACATTAGATAAAAATTGTACGTTGAACACATTTTAATTGTTTGTTAATCAATACAGGAATTCTTACTTAATAATACATTGCTAAAACTAATTGGATTAAAATATGTTTAACTACTTTACTGCTGAATCGATTTATTCTTATTGTTTCTGTTGTGCTGAACAATTTTTTTTGGTTTCGGTTAGTTATATTTTAGATTATTATTAATAGACTAAAGGCAAATAAATGTTATAATAATAAAATTGAAAAAAATATTGGACCAATATTTCAGGATGACAGTACAAAAAATGTACGCTGTAAAAAGTCATACGTTTTTCTTAAATCCGGTATTATTATCTTACATTTTTTTCTCAACAAGATGCAAATAATATTTTTAATTCCATTAGCTTGGCACTTCATTTCCAAAACAGATTAACATTCGGACGACAATGAATAAAATTGGCCTCTTCAAAATCCGAATAATATCTTGAAGCCAGTTTTTTTTTTTACACAACAGCGTAACACGGAGATTCTTTTATTATCAAAATACTAAATACAAAAATAAATATTTATTGAAGCGAAGTCGAAACTTTTTTTCTTTCGAAAAGCGAAAATTATCCGTTCTGTTTTTCTCAGCAACTACTACACCGCGGTTGTCATACAAGTTTTCACATAATTTTCCGTAATTTTGATCGGGACGAAATCCTAATTTCAAATTATCAAATAATGTGTTGGCTTACACCGGAAATGTTGTCGTCAAAAGTGTTATATACGCGTAACATTGTTAACGGCGGTTATCATGCTACCGTGGAGACCATAATGTAAACACAATCGACAAACACTTTGCGTTCTTGTAAAAGATATGCAACTCTATAAACAATTCCATTTGTCATCTGACTATTATGCTATTAGCATTCACAAGCCTCAAGGGCTAGCTCTGGAAAAATATGTGACTGACTCAGACACTATCTGACTTTGTAGCCGGGATTTCATACACTTTGTTCAACCATATAGCTTTTCTGTTCGCCGACTACTCGGCATAAAATGTAATAAAGTAGTGATCCGCAGGGTGTTGTGGATGCCGCTTAATACTACCCAACACCAGAATTACACTGCTACTACCCTGGGTCTCTTGGACCCATTTACTAAAATTTACCTCAAATATGACTATTATTTAAATGTAATAATTAATTATAATTCTCAAACATATATTTCACATAAAACAAACAATTTTCTTTATTATTTATAATGTATGTGTATTATGAACATTGAATATAGAACTTAAATTACAATTTTGTAATTAAAATTACAACCCAACATAAATAATCCTTTTTCTTACTTAAAATAAATTATGAACTCAAACAAAATGAATAGGCTTATAGACAATTATTGCACACAAAATTTGCATGTTTCTTCAAACACAAATAGTTTTTACATTTATACTACAATGGGTCTCTTAGAACCAAATACAATAACACTAATACTACTATGGGTCTAACGGACCGAATGTTTCATCAAATACCAAATTATCAACAATCAACTACACATGTTTACCGACAAATGATATAATTCTTATCTATAACTTTCAACATAAAGATACTCTGGATAAAAACAATTTATAGCGTAGCCAGCATAAGAAAATTAAGAATTGTATTTACAACTTGGTCTATTAGACCCAGAGTAGTAACGCAGGGTTAAGTAAATTACTTAGATAAAGATTTTAGTGTTTTGTTATTACTATTAATTCGAAAGCAATGATATGATGAAAAATTTGAATTTTTGTATTACACACCGGAGCTTCGGTGTGTAATTATTATTTATCGTTATTAATATAAAATCTGAAATGTATATTAAAAAGAAAAAAAAAAAATTGCGACTGTTTTCAAGATTTTTTTTGAATATACAGAGTTGAAGTAACGTGAGTTACACATTGTATTAAATTTTTAAACATTAAAACCAAAAATTGCCTCTTTTAATGAATTAAATACGTCAGCATCTATAATTGCAATAAGTAGCACAAAATTTAAAGACATTTTTTGGAATTTTTGTTCTTTTCATTAACACAGTATAAAGTTATTTATTTGGTGAATATTTCAATTTTCTATGATTTTTAGATTTAAAATTACGAAGAAATAACGGTAATCGATTTTAAAGAAATCTCCGTTTTTACCCCGTTTTTGTATGTAATGTTTCGGTAGTTTTGTTCTGACGCTTGAAAAAAGTATTGAGAAATTCGAAAAATAACATCTCTCTAAAATACTGGATCAAATGAATTCGCTACCGAAAATCGTGTATGAATATAAAGATCGGTGCACTCCTACTGATATAATTTTTGGTTATAGTCATAAAAAATACTAAGAACATATCGTTGTATAACTAATACATTCCTCATTCCGCTCAGAATCGAAAAAAATACTTGAGCAAAACCCCGAAGAACTGCAACGTTTAGAACAATATTATGATTTATAGGTTGTAACGTGTACACGTATTTTGACTAAATCAATTTTTTTTTTTTTAGTTTAAATAATGACTGCTGTGTTTCAGAAGGATCTGAGGAGTCAACACGACGATATCGCTTTACTGCTTTTATTCTTAAGATTTTAATGTAAAAACAGAATACCACTACAAGTTTGTAAAATGATTTTATTAAAAATTATGACGATTCTCTACTATGTTCTACAGTGAAAAATAAGGTAATGGAATCGCGTTAAAACATTTTCAAAAAAAACTCATCCAAGCACATTGCAATTTTTTTTTGTGCGGACGATTCGCCCAAAACGCATATCATTCTGGTATGCAACAATACGAATTTATCATACTGAGACCGCAGACACTTCGAAGTTGAACGAGTGAAGGTACTGCGCTTGAAACAATACGAGCAGACAGAAGGTCCACGACCGGCAGAGAAGTCGGCGACTATGATCGCGGGTACACGAGAGTGGAGGGTGAAGAATTCTTTCCAGGGCGTGTTGACAATTTGTTTGACGGCTCCTAGCGACGATATTTCAATTCTCTTGACGATATGGTCGGATGAAGACTCGGCTTTTAGAAGCACACCACGACCAGAACAAGTACCACATCAGGCCCATCATCTCTGCTAAAAGCGAACGGCATTTGAAGAAAGAGAAATTCACCGACGGATTCTTTTTTTCCAAAGTAATATATGTTTACATTCATATCTTTATTAGAGGCGCTGACCACTGATCATACGTCCCGTTTAAAACGAGAAACTTCTAACAGGACGTTTTTTATCGCGGTTTTTTTTTTTTTTTTGAATAAGTTCCGTTTATTTTCCATTTTTTTTTTTTTTTTACTTTTGTGTATAATATCGAAAGAAATGCAAACCAATTAATAATATTATAGAATTGTAGACGCGTGTGGTACTGACGTACAAGAAAGTGTAAAATATTTTTATTATTTTATTATAAAACGCGCGTAATAAAATGTCAAACGAAATGCGGATAAAAAATTGAAATGCAAGGGAAAAAAGTAGTAACTACTAAAGTCCAGTGTGAAACACTTGAAACGTTAGAGAAAAAGAAATTATTTCAATAAAAAAAAAACATCGAATATTCTTCACTCGTCCCCGGAATAAACGGGATTAATAAAAACGAATATATATTTTCATAAAATCTCTTAAATATTGATATAATTATTATTTCAAGAAATTCAACGCCTACGTATATTTTCGTGAATTTCTTTTGAGCGCACGGCATTATCGAGTGACGTAAGTACGAAAATACGAATAATACGCGAGTATAATTTAAATTATAAACCGTCGTAATGTATAAAAAAATAATTACTCGTGTAACGTTTTAATAATATTACGTGTTTATTGTGATTTTTGTGTAAAAAAAAAAAAAAAATTGCTGTTTTGGTTGAAAAATATAAGTCCCGTATTTTTAAATTCTTAAACACGGTCACCCTAGACCGTTAATACGAATTAATAAGTTAAAAAGTTAAAATTCACTTGACTTTTCAACTCGACGGATTTTAACTCGTTGGTTTTATTATTTAGACCGATTATAATTACAATATGAATTTCCATTGCTGAAAGTTTATGTGTTGCGAACGATCAGTGCTACGTCGCTCACGCTTTCGTCTCTATCTTGCGTTTTTTTCCTTCTTTGAAAACGCTATTTTCACGCGAATTCCGTTTTCAACTTATTGTCGTGTAATTAAATCAATCGAATTTACCCCGTTTATATATTCTGCCACGTTCAGCGAGTGATTTGTATCGGGAAAACGTAGTTAAATTTTTCAAGCCTTACAATATCACTTTACGGCCAAATTCGACCATTCAATGTTCGGGATATCTAATGTAGTTTAATACATACTCTGATTTCACGAGCGTCGAATAGACTTATCATTTTGCGGTCCATAAGAACACTTTGCTGCGATTAGCCATCTCGATGAATGTATTGATATTGTGACGGAACGAATGCGGGAAACTCGGTTTTAGAACACCTTATTAATACACGAGTACCGTGCGAGAATACAAATATTATAAAATTAAGATAGTATATTTAACGAAAACATTTTTCAATACTTCCGTAACGTTTTTAAGTGTTAATATTACACTGTACGAATCTGATGAAATTTTTCTGAGTCAACGATACGTTACGAGAAAATAATGATTAACGCGTACAACATTTAAAAATATAGGTAGTCAGTGGCGCGACCAAGGGGTTAGGTTTTGGGTGTCTGGACACCCACTTTGAACCGTATTGATGGAAATTACATACGATGACCACTGAAAAAATGTTTTTTTTTAAAATTTCTAACGTTTATCTGCCAGTCATTATTTATTCGTAAGGTTTATTGGAACGCATTGTTTAAAACACTGTCATAAGTTATAACAAAATGGAAATGTGTTAGTGGTATAAACGTTATAAATTGTAATGTATTTTGTACATAGTAAGTATATACCGACAAATTAGGAAATTTATCATTGTAAAAATTAACACGTTATTAAAATTTGTAACATTGTAATATGTACAATAATTTTGTAAAATGCTTTTAAATTTGACAACTACTAAAATGATATATGATTTTTGTCTAAACATATGTGATATAAGTGTTCAGTCTATTAAACGCCGGATGCCAGTAGTGTATTCAGAAATAATTACGGTGGTAGGTTTGATTGAAACGGTTTGAATAGGATAATAAAATAGTAGTCACCCGTAATTTTATTATCATTAACTTTTCAAAAAATAATCGGGGGAACTACGGTATATGCTACTGGCGGACACCCCCCTTGAAAAAATCCCGGTTGCGCCACTGTAGGGGTAGTCACATTTTAGAGGAAAATAAGTACGAAAGAAATTAAAAACGTTCACTGAGGATTTAACGAATTTGTCACCGTTTTAAAAATGTTTATATCAAAACGCGGTAGTAAAGCGTTAATTTTTATTTTATTTTTGTTATTGCGCGTTCCGTAAATGCATTTAAGTTCAATGTTATGAGAATAATAAAGTACAGACCGGTCGCCAATATATATAATACTCCTGCCCACCGCATATATTAACAGCAGTCAGCAGAACATTGTGTCCCAGTCGCCTATTTAGAGCGTCGTGTGAACAATAATTTCTGATAAATTCTTTTGGATATTTATAAAAATAAAAATAATAAAAACAGAGTAACTGGACCAAAACGATTCAAAAAAAGTGACACGATATTATTGCATTTTTGTTTGTAGCGTATAATAAGATTGGGGAGGGGAAATGAGTATAGTAAATCTGTACCCATATAATCGTCGTCGTCGTTAATAATTTTTGTATAATAGTCGAGAACATTAATGAATGTTGGCCGTAACAGTATATTTACATAAAAACACGGTGGTTTATTTATTATGTTGCTAGGTACAACACGCGCGTAGCGACCGAAAACTGAACGTTGACTTGTTAAATCGATTCGGAAACAATCGTCAGACTGCTTTGAGCGTTCGACCTGAACACATCTCTGCAGTCTGAGAAAAATGTAACGGGACACGCAAGACTCCGAGGATCAAGACGCCGCCGCCGGACCGAGGATTATCGTAATTACTTTTGAACTGTACTTAAAATTTCCTAAATTTTCTTTTACTTTTTACTATTTTTTTCGAAATTTATTTTGTATAATTTTTTTATTAATACTATAGGTATTTTTCGATTTTTAATTTTTTTCTTTTAAAACTATTTTAATTTTTAATTTAATTTTTTGCTTGTTTTATTGTATAACTTAAATATTGTACGCATTGTTCTATTTCCGTATATCTACCTTTTTACCTGTTTAATTATTTTATTATTCAAGTTTTTTTTTTTTTTTTGTAATTGTGCACATTTTTATTGATTTTTGTACACTTGTCGTTTTACCTGTTTAAATTATTTTTTTTAGTTAAGTTTTTTTTGTAACTGTGCACATTTCTATTAATTTTTGTACACTTGTCTTTTTACCTGTTTAATTATTTTATTAATTATAAGGCCTGTAGCGCACTAGGCAACCTGGCTGCCGCACCCCCCAGGTCGCGGAAACCAATCCGCGACTGATGACGGCTTATCGGATACGCGCATAATCTCTGGCACAATTCTGCGGCAGCTGCTTTAGAACGTGCATTATTGCACGGCAGCCATTTTAGAACGTGCACGATTGCACGGCAGCCAACGGGCTGCGCGCGGCCAGAGCACGAAAAAGTATTGTCTTGACAGACCTTCACTCCTTGGACTCCTTCCGTCACTTTACACCACCTCACGTCGCGTGTTCCGTCGAAGAAGGAATTCGTATGTACAGGCGAGCAGAGAACGTGTGTAGCAGAGATGAGAATGCTTAGATGGATGAATGGGGTGACAAGAGAAGATAGATAGGATAAGGAATGAATATGTGCGAGGAAACATATAGGAGTGTAGCGGCGATCGTCAAAAGGACGAGAGAGAATAGACTTGGGTGGAAATGCAAGTTGAAGGAAGAAAGAGGAAGAGGAAGACCGAAGAAGAATGCGATTGAGTGTGATATGAGGACTGTTGGTGTACGCGTGGAAGATGTGAGAGATCGGGTCAAGCAAGTGAAAGTTTAGTAGGACAGAGGTAGCCGACCCAAAATAGTTGTGATAGAGGCGAGGGAGAAGAAGAAGAGTGAGCAAAGCTTACGGGAGACGTGACGTGACTTGACGGAACGTAATAAAATACGGCACGTGTCCACACGTGCCTGGAGTATGAGAGCCACAAATGTATGTGGCCGCCGTCAGCATCCATACACACTAGTCGAAGCACAGCCGCAGACATTTTGCGTTAATCGCAAGTCTCGCTCGACTATTTAGAATGACGACTCGATAGCAGTCGATTGGATGCTCATAAATGACTGCCGTAGCCAGGCTGCCTCCTGCGCTATACGCCTAAGTTTTTTTTTTTTAAAATGTTTTTTACCTGTCAACTTCTTTATTTATTTAATCTTTTTTCCTTTTTTTATTAAGAAATGTGCACGTTTTTGGTTTTTTGTAATTATTAAGTTTTATCTATTTTTTAACTTTTATTTATTAAGTCTTTAAAAATGTGCATTTTTTGGTTTTTTTTTTAAATTATGCAATTACGTATTAAGTCTCATTTATTTTTAAACTTTTAAATTTACATTTTTAATTAATAACTTTAAATTTTTTTAATTTACTTATTAAGTCTTAAAAAATATGCCTGTTTTTTGTTTTTTGAAATGATGTAAACACTTGGTTTTTCAATTTTTCCATTTCGATATTTTTTTGATTATTATTTTTGTGTTTGTATACCTGGTTTTTTTATTGTAATTACCATAAAAATCTTTTTATGGTAAAAAGTAAAAATGAAAATTTTATATTGTATAATTTCTAATAAATGATTATTGTAAATATCGAATATCGGTGGTTTATTTATTTAATCGAAAAATTGTGATGAACAAAATTTTATGGTCACACTGCAAAACGATAGTCAGGCAAATAATAGTTCCACACCAAAATAACAGACGACACCTGATAATTATAAATTTCAGAAGTCGTTTATCGCCGCACTATAATTTAATATGGTTTTCGTCGTTCCAATAATGCTATATATAGTCTGCTATACGCAACACAGCACCGCGATTTAAATACCCGTTGAAAGCAGGGGAAAATACACGAACGTTTGACGGAAACCTTGCCGAATTTCGATATTTTAATTTCATTGAAATCGACAGCCAAACAAACGTACTTCCACTAAATACGTATTTTTTTTTATACAATATTAAAAAAAAAAAATTTACTTCCATCAAACATTTCTTTCTGTTTATTCGTCTTTAAAATTTAAATCGTGGTTCTAAGTCGAGTGTAGTAGGCGTAATATTGGAACTACTCGATTGATAAATTAAGTAAACGTCGACAATCAGAATTATGTTCGATTCAATCATTTTAGCGAGTTAAAAAGAAAAACTGCTTAAAAACTCGCTCAGTCTCGTCGTAATACTTATACACATATTATAATAATGCCAAAGTCGGTTTTCTCGTTATTCGAACGAACAAAATATCGGGATAACGCGCTTGACGCATTCCCGCGCTTATTTATTTATTTTTTTCATTTCAATGTCTTCTTCCCGTATATTTTAATACGTACCTGCAGTATAAGACCGTGAACGATATTTCAATTCTGGTCTATAATTTCCTTTGTTCTTAAAAAGGATAAGTGTCCTGTCGCGTTTTCACGCGATCGCGGCAGTTTTATACGCCCTTCAGAACGTACCGATTTCGTGCGTACCTACATATTCGTCAAAAGATTTGCTCACGGCTTTTAGCTTTACGAAAGCGGCAATTTCCGCACGAATTTGCGGTCTGACGCCTTCAACTCTCTAACGCCTCCAAATCGAAATTACGAATAGCGCGCCGTAGTCACTTTTAGACAGTGGTCCTAACATATAATTTTTCCGCGTAAATCCACAATAAAATTATTCGGGTTAAAACGGCAAGACTTATACATTTCAGGATTGCGAAAGATGAATTTACAAGTAAAAGAAATTGTTTTCAGAAATTACTTTATTCCTGAAATGAAGTGCTTCTAAATTTTTATTTATTTTAATATTTGTAGTGTACAAAAAAAAAAATATATATATATATATTATGTTAAACGATTTCGTATTCAGTTGGATTAAATTATTAATTTCAAAAAAAAATGTGTCGCGCAATTTTATAGAACACTTGTGGGTACAGTAAAAAATATTATCAAAAATTCTATAATGTCAGTTTAAATACAAAAAAAATTTTTTGTAAATAAAAAACTGCGGTTATATTTCAATCGTTTACCTGTGGAAACAAAAATGAAGGGACATCAAAATGATTTCTAGCGCACGGGCCTCAGATCTCGTAGTTGCGGCACTGCAGACGGGGCAAGTGGCGGTCTCTCTCCAGTGGCAGCGCCCCCCAGTGTCTCCTGCAGATACCGCACGACATATTATTACAGAGTGGCGTAACCCCGACATCGTGCAAATATTTTTTATAAAACTAAACGAGATAGACGAAGAGACCGAGTGCATTCCGGAATCTATATCTCTGCTGGGTCGAACGCGACGATCAAAAATATAGTTGTACTTTTCCGAATCACTATTTTCGATATAAATGTGCGGGAGAAAAAAAATCGCTATTTCCTGCAATATACCTGCGTCAATATTGTTTTTATTCAAAATTCAAATTCATTTCGTAATGTAAATAAAAACAAAAAATTAAAAAATTAACGGAATCAATAGAAAACGATTGATAAAAACAAAATTGTACTGCTACAAAACTCTGTGATATCTAGTAAAGCAGTGCGCAAGTCGAGGGTGATTTTCAAACTGATGTGTTAGCGGAGGAGAAAAAAATGTACTTACCTATTCGGAGATATTGATACATTACGTATAAATAAATCGTTCCGGTATCCGTGACAATAGTTCCTTGGCGACCTAAAAAAATACACACTACGGGTCGCTATAAAGAGTCATTTTCGAACTCTTGAAATGTTTAAAAAAAAATGTCTTCAATTAGAAAACAAAATTAATTATAATTTTAACACTTATTTCTGTATTTTAATTTCGAATAATAATAGTAGAATTGTTTTTTCATAAACCGTTTAATTATTTACACGAATCTAGTGAAAAATAATTTCACATCTTTTATAATAGCGTGTACCCACTTGAAGTTTCGTCGAAAACACTAAATTTTGCAAATTGTATTCAGTATTTACCTACCTTTAATTACAAAATAAGTTAAAATTAATTTAGTATTGCTTTTTGGATCTCATTATTAATTTGTTGTCGGCTATAACAATGACTAGCTATATTAGAAATGCATTGCGTATTATCGCATCGTTGGTTGGTATAGTTAATACCTACCTACTCAACTATTTTTACGCGTTACTAAGTCTTAAATTTTATACTGTATCGCATAAAGTATGTGTGTGTGCTCGCGAATTTCGATTTCTATTTCCTATTCAGTTAATTTTTCAACTTAATTAAAAAAGTTTTAAAATAACTTCAACAAAAAATCGAGTTGGGTTTGACAATATGCGAAAAAAAAAAAAAAGGAAATATTGCATTCTGCCTTTTACGCGATGAAAACGAAAATAACCAGTACGTTTCTCGTACACAGATCGCAGAAATCAGTTTTTTCACGTTTTACGACAAGTTTGTCATTCTCGTTCTTGTGATTTTTACGAGTCGCAAGAAAGTCTCTGTTGTTGAAATTTTTGTACGTAACAAATTTCCCCAAAATAATTTATTTATACGACGTTTATTAATTAAATTTGTCGTTCCCGTTTACGCGAAACCAATCGTTGTCGTCTGGCGGACCTAAGATTCTTTTTGGGGGAGGGGGGCCCAAAAATGTATAATTCTATAAGTACAATATTTAGGATTTGATATAAGGCCTTCGAGTAAATAATAGTACGAGTATATTATACTATTATTTACTTATTAAGTTATTGAACAATGAACATAAACTATAAATTACAGATCACAAGTTACAGTCAACATTATCGCAACGATACCTTACAATCATCGGCCTTACAGTCATTAACTACGAATATAATATAACAACCGAGGGGGGGCCCGGGCCCCTCGGACCCCCCCCCCTTGAATCCGCCACTGGTTGTCGTATACGAGAAACTCCACGTCTCCTCCACACGTTGTCGTATACGAGAACGACAAACAAAACCCGAGAATACTGCGCATGCGTACTGCAACGGTCACGTGATTTTCTCGTATACGAGAAACAAAATTAGGAGTCGCAGAAACTCTCTGTCAGTGGCGTATTTTCAAATTTTTTCTGCGGGGGGGGGGGTCTAAAAAGTAGGTAAGTTTATAATATTATAAAAAATACGTACGAGATGAATTAATAATTATATCATTCCATTATTTGTTGATTATGAAAAACTGAAAATTATTACGAATGGATCATTGCAGGAACGATTGAAATGATCCGTGACGTCATTATTTGTTGTTATCAAATTTGGTCGTTATCGAAAAGCGCGGTTGTTATCGACCGTTCCTATTTGATTCGTATTTGAATGGCTGAATATATATATATATATAACTCGCTTGAAATCATCACATAATCACCGAAAAATTGAATATTTCCTGTTTAGGCCGGGAGCGTAAAATCTTATTACACGAGCCCGGACACTATATCAAAAAAATAGCGTGTATATGATTTAAATTACTAAAATAAATAAACGATGATGATGAGATAACAAAAATTTATAATAATATCAGTGGCGTCATTTGGTGGGGGGCGGGGTGGGCATTTGCCCCCCCCCCTTGTTAATTGTGGGCCGACATGATTTGTGCCGAGATGATGTTGAACAATAGTTATTCTAACCAAATCTGAAGTAATGACTATTGAGTTATGAGTAGTAATAACAAATCGCGTGGCAAACAGTGGATTAAAATTATAAATTACCAATAAAATTTAAAAGTATGCAGGTCATATAACCACGATTAAAGACGATTAATTCGTGGTTACAGCTTACCACAGTTCTGGATTTTTTTCGATGAACACGGTTATCGTTACCTAAAAGCAGTGGGTAAATTATAAAGAATATACGATGTAGGTACGTTTGACGGTTGACGACGTACCTACCTGTAATCTGTATGGCTGTATCGCGTACGGCATAAACGAATTTGTTTAGCCGTTCTTTAACGTTTCGAACGTATATTTTATGTATACATAATTTGTGAGTGGCAAGCGTGAAAAATAAAATGAAAAAAGCTAAAGGTCGTGTGACCAAGACGGCGAGAAAGAGAGGAAAATAACTGAACAAGATGTTCAGAACATGTCACAAAACGTAATTTCTAACATGTTTAATGTTATACGACAAGGGAAACTTCAAAACTTGAATCTCATAAGTACTATATATAGTCATTTATAATACATTTATTATAGTTGACAAAATAATGAATTTTCTCCTACCCCCCAAAAAAAAAAAAAAAAAAAAAAAAATAAAAAATATCGGGCGATTCGCGCGTGCCCATGATAACGAAAATATCAAAATTATGTAAAACGGAAATCGTATTGAGCTAAATGTAAGTGGAAAATAGTTAAATGGGCCGGTTAAATATTTTGCCTCCCCCTTTCGAGAACTGAAATGACGCCACTGACCGATTATAGAAATATATTAAATAGCCGACGTAATTCTAGGAGCATTCTTGAACACGGCTCCAAAACTAGAGTATAGATACGGCACAGAGACAATATTACGTTATGGTAATTTCGGGACTGTTCGGTTTAAACGGTCGATTATTCGTGCATAGGAAATTAATTGATTAAATTTAGATTGTTTGATGGAGGTGTGCAAGTATAATGTCGTAGTATATATTACAGTTTCTATAAATGATTTTGTAAAGACGCTTTCTATACAAAGTTATACGAATATATTTTATAATTGATTCCACTGCTTGATAATCATTTCGTTTATCACTGCTGCGTTATTACTATTAGACGTATTAGGAGTATATTTTAATTGCATGACTTATTTCGACGTTTGAGCCATATGAATATATGACTCGCGGGTGTTGTCAATTCTGCATTTCGACCGGCTGTTTTTCGTCCTGTCCATTCATACAGATAAGATTGCCAACATTTGTGTCACTTCGGTGGTTAGACTTCCATCGAAAGTGGTTATACGTTTCTTGTTCGTTGTCGTTTCCGAGGTTCGTTTTTCGTTACTCTCAGCGTTTGCAAGTACCCATTGTAAAGTATTCGAATAAACTATTTGCATTCTATATTGATTTAAATATTCTTAAAATATTTTTTTTTCTGATGGTATTCCGCGAGTACAATTTATTTTTCCCGTGTACTCATAAATAAATTTTCAAGTTCGGTGAATGTAATTATTATTTTAATACAAACGGTTGAATGCAAAGTTGATATACCGTGGTTTTGTTTATGTTTTTTATTTTAGAGACATACAGGCCTAATTAACCTACCTAACTAAGTAACCTTATCGTTCGATCGGTACGTTAGAAGTAGGAAACGTTTATTTTGCTATGTTTTGTGTGTACAAGACGAAGAGAGAAAATATCATAACCGCAGCAACATTAATAACGTACACAGAAATTGGGCCACGCAAATATTTTTTTTTATATTTGTAAAGTTCAACGTTTATATATATAAAATAATTAATTAAATTTTCGTTGTTAAACTTCTAATATTATTGTGGTTTACAGAACTAACCATGTTGCCAGCTGTTATCTGACATTTTGGAACCAATGCAGGCTCCATCTTCGGAATACGTAAATAGCAGTCAGAAATAAGCGAACAGTTCAGTGTAATCACTGAACAGTAGTACACTCAACGGTCTGTTTGTTTCTGACTGCTATTAACGTACTCCAAAGATGGAAACTTCAATAGTTCCAAAATGTCAGACCACAGTTGGCAACGCGGTTTGTTCCGTAAATCATAATAATGATAAAATAAGAACATTTTATATAACAAAATCTAATTGACGGTGTTTCATCTTTGAAAATCGTTCAATAATATCATCCACCGGTATTTTCCGGTATATTATATGCAACAGTGCAAGCCCGCACAAGCGATCCTGGCCCATTTTTGAACGTTACCATGTTATTTGCTTTAAGCACAATAATAAAACAAATAGTAAATATAAATAATTAAAAAGCAGTAGATACTACATAGATTTTAAAGTCAATTATGTAGATTATTTGTATCTTATTGAATAATACTTGATAGATAATAATGTAAATATTTTTGATTAACAGAAATTTTTTTAAAGAAAGCACTGAAAGTATAAAAGCAAGCAGTAAGCATTTAATTACTTTTTAAAAATAATTTTGGTACTACAAACATTTTAAAAACTTATTCAACTGTGTTTCCTTATTATAAAGCATATTATAATATAATACAAATATGATTTAAACTAAAACCATAAGTAAAATAAATATATAAACACAAATAACAATGCACACATATAATTATACGGTCCACGGGGGGCGAATGCCCCCATCGCCCCCCACAGGTACGCCACTGTCAAAATGTCTCATCAAAAAATATGTATTGTAATGATTGCATTTTATTCAGACTTGTTAGGTTGTGTTGGATAACATATTTAACTTATCGACAATGTGCTCAAAATATTAAAACTCTTTTCATCACGTTAAACGTATGTTTTATTACGTTATACGAATTTGTCAAAGAAAACGTTATCTATATAAATACACATATACATATAATTAAAATCATATTTCTTCATGGTGTAATGTAGCACTTTATATAACGACAAAAGCATCAATCGATTTTAATATCACCACGCTTGCTAACTTTATAATATATTATTACGACATACGAATTATAGCTTTACAAGTTCCGACAAGTGCTGCGAAAATTCTTTAAATATACGTATCCTACACTGCCACGTGAACAGTGTTCGTAATACTACATAAACTAGTTTTGTATCGTTCAAAGAACAATATTAAATTGCCATTAAATTGCCGTTTCTCAAGGTATTTCAAAATAACTTACCCATAGCCTGTTAAAATAATAATCAACCTTTTCGGATCATTTTCTTCACTATCTTCTAATAACCGCGCATATGCCTCTTGTACTGTAAACAATGAAACTAACAATTCGTTGTATTTGAATTAAAATTTTTTTTTTAAATTCATAACAGATTCAAAATTGAAAAATTCGCTCGTAACCTGCAATATGGTTTTCAGTAATACATTTTTTACTTCCTCGAACAATAATATCGATTTTTTTGCGGTTTAATAATATCTTATTATTTTTATAATAAAAACATTTTTCGAAAAAGAAATTATTAAAAATTTTTTTTTTTTAAGACAAAACTAATTTAAAAATAATTTACTTATCAAGTTATAATTTAATGATATTTGTTTGTCGTTATCTTACTGTCAAAAAAACGTGGGATTAGCTGAGAATCTGCTCCCGTATTGAGCTATCTTCTCTATTTTAGAAACATAAATCGTTTATTCGTTTCAATAAAAGTTTAAAATTCATTTAAAATAAATTTTTATTATCCATGGAAATACTAATAATCCAGGATAAATTTACCTTCCGTCCTCCCGCACGTATCAAACGAATTATTTTTAGCGGGCAGTAAAGTTATCCTAGTATATTATTACTCACCTTTACCTTAGGAGGTAGAAATATCCTAGGTTAATTTTACCCCCGTAATCATGTACTAGGATATTTTTACCGGTGAGGGTAATATTATCCGGGGCAGTGGCGGATTCAAGGGGGGCCGAGGGGCACGGGCCCTCCCCCTTGGCTGTTATATATTCGTAGTAATATATAAGTATATTTGAGTAATACTTTACTTGAAGGTCTTACATCAAATCCTAAATATTGTACTTATAGAATTATACATTTTTGGCCCCCCAAAAAAAAATCTTAGATCCGCCGCTGATCCGGGGATTAAAATCGCCGGAAATGGAAGAAAAAGAGAGAACAATGCATTCTACATTATGAACGTTATTTCGAGAAAGAATAATATTAATTTTCTCTTGAATAAAAAAAAAATGATTTTTAAGAATTTCAGATGTTTTTTTTTTGGAACACCATTTGTACTCGTATAATTTGGTGGTCGTGATAGTGCGCGTTTTACACTGTAGAACGAGAATCCTGCTAATTTATAATGTCGACCAACCCACCTGCTTTATGGTATAGCCGTAGTGTGCGTGACAGTTCTGCAGGTAGAAAATGAATTAATTCGAAGATCTCGTCAAATATTTCAGGCTTAGTTACTTAAATTGTCGTCTATTTCTCTTCTCAGACGTTTTCTTAAAGACCTCTAAACCTATTAATTTTTTCCCCCGTCTTTTTTACTGCGACGGAACCGCTTTCATATATGTATATAAATGTATGTAATATATATATATATATATATATATATGTGTGTGTGTACGCAGTTGTTCTGATGTAGTTATATAATTGTTTTTATATTTTTTTTCTTTTCACAAATTTCATCAGCGTCATCTAAGAAAAGAAAAAAAAACAGTGTAATGTCCAAAGAATCGAAAGAATAAGAAAAGTAATAGTGTAGTGAATAATTAAATTTAGAATAAAATAATTCTAATTATATTATAGAGAATGCTTATGAAAATCCCTGGTTATTACCTTACTTCTTTGCTAAGGAGGGTCCGGGGTCGTGAAATCGAGAATTGCCAGGAAAAATATAAAACAAAATGAGCATATGCAATATAATAAAAAAACGTCACTTAACTTTTTTTGTTCGTTCGGCTCCAAGACTTCAGTGAAACGGCGTGACGTCGAGAGAATATGATAATAATAAAAAAAATATGAAAGGTCGGGACACAGCCTTCAACTATAGATGAAGTCAGTGACAAAAAATATGAAACAACTCAACACAATTTTAACTACGCAAAAGACGATGCTTCTCCTTACGGAAAACCGATTTCTTGAGTTGTTGTCGTGGTCGGCAGTGCGCGCACACTCTCGTCTGTCCCATTTTGGTCAGGTATATTTATAGACTTTAAAAGGTCATTTTTTTAGATTTCGGTCCCATGCGATAATCGCTTGTTGACTTTACGATGAAATTTTTAATGTTCTTTTTGTAATGTGTGTGATTTTTAGGTATTGTAATAAAAAATCGCAAAGGAAGTAGGAAAAATACAGAGAACGTTATATAGAACTGCACAAGTTGCTGAAGTAACACAACGGGGATTGGTAATAATTCAGAACGAATTTAAAACGTATTCTATTTCCACTAAAAATTAGTTATATATTTTTTAATTTTCATAAAAATCATCCCTACTGAGGGTTTTAAAATTTAAAAACCACTTAAAATTATTGCTTATGCCAGTCAACAAAACAATACGTCGTTTATTATTAATAAGGCTGGTAAAATGAATGGCCTTTGGCAAGCAGACATAAGTCTTAAAATCAAACGGTCAATTTTTGAAGCCTTTGAATTAAAAACACTTTTGGCTTAGTAGTAAATTTCGACATTTGAATCAGAAGCGTTTGAATAACACAGTTTGTATAACTTGAATCAATATTTTGTACTTTTCTATTTTATAGTGTCTAAAAATTGACCTGCCATGTTAGAGAATTAATTATTGACTAAATATTCGTCTTAGGTTAAAGAAGCAAGATCAGAAATCATTCTGATAATTATTTACCTAAATTGATTTAATTTTATTCATTAGGTCTTTAGTTTTTACAATGTTATTATGAATTTTAAATTCTGCACTCAATTGTTGATCACATCCAATATTAGTCGTGTGTTTAGTTTTGGTTTTGTGTATTACAACACTCGGAGTTTTCAGCAAAAGATAATTTTACAATGAATACATCTTACGAGTATAGTAGTTATTGCTCTCTTATTGTTTTTCCCCGTCAAAAAAAAAAAACATCAAACCACTTATTTCGGTTGAAAAACCTACTTTTTACTTGTTTACTGTCAATTAGTCGTCATTCAGGCTTCGTCCATAGGAATGTGAACGTTACATCTTTTATATTATATTATAACCATTCGACGAGATTTAAAGAAAAAATTACACGTTACTGTGATACTACATCAAATGAGTTTGGTGATATTTCTTTTTCCGGATAGAAAACAAATAATATTTGTAGTAAACGACAGCAGTTTGACGATTTTGTACGTTGAACAAAATACACCCTCGGGCAGATATAAGGTAAGGTGTGTACTCTCTGATTAAACACACGCATCATACTTATACGAATATATTGTTGGGTTGACGGCGCGAAATTAAATTTCATTCTGCCTGGGGAATTATTTGTAAAGCGAAGTCGACTGAACTTATTTCGGTTTCCTCTACAAGAGAAAAATACTGTGACAACAATACCACTCAAAACGTGAGTAAAATGAATTATATTTTTTGACATTTCCTACGTCCTCATAATTACGATACATATTTGTACAATACATGTATACCTATATATAGTATGCACACCACTTGTACATAAATGCAGAAGAATATAATCGTTCATTTAATATAAAATCAAAATACACAAAAATGATATACGAGTATATAAGAATGCAGACAATTATTATTCATCGATTATTATTTAATCAATGTATGATACTTTTTTCCAATCAATTTTCTCCATTAAATTTGTTTTAGAATGTTTATTTCAACAGAGGAATATATAAAAATATTATCGACTGACGCGATGTTAGAACTACACACACACACACATGTATATATTATGTTTGTATTAAATTGTATGATCAATATTTAAACAAATTCATTTCCCCATAAAGAAGAAAAAATATGATTTATTTAATGCGGAGTAATTGTTATTATTAGTTTGAATGAAGTTTACAATTAATGAAATACAATTATTCACATTTAATTAGACGTTTATTTACAGCACAATTGATAATATTATAGATTATGAAAACCATTGTTTTATGGTTGGATTGATGGTAGGATGAGTAGTACTCATTGAGTACTGTATATTACGCGGGAAAAAATTTAACAGGAAACAAGCATTAAGTAAAACTGACTCTTTATAATTTCTCTTTATCAATTAGTTATAAATTTTATTAATTAGTTAGTCAATGCAACAACATTTTGAATTGGATTTATGTTTTTATCTTCGTTGACAAGTTATGTACCAGATCCAGGTAACCAAAAAAACACCAAAACTATGACACGAGATAATTTTTTGTTTTTCAAATAATCAAGATAATCACAAAGATATTTGTAAAAATGTACCTAATACCTACTACAAATATCAAAATTGTAGATAAATATTCTGTTTAATAATAAAATATCCACATGAATATTTACAGAAAATTGAAAAACTATTCATATAATATCAAATTATATAAGATAAAGTCTTAAAATTCATCGGACATCAAACATTTATATTATTATATGAACGTCAAATGCATTGAAAAATATGGATAAAAACTACATATAAAAAAATAGCACGCATTACCTTTCAAGGATAATAAATAACGCAATTAATTACCGTGTAATATTTTTTTACGTTTCGTGTTAAAAAATGTCCATATTGTAATAATATGGAGTTAATGATAACATTTTTAACAGCAAAGTACAATATGTCGGATTAAAAAACTTTCAACACCCTGATCTAAAACTTATTTATGGTAAAAAATAAAACAACACGATTTTCGAAAATTATCATATACGTGTAGTTTGTTCGTAATTATAGTGTATGTGCACAATTCGTTAAAGAAAAAAATGCCTAAATGATTTAATAATAAAACATTCGTCACGATGAGGTAATGACTCAATTGGATGAGAATGCAATGAACAATACGTGTACTCCATCGAGATGATAATAATTTTTCCTATATAATAATACAAATTTTTAATCATTTGACGTAGTATATAAACGTAATATAAAACGACTTACGTATATATTATAATATTGACGAACTGATACTAAAATTTTGACCTCCCCGCAAAAAAAAAAAAGATAAAATGCTTAAATCTGATGACTTGGACGGTAACAAAATTATTTAAAAAGATCTTAAAATTGTATGTACCTAAGCATTATTTTAATAAATATTATATCGAAATATAATGTTTAATCATTTTTTCGATATGTACGGAAATAAAATTACGTATATATTCTCGGGAAGGAAAAAACAAGCTATAATGGACATGTTTAATAACGCAGCTGTTTTACTTGCAAAACTTTCAAACTGTAATATACCTTTATTTTATATATTTTATGTTTAATGTTAACATTTTTCATTATAAAATTGAACAAGTTACGAACACGTATCTTATACGTTGCCGGAAATGTATACAATATATGTACGGAAAGGCTTTCAAATACATTGAAACCTGACATTCAAAATCATTTTGAAATGTATGAATTGAAAACTTTGATATGTATTAAAAATATCGAATAATCTATCAACGGAATTAACGCGAAATTAACGTAATATATAAAATCTAATTAATAATAATAATAATAATAATAATAATAATAATAATAATAATAATAATAATAATAATAATAATAATAATAATAATAATAATAATAATAATAATAATAATAATAATAATTAATATTAATAATAATAAAATCAATCAAATAACGTCAAAGAATTCATATTCTTTGTTATTCTGCTACCGCGCGCAATCGTATACCCAAACAGGTAAAACGCACGCAATCGTATAGCGCCCTAGGAAATTGCACCTAATTGGTTCTTTATTTAACACACGTTTCTTGATTTTTCCAATAGTATATATTATTGATAAAAAAAAAATACACAAAATTTGAAAAAATAACCTAAAACAGTTATGGATCTACTTATGCGTTTTGGGTGTTAGCAATGTTTGTATTTTTTAAGAGCTAAAAATTTAATACACAATTCGACAGTTGGATAAAACCGAAAACTATAATTTTTTAACAACATATTTAGCATATTCATTTAATATAGTAAACTATAGATTTAATTTCGAAATAGAAAAATAACTTCAAAATATCCGATTTTCTTCGTCATAAGCGAACAATATAATATATAATGGCCACAGCTATCTAAATTAAAAAAAATAAAAATAAACACAATTTAAAGGAATGTGTATGTTTTTCGTGTAGTTAACAAAAATTATACAGATATTATACATTAGAAAATCAAATACATGGTCGCATCTTAATTGTTTTAAGAATTTTATATCCATTTTATGAAAGGAGGATTCTTGCTTCTATAATAATGTGGCAATAATAATATATACATATATATATATATATATATATATTATGTCCTTATTAATAATAATAAGTATAAGACAGTTAGTATTGTATTGTATTTACTACGTAATATATTTTATTATTTATCCTTCTTTTAATTAAAATAAATTATAATATAACATTTCTATTTATCGTTGTTTACAAAGGTTTAATTAAGTTATATTAAAACAATTTTGTTACTATTTGTATTATAAATTAATCATTTAATTTATTAAAGCTCAAATCTGTTAAACGCATATACGTAGATAAGTTTTAAAATACAAATACAATTTTTAAAAAAACAAATTGTTTTTCTTCACAACTTATTTTAATAGAACATTTACAAATATAAAACACTTTATCTATATAATGTACAGGAATATGTGAAAACGTTAAATCATAAATTTTGTTATTTACTCTACTTTCTTTAATAATACGTTTACTATCTTAACATTAACAAAATAATTTAAATGTAAACGTAATAACAAAGAATAAAATCTGTGCCTTCATAAATTGTACACCAACATTATACAAAATAATATAATAAGTCACAAAGAAACACTCAAATTGCATAACATTTAGTTTGTTAATAATAATTAAAATAATTATCTAATTTGCGATACGAAATCTGTACAGCAGATGCTTTTTATTACCAGCTACTATCGTCTATTCAAGATTTTCTAAAATGTTATTTCATATCGAATCCAATGAAAATAATTTTACTATTATTACCTCCGAATATCTCTGGAACTCCATAACACTGTAAAGTTACCAAAAAAAGACATAATACTCAATGACGTATACAAAGTATTGAAATTATTTTATTTTCTTTTAGAGATTTTAGAGTTAGTGGTGGTAACCGTCGTTGTATTGCCGCCGTACTGTTCCGTGTCCCATTTCGTCACCTGAAACAATACACAGACGATGACGATCGAAGATCAACAAAGAATAAACCACGAATATGATTTTATTTTACGGTTAATTTCAATCCATTATACTTTGAACATAACAATCGAACTTGTACATCGCAGATATGTCCTGAAGTGTTGTGTCGTGATAGGAAATGTGCCGATTACACGCGCGTGACTAGTTCTCGTGGAACGATAATATTTTTCAATTAACGATTCAAAAATGAATTGTCAAAAACGCGTTGCGATCGTCTTCGAATTTTCATCATCTATCAATAACCCTCGGTTGATTTACAAAATAATTATATAAACGTCTTATATTAAAAAAAAATTATACGTACACAAAAAAAACCACCTGTTTAACTGACAACTTATCGATTATTCTCTTTTTATTCGTGTAGAACTGAACGTTAAATTTTTAAACGCATTAAAGGTTTAAAATAGATTTTATCGCAAATATTTTTCATTTATCACGGTAAAACACAATGATATGTGTTAGACGTAATTTATAATGCAGTGAGTAATGACATAAAAAAAAATAAAAATGCCAGTAGTTGACTAATAATTATGATGGCCGAAAAACGCGTTTGGTTGTTGTAGTCAAACCGAAATTAAACCTCATATCATTATAACAATGACGAACAGAATTTTATTTTATTGATTCATAAAAAAAACTAAATAATATCTTACGTTTTGGCCAAATCATAACGTGAAATAACTTTTGATCGATTATTATTTATAGCCGATTATAAATCATTTATATTCTTGACACAATTCAATGTTTGCCAATTACGAATTTACAAACGAACATTTAGAAACCTATATATAAATAATAAAAGAATTTAAAAATAGTATGAGTTAAAAATTATCGTTTGAGATTTGAAATAATCTCTTGTATTCGAATTTACTCAGTGTGCACTATATAGTGTCGATTCTTGAATATATGAATATAAAATATAATATCTTCCTATTGATTTAAGTATTATATATATTTTTTTTTTAAATGTTAATTCATTATAATCAAGGGCGACCTTTCCACAACGGAATTTCCTGGAAATAAAAGGTCGTATAAGTTTCTGTTTCTTAATGAAAATAAACACATAATATGTTCAACGATTTGGTATTAAAGTAGTGAAAACACTAACAGAAAATAAATAAAGAGTAAAAAGAATATGCAAAAAAAAAAAAAAAAACTTTCTGACTTTATTATATATTTAAATATATATATATATAAAATACAAATTTATTGATTTGGATGTGCTAAATTTTTAATTTCGTAAATGATTTCCATTTTAACACGATCTTTATTAGGCGGTTACTGTAAAGATTTCTTGGCCGGAAAACGGAAATTTCGTCGGGTTATTCGACCAGTCCTCGAGTACTCACTAATTCGTCGCAGTAAAAAAAAAATAAAAATTTAAATAATATAATAAACTGTTTTTCTGAAAACTTCTTATTATAGTGGTTAAGCGTTTTTTTTAACGTACAATTCGACCACGTCGTTAGATTACAAACATGTTCGTACGGCGATCGGGATAGGCAATTTTGGTACAAATTTCCACTGCAGTTTACCGTTGATAATGGAATAATATACTAAATGGTATTATTAAATGCAACCGTTTATTTCACTTATAACGTACAATTTAACTACTGTTTACTAGTGATAAGTAAAAATGATTTGTTCGTATTTAATTTTTAATATGTCTGTACTACAGTATTATTGAGTTTTATAAATTAATATATTATGTTTATTGTTTATCACAATTTTATAATAAAAAAGAGCTCATTGAATCCGATATTAGAAAGATTAAAAATTACAAGTTATGTTTAATTTGTAGGTAATTTTATCTACTATAAAACGCTAGGAAAATACAATTTTTATTATATAAACTATTTGTCAACAGAAAAAAAATTAACGACTACTATATAATTTTTAATTTTTTTTTTAAACAAAGTGAGAATTTATATTAAAAATTATTAATTTTGTGCTTGGAAATCGTAATATAATATTTATATTATAAAACGGTAGAACAAAAAATAACTTTTTTAAGTATTTAAGCTTATAAAATCGAGCGCGGCTTTTAGGATTTTGTGAACAAGAGCTGCGCGAAACACATCCGGATCACGTAATATTTTAGAGTAGAGGTCGGCAATATCCATTCACGCAGATAAATACATCATTGAATTTCAAAAATGGGTTCAAAATAGTAAGAGATGGATATAAAATGTGGTTTATATTTTTTATTATTTTCTAAAAGGACTTTTCACAATACAATGATTTCTCTTTAATATTAATATTTTAACGAGTCGACACATTTTTCTTTTTTTCTTTTGCAAAATATATATATATATAATTTCTCTCATATTATATTTTAAGACTTATTTATATGAAACGTTGCTCGATTAATAAATACTTTCTATACACTATCAGTTAATACATAGGTTTTTATTATTTATTAAGAATAATATAATATAACGATCGCCACTGTTTAATATTATATATTTTATTTGATATTTTTATAAATTAAAATAAAAAATAAAAACCGTATTTAACAATTTTTAGATTCTGAACGGACCGAGGAATGTATTGGTTTTACAAAGCTGTGTTTTTTTTTTATGTCTGTACCCAAAAATTCTACCAGAAGAAGTGCTCCGATATAATTTGTAACACTATTTTCCGGTACTAATTTGCATCTTGTGGGTACATTAGATATGTCATTTTACGATTTTCTCAATAATATTTTTAAGCGTCAGAAAAAAGTACCGAAAAATTACATAAAAACGGTAAAAACGCAATTTCAGAATCGATTATCCTTATTTCTTCTTTTTAATTTGTAAACTTGTGGTCGTAAAAATATGAAATTTTCACCAAACGTGTAACATTGGTCTGTATTAACGAGACAAACTTTTCATAAAATTTCTTTTAATTTTGGGCTATTTATAGCAATTGTAGATTTTCAAGTATTTAATTCGTACAGAGGTAATATTTGGTTTCATGTATAATAATTTTAAAACAATGTCACACGTTTGTTACTTCAACTGTATTTAAAAATTTTCTTAAATCGTTTAGTTACAGTTTCTGTTTATGACAAATTCAAATTTGTCGACAAATTGTACTTCACCGACGCTCCGCTCAGAATCGTTTTATCTAACGCAATGATTTGATTTCAAATGTATAGTAACAAAAATCTATCCAAGAATTTTACTTAAGCGACGTTCACAACATCCCGCTGCTCGCTACCTTTTTTTTTTTTTTTGAAAAATACAGAATACTCATTTCATGAATATTTTCTTTTTCAAAGGTTTGTATTAAAATAATTGATTACAATACAAAAGTCATTGAATTCCTAAATTACTAGCCAAAGTATGAACTTCATTTCTCCAAAAATTGACTTTTTTATAAAATAAATAACATCAACGATGGATCTTTATTTAAAACTTCTAATCCCGACATTTTTTAAAATAGATTTATGAAATGCTTGTTATAGGTTGTATAAAAATAGGGGTAAATGAAATTTAAATTGTTTTGTTTTTAATTGTAAAAAAAAAATGAAAATACATACAATAATACTGTAATGCAGTATTCTATAATTATTGTGAAAATACACTAAAATATTATCGAATTAAACAATAGTTATTGAATTCTCCAGATCTTGTTAAGATGTACTGTTTTATATGTTTTTCTTGTAGTTCTTTAAGAACAGAAAAACGGTATTATTAGAAAGTCATTAAACAATTTCTATTCTATTTTTTCATTATCTCCATTTCTAGGATCCATTGAATTTATTTCAGAAACATTATATCGATTGATGGATAAAAGTTTTATAAATTCTATACAACAATGGTGCTTCCATGGTAACAGCAGATTAAATATGGAAGTGGATCATAAAATTTTTATAAGTAGTATATTATATATTACGCGTCGTTCTCTTCAACTGCGACGTACTTTAGGACATTGTTGTGCATGATTTTATTCGTATCTTGTATTGGAAATTATTTTTAAGCGATGTCTGTAAAACTATATACAGCTTTTGTTGTAAATCAAAATTTTGTGTTGCGCTTTTATCAGAACCTTTTGTGGTAACTCTGTTATACACATTTACGTTTTAAATTATTTTATAATGGATGAAATAGCGTTTTTATGTAATTTTTCGGTAGTATTTTTGTAACATTCGTTAAAAATTTCGAGAAAAATCGAAAAATGACGTCTTTAAAGTAGAAGATGATTTAAAATGAAGAAGATGATAGAAAGATGCAATTTGTTACCGGAAACAAGGTATGCACGTAAAGATCGGAGCACTCTTTCTAATAGGATGTTTGGATACAGGCAGAGAAAAAACAGATCATTGTGAAACGAATACATTCATCAATCCGCTCAGAATCTACAAATGGGTCGATTGAAAAAGAACAAGATTAGCCAGACAAAATATCTTGTGACGAAATTATAAAAGATATACATTTTATATTAACCACCTTATGAGGAAACGACGAACGATCATGGACGTCGTCGGCCATTTACTTAAAATAAATTATTTTGACGGTTTATGAAAGGGAAAAAATAAAATAAAATTAACTAAAATACCAACCAAGATGGAAAAAAAACTATCCGATTTTATACAAGTGCAATGTACCACAACCCCATCTCGTTCGTTATGACATATCGATGGTAGATATCTCTCAAGGATCTACTCCATGTTTATTATAAACATTTTTCACACACAAAAAAAAAATTACACATTAAAAAAAACAGACAATCATTTACAACACACACACACACACACACAATATATACATATACATATATAATACATATTATATATCATTTGAATTGAATGTTAAGTGCGTATTTATAATAATTAGTCTGACCAAAATTTCATTACAAAATCAATTAATTCGAGATATTTTGAATGGTACTTGATCGGTTTACGAAGGAATTCGTATTCTCGTTACGTTACAACAAATAGTGATATGATTTGTGTGAATTTCACGCACGACAGAAAACTCACTAAAATTTTGTTGATGTAAAGTTCATACGGTATAACAACGATGCCGGGGGCTGTTTCCACCGAGGCGGCAGACATCATTTCTTCCAGTTCTTCGTCTTCGAATGGCTCGCCGTCGTGTCGAAGAGCTGATTCGATACACTCGCGGCTGACCGTGCCAGTCCGTTCGGGGTCCAAAGCCCGGAAAGCGCTCAGAAGTTCAGAAGCTGACGCCGGTTGGTACCTGCAGAGTATAGAATGTAGTTTGAGAGTTTTCGTAAATTTTAAGAATTTATTTCAATAAAATTCTTAGTATTGAGTGTGATATGGTTTTTTTTAAATTAAAAAAACGATCATTGAGCCTAGCTTATGAAAAATTAAAAACGCCGAAAACACGGTTTTAGGCGAAATTTCAGAAAATTATGAAAATCACATTTACAGGAAAGAAGAGACGTTTGCGACCAAAGCATTTGATTAAGAACATGCTTTTGACTCTCAGAGTGTACTATAATTTCCATCGTCTATGGTTTTGTCTATGTATTTTAGCGGGATATTGTGTTGCTATAATTTTATTATATATGACACAGCACCACCAAAAAAAAAGCATTTTGTTATTTGTGGAGTGAACTTGAAGAACCGAGATGTAGTTTGGAAATAGGCTCAGACAGTGGTGGTTATAAGGGGGATGATAAGTGGATCGCCCCCTCCCCCAAGATATTTGATATTTTTTAATTTAGTATATCTCTAACCCAACAGCATCGACATGTGTCATGTGAGTTGGTCCAATTATGTTATGGTTATGCTCCATTTTCGTTACCTCCTGATATGGTACACGCTGACAATGCGCGCTGATCATTGTTCGTGATCGAGCGTCTAGTGCTTAGCTGACGACCAAATCGGTCGGTCGTGTACAGTGTAAACGAGTAAACGTGTAAATGTGAGTAAACGAGTAAACGTTAAATAAATATCAAACGTGTATAATAAACTACTGTACAACGAGGAAAGATAAATCCTTACGTTCATTCAATTTCATTGAAATATGCGAAATAATAAAAGTGATTTAATATAATAATTTTCATTTACATGTGGCATAATAAATTTGAAAATGTGTAACATGTGTACATTTGACTACATCAAATTTGTCGTTGCGATGTATACTTGTAAATTGTAATTTCATGGCACCAAAATAAAATACCTCCTCACTATTGGTATATACTCGACGTATTAATCATATTGTGTAAAAAATTGTACGAATAAATTCGCGTTTTTTTATGGTGACATTCGGTTTACTGAAAAAATTATATAATGATTTTAATAAATGATTTTCACTTTTTGTAAAATATTTGTTCGGTTCATTTACGGACGTAATGGGTGTAAATTTGTTGTTGTTTGGTAGATTATGACGTGTTTATTTTAAACAAATTAATTTGAATCCCGCAAGACGCAAAACGCTGATGACTTACCGACGTGTATTCCAGTACAACGATATTCATATAAAATGTTTAAATAATCCTATAAAAAAAAAATAATAAAAATTCTTCGTATAATTAAAAATTAAATCCCCCAGAACAAATTGGAGAATTTCAAACGTGGAGTAAGGGCAACAAATATTGATAGGTATGCTCGTATTATAACGTAACGGCACGTCATTGAAAAAAAAAATATTTTTAGAATTTTCCAGGAATTCATTGCACAGATGTCAATACGACAGGAATAATATACATATTATATATTATATATAACAATAATATTATCTCCTCTCCATATTGTATCAAATATTAAAAAAAATCTACAGAAAAAATACGTTTCTCGAAAATTGCGTTGGAATACAATGTATAATGTTATAACAACGGATAATGTAAGCTCGTAAATTACGATGGGCGGAACATGAGTAATGCCTCCATTGGCATTAATCATTATGAAATAGAGATAAATTTATAAAACGAAAAAATAAACGTTAATACAATATTATATATTTAGTTTGTTTATTATTTTTCGACATAACTGCTTTTTTTTTCCTATACATTTATGCCAACGCGAAACAAGTTTTTTAAGACCATCGACGAAAAATTGTTTATCTCAAAACAATTTTCTCACTTTACCGTTCAGTTTGTCGTCATTATGAAAATGAATTCCATTCAGTTGAGTATTTAATTTGGTAAATGACCAAATGTGAGATGTCGCTAAGTCTGGACTATGGGGTGGGTGTTCGATAATTTCAAAACCAATTACTTCCGTGATGCGAGTGCGCTAGTGCAGAGCATTATCGTGTCACGAAAATGATGGCTAATCGAACTCGATTTACGCGTTGTTCTAATCTTTTCAATATTACTCATTTTCTCCAATTCAATCCTCGGTTAAAACGATAACATTTTCGTTTAATTTAAAAAATAAAATTACTTTGTCATTTACTCATTGAGTTGTTAAGTTTAAATTTGCACTTTTAATAACTAAACACGGGCCACGAATAATTTTATCGATATTCAAAGTGTACCGATATTATAATATTCTATAATTTATATCAAATTTAATTAACAACACATATTAGGACAGAAACAAATTATATTTTATACTTCACGTCCAATAAAATGTTAACATTTTCGAATGGAATGGAATATTTATCTTATACAGCATAAAAAGGAAAAAAAATTGATTAATTAATAATTTTTTTCTCTTCGAAATATAATTTTGCATAAAGATCACAATTGTTGTGTTAAAAATGAAATTAACGTTTTTTTTTTTTTGTAATCCTAGTTAAGTCAATATATTTTAACTCAAAACTTTACACGTTGAAAATACACATAATTAACATGGGCATTAACATTTACTGTGAGTTATATTTTTCAATTAATTTGACTTATCCGAGTTTACTTTTTTCACCTTTGTCTTTTTGTTAATTTTTAATTTAATGCATACTTTATGAAATCAATTTGCAATGCTTTAAGCACAATATTAACTGTATTTTATCCAAGAAAAACCTTACTGTAATCACCTCATCATGTCTGTATTATTATAAAAAATATAATTTAAAAAAAATTGATCAAAGACCGGATTTTCATTTTATTAGGAAAGATGAATTAAAAAAAAAAGCTAGCAAACCGAGTATTGTTTTGGAGGTTCGGTGTAATATTATTTATTAAAATATTTGTTTTTTCCCCTAATATAATATAAAGTTACATGTTTGGTGAACATTTCAAGTCCCTGCCACCGTTAGTTTCGAAATAACGATAATCGATTTCGACGAAATAGCGTTTTTACCGTTTTTACGCAATTACTCGGTAGTTTTTGAATATTTTTTTTTTTTTAGGGAAAATTAAAAATGACCTCTATTAAGTTGTCTATAGTGTAATATAGTTATCTAAAATATAATCATAATTATCTGTATTATATATGAATTATTAAAAGGTTTCGTGACTGTGAGCCGTCCGCAAAGTCATACACGCCGGCTGTGTCGTTAAAATTGCCGTGTTTGGTATGTGAGTGAATTACGTGCGATAGGTTTTCGGCACTGGTAATGCGATGCAGTTTCAATAATATTATTTTCGTAGACGCAGTCAAATGTGAAAAATCTGGATTTTGTCGCTGCACAGTAAAAATTCTGTAAAAATGGGCCTAGTGTTTCTCAAATTTTTAATCCGCATATCGTCAGATTTAGATTCCGAGTGAAGTTCTAGCAATACCATTATCTCCTCAATGTGTTATCATTTATGAATTTTAAAAAAAATTAATAAATTTCCAAACATTTTTTCTATACCGTTTTTTCTTTTATTCTAAAATTAGGCACTTTTATAATGTTTTAAATCCATACGATAAAACGTTGATCGAGAGATAAGGCTAGACATTATTCCGGGACCTAAAACCGAGCAATACACGGCTTTTAAAATTCGAAAAATGTCTCGGCCTCTTTTTTTTTTTTTTTAGTTATTTAATTACGTTTAAACGTCACCGCGACGCTACTTAACGCGTATAAAAACAATACTTACTTAAATAAAATTTAAAAATTAATTAAATAAATAATTTTAAATTAAAAAAGGTAACACTCTTATAAAATGAAAAAAAACAATATAAATATATATATATATAATAAAATTATTATCTATTATAAAAAATAATATATATATGAAGAAAAAATGCCAAGAGTATTTGGTAAATTTTAAGATAATAACAACTAGTTTCGAAAAATAATGAATAATAAAAAAACAATAAAGTTTCTTATTATTTCTTGTTTCTTATTATTTATTATATATTCTATGCATTTTAGATTCTGAGCGGAGCGATGAACCTATTGGTTTTACAATATACTTACTATATTTACTATTGGTTTATTTGTTTATTTATTTTTTCTCTTCCGTGTACAGATTTTCGACCAGAAGGAGTTTTTTCTTTACATATATAGATATATTATTTTTTTATAATATATACAGTGTGTAAACGCTAATTTTAGTGGTTTAATCAACTATCCAGGTCCATAATTAGCTGAGCTATGGATAATCCGATTTATTTGAAATTTTTCGCGAGAATTTGTAATATTTTTGCCTTTACATAGACATTTTTCAATTACAGGGGTTGATTCTATCACTTTACAATTTATTTTATGTTCCACAGTTGATTTTTAACTTGTAAATGAATAATGCGATTCTAAAATATCGATTCACAATTATAATAATATTGAAAATTAAATAATTTGTTTCATTACAATACCTTTTGAATAAACATTAATGTCCTCATATGAAAAAAATTATTTGCTTTGACGCTAATTTAAAGAAAATAAATGATGTGAGCAAAGAGTTCGATATTTCTCACTGTTCATTTATATTGCACAACATTTTGTAAAATTTGACTAAAAAGCAATATTAAATATGAATCGTTCGGAGAAAGTAGATATGCTATATATTTATTGGGAGTGCCATAAAAATCCACGATTATTAACTAATTACCCGTTAAAAGTATAGTAAAACACATAAATTACATACTTACCTTTTTTTCGTTCTTAATCCTATTAATTCAAGTAAAATTATGACAAATCGACATTTCAGCGTTGCATTATTCGTGCACAAATTAAAAAACAACTGTGGAATATAAAATAAATGGTATAGTGATAGAGTCAACCTCTGTAATTGAAAAATGTCCATGTGAGGGCAAAAAATATTACAAATTCTCGCGAAAAATTTCATATAAATCGGATTATCCGTAGCTCAGCTAATTATGGACCTGGATAGTTGATTAAACCACTAAAATTCTTAAAAAATACGAATAAAAATAATCAGTGGTCAAAATGGGGTGTTAACGTTTGAGAAAAAAAAATTGCATTGCGCATGCGCATATCTAATCAACAGAAAAAAGTTCAAATGACATACAAATATTTACAATTGACTAAAAAACAGAAATTCAAATAGCATGATTCTGCGCAAAGATATCGAGTGTTTTCAATTAGCGTTTACACACTGTATATTAATTTTTATTGTATATATATATATATATATATTTTTTTAATATATACATATTATATTTTATTACAAATACTTACTTGTATTCGCTAATGGCGTTTTCGACGTACGGCAGAAACGCTGCTAGGTGGACGGTGCCAGTCGCCTCGTGATCTTCAACGTTCACGGCCAGCTCCCTGAGGTCGGCCTGCGACGGTACGTATCCTGCAATGTGTTAAACGGTTCAAATGCCATAAAATGTATTACACGGTCATTGCGGATAGTATATGTGTATATATATGTATATATATGACTCGGATATAGTGCCTTTATAATGTTTATATATATATAAATATAATATTACAATATACTCGCCACCTACACGCTGCAGCCTTTATTCTACCTTTACGGCTTTACCACGGCTGCACACGCGTAAACGGCCGATAATATATATACACGCCTTTTGTACGCGAGTTATTCCGTAATCGTCTCATAAATAATAATCAGTTTTTAAAATCCGTATAATATAGTACCTACAGCAAGCGTAAAGTATTCTATACCTTTCATCGCGGTCTCATTCGAAAAGCCCTATTTTTTTTCTTCTTATTTTCTCGTCATTTATTTCGCATATAAATATATATATATATATACGCACAGTCGGACAATTGAACGCATAAAATATTAATTTTTTTTTTTTTTTTTTAAATAGGTAATTTTTAACTAGCTGCGCAGTAAACAAACATATTTGATTATAAAATATTGAAAAAAAAAAAAAAAGTTTTATTTGAAAAATTTTGACAAAAATATTAATCCTGGTTGAAGTATACGAAATTGTGCGATATTAAAAATATTTATATTTTTTGCAACATTTTAAATTGTTAGCAATACCGTGTAAGAATTACAAGACAATTGGTCGCCTACTGCGTTCTGACAAATTTAAATGTTTTCAGAGTGTATAACGTATGTTTAAATCCGAAGCCAAAATATCAGTTGTTTGAAAGCAAAAACAGCCATTTGTGGGCTTGCAATGCTATTCTGAAAAGTGTCATAATATTCCTTATGCAGGTGACGCGAACGTATACGATTGAATCCAAAGTCCGAGCGCGATAAAATCGAAAAATTGTAGTTTTCAACGCGTAAAATTTTCCAATGTGTCCAAATGACCGCATCCATTTGACGCACGTCGAAATGAAATATATTCGACTACGCGGTTCTCGTGTCGATTTCCGGAATACGTTACATTTTTACCATTCACTGTGATTGCAGTGAATCTAATAAAGTACAAAAAGTTTGCTTTCGAAAAAGATTTCATTCGTCAAGCACAACCCACGTATTGACTGAGAGACAAGCAATACACGAATTTCACGTTCCGTGTGTCGGCGTTAATTATTAAAATGTCGTCTTTTAATATATAATATTTCTCTATGATACAATCGTTTTAAATAACTATATTATCATCTCTGTTCGTAGTTACATTTTCCCTGGTGTGACATTAGCACAGTTTACTCGACTTTATCGTATGCACGATCGAAAAAAGATAACGATATAAACAATAGTGAGTTACATTTTAGAGTCGCATTATTATTTTTATTTATTTAAAGCAGTGATAAACCGTTGTATTTGGAAAAAAACGAATAATTAATGAATATGAAAATTATTAATAAAATTATAATATTTTTCGTTTAAGCTTTTACTATAATTAGAGATCTTAAAAAACACAATTTTCAATGATGCGATGAAAATCAAAAATGACAAAATTTTCGAGTTATTTTGAATTACGCTTCAGGAAATTACTGGGAGTGGGGACAAACTGAAAACATGTCAAGCAATCACAACTATACATTTTTTTTAATTTCGAATTTCGAGTAAAAAAGATCTACTACCGCGTTTTACGACCGTTTTTGTTTTTAGTAAAATATTTAATTTTCCTAATAAGACCTAATAACGTTTAATCGGCAAAAAACAATTACGGTATTCTAATGGAACGCTTGAAAATATCTCAAACACCAAATACACGATTATTCTTAAAGCATTTGAAATTTGAATTTCGATTAAATGTTTTTTCCCTCCGATTTCTGTATATAGTAACGAAGATTTATGAACATAGAATAACGGTCCAGACTCGTGCTGCACTTCATAATATAGTTACATAAAACTTTATGCGTGCTTTATTATATATCCGAATAACGCCTTACCTTGGATAAATGGTCCTCTTCTTCTCTTCCTGGTACAAACAAATATCCCCCACCGGTCCAAAGTGTTCATACTTTAACAATCTTCCTATCACCCGATGACGAACCGTATTCTTTTCTCTTCTCAGGCTGGGACACAATCGGTTCTCATCCCATGGTTTTAATTTAGGTCTGAACAACTCTCCTCTCTGTACGCGCCACGACACGACGAGGAAAACAAATGCGATTTTTACCTCATTTAATTTTCGATTGCCCCGCATTCATTACAGAACGTTCTATACAATCAAAAACATTGTCCAATCTACACAATTACTCCTCTCACTTGTTCTAAAATTCTCAATCCTACATCCACGGAATCCGTTGTTATCGTTACTTCGTATTTCCATTCAGCCGCGGGTTTATCGTCATTTAACTTTTTCACGTGTCCTTATCATTATTTTTATTTTGTCTTTCTTTTTGTTTTTGCGTTATAATTGTAACATCACGCGTATATTAGTAATAAGAAAATCAATATTGTTGAACTGTCGTAATTTTGTAATTAAAAGCCCAACAAAAATAACGTCTTACCCAGGTAACGAAGTACGGTGCCCAGTTCGCGAACGTCGATGGTCCTGTTGCCGCCGTGGTCGAATATGTCGAAAGCGTCGGCAATGGCCGTGGCCGTGCATGTCGACGTCGACGATAGAACCGCCGTTTGTGATCCGGCAGTGGCGTTCGATTGTATCGATGACGAGGCGACCACCGTCGAAGACGTTGTAGTAGTCGCAGTCGTCGTCGTGGAAGTCGCGATCGCGATCGACGACAACGAAGCGTCCTGTTCCGCGCTATCCACCGCTGATGACATGTCGTAAATGCGATCAAAAAAAGGTGTTTTTTGTAAAGCTCACCTCGGTGACTATGGCGGCAGGAATAGTCACTCGGTTTTGCCGAATAATCGATCAAACGTTCACGACCCGTAGCGACGGAGTCTAAGCTTATTACGATAGACTTCGAGTCACCCCAATGCAGTGGAATCATTTGGTTTTTTTTTTTGATACTCATACCCGGGTTACAACCTTGTCTGAAACGGTCAATACAGCAAAAATAAAATAACTCGTTTGTTTCCAATATAATATTATCCAGTGGCGTAGCGTTTTTTCTGTTTTTTTTTTAATGCAATGTAAAAAATGTCAGCTACAACGTATGATTTTATCCTGTACGTATACGTAGAAAAAAAATGTACTCGTATATTACATTTTTTTCTTTTATAAACATATCTTTTAAAGATTTACAAGAAGAAACCAATTCCATTAGCAATTTCTTTTGCTTCTTGCCACACCACACATAGGTTTTTTTTAACTCTCCGTTGTAATAATCAGTTCGTATAATTTAGAAAATGTGTTATTGAAGGATCTATTGATAGGTACGATACAATGAAAGGTATTATCATTTTAAATCGTTATCAGAGTTTTGAGACACTACCACCACGGCTGTAGATAAACACATTTTCAAAGCCATGATTACCATATAATGTATTATTTTTATACGTGATGTAAATTTAAACAATGTTATGATTCGTGTTCGTTGAGAACCAACGCAAACACGATTTACTTTCCATTTAACCTACACTATTGATATCTATCTAATCCCTTTGTAGTTTTTGATTTTAAAAAGTTTGTAGACCAGTAAAAGGCAGAGTCAGTAGCCACTACATATTACACGGGCCACCCAATTTAATAAGCGGGCCAAATTACAATAATATTTCATTTAAAATCCGAAAATGTATAACTTGCGCGGTCCGAATAACGCCACTGGGCGTATTTACGATTTTTTCGTGAGGGAAAAGATGACCAAAAAAATATTCTCCCTCCACTCGAAATACATAGGTAGAAGTAGGTATAAACATTTAATTTGCATACACATTTACAATAAATTTATGTCGTTTACAGAACCAACTCTAGTCTCCTAAGTTTTTTTCTGGCGGTTTTGCCGACCCACTCTTAAATTAAAATAACATTTAAAGTCTTATTTATTTATTAAATACAAAACATATTTCATAATAAGTATATTATAGTGAATAATATATTCTTTTTTTATAGACACTCCTAAATGAGTTTTCAATTTTTTTTTAAACATAAACTCGTGCGTTCAAGAATTATAGATTACAAACGCCTTAGAAATTAATGGTTTTATCATATTTACCGGGATTTAATACGTTTGATGCAATTGTGCGTACACAATGATACCGCCGATTTCTCTATATATTTAACTAGGTATTGAATAAAACAATACGCACCAATATTAATAACAAACCCATTAATTATTGTTATTGTCATGTATTACATTTGGTCACACTGTGCATTTTATATTCTATGGTGTAACGTATATTATATTGTCTTTCTATGCTTTTTGTCATCGTCTGCCCGTTGCGTACTGTTCGTGTGTTGCGTGTGCGCCAATATAATAATAAATAAATGTTAAACGTTAATATTAATTGTTTATTCGTACAACATACAACATGGTGTCAGGTGTGGGGTATAACTTTAATAACAACCAGTCCATATTATCCAAAAAGCAATGGTCAAGCTGAAAGAACTGTGAGAATATGTAAAAATATATTAAAAAAATCTAAACAAGAAAAGAAAAGCATTGAATTATATTTATTATCGTACAGAAATACACCCATAGAAAATATTAATCTTTCTCCAGCACAACTATTAATGTCTAGAAGATTAAAAGATAAACTGCCTATCTCCAATATATTACTAGAAACAAATAAACCAAATATAACACAAGTCAAGCAAAATTTCATGTTAAAGCAGTTCAAACAAAAACATAATTATGATAAAATTCCAAGGAACATAAAAACATTAATGTAGGTGACAAAATATTATTTAAAAAAATATGAATACAAATATATGGACTAGGGTACTATAATAAATACTGCCAATACACCACGTTCTTTCATAGTAAAAGACTTAGATAATACACTATATCGTAGGAATAGAGAACACATAATATTAAAAACGAATGTCAACTGGGATATTACTGATAAAAAAAATACAGAACAGATTCATAATCATCATTTACGTTATAGATCTAGTATAAGAAAACCATTACGTTATTTAATTTAACCAACACATTACCGTTATATTTAAAAAGCATACAATTTTCTTTTTCAAATTTAGCCAACATATTATCATTATCCATTATATAAAAAAAAAAATTTGTTAATAAGGAAGATGTTGCATATGTTTATTATATTAATTATATTATGAAATTTATTGTATTTAAAAAAAAAAAAATTTTTGTTAATAAGGAAGATGTTGCCTATGTTTATTATATTTATTATATTGTTAGATTTATTGTATACTAAAAAAAAAAAGGAAGATGTTGCCTATGTTTTTTATATTTATTATATTGTGAAATTTATTGTATTTAAAAAAAAAAAAAAAAATTGTTAATAAGGAAGATGTCATGTATTACATTTGGTCACACTGTGCATTTTATATTCTATGGTGTAACGTATATTATATTGTCTTTCTATGCTTTTTGTCATCGTCTGCCCGTTGCGTACTGTTCGTGTGTTGCGTGTGCGCCAATATAATAATAAATAAATGTTAAACGTTAATATTAATTGTTTATTCGTACAACATACAACAGTTATCACACCGAAAAAAACAGTAACATATGTGTTGGATGTAGTTGATTGTTTCATCAATCGACAGAGAATTTTTTCCCGACGTTTAACAAAAAACATGATTTTTCGAACATTTTAACGAAAAACAGGGGCCAAGCGGCAATCCCCCTCCACCGTAGGCTCTGGTTAAATTTTTTATCAACGCGCATATAATTTACTAATATTGTTTATTCAAAATTAATTATTTATGTATGAATTATGATGTATTTAATTTATTAAAATACGTATAATATGTAACATGATAATAATTTTACGACCTAATTGTATTGACAAATTTTATTATTTTTGTGATAAGTTATTAGCACTGATAACCATTAATTGTACCTAATTAAGAAATTATGAATTACCTGTTTATAATTAGTATAAAAACTTTGACGAAAGTACCTATTCTCAAACAGTATTGGTTCAAACTGGGAAAATATGCAAAAATTAGGAATTTCTTTTATTAAGACTAAGTTTTGACTTAGATAGCCCCCTTTCCTCCGTAAGTAGGTTCCGGATCCGCATCTGCCCGGTTATTGCACCGATGCCTTCGATTCTAAACGTATCTATAGAATATAGGCCGTAGAAAAATAACATTTGATTATTTTCTAATGACAGTTTATTTTCAGCGTTGTACACGCTATAGTGGTAGGGTTGTCAACCGTCCTGCATTGGACAAGACAGTCCTACATTTATTTAATTTGTCTTATGTCCAAAAACGCTTTAAACCTTATGTTGGACAATCCTACATTTCAATACATAGACCGTATAATAATTTAAGGTCCGTAAAAAAATAGCTTAAAAAAAACGAAATTGTCAAAAAACACAGTGGCCGACGGAAGAGGAAAGGTTCAATCAACAAATTAATAAAAAGGTTGATGACTTTTTTTTGCATCCCAGCAGTCAGGGTTTCAGCAAAACCTTATGTCCCGGCACTGTCCTACATTTTACATTTTAATAGTTGGCAACTCTAACTAGTGGACTGGACAATGCTCAGCACCTCGACTGACGGCAACACATTTATTTAAATTAAAATCATCATAAAATTACGATTCCGTCATTATGGTTTATAATAGTACTGTGATACTAATTATGATATATCATAATTACGAACGTCACACGATTCACTGTAATTACAGGCCCGTTCAACGAATATTCGTATTGAAGTCAGTTTATTCCACCGTATGCGAAGTGGATATATAGTGCAAATGCGTGGTAATTAACAGTGTTATACGAGATCGATCGACCGGATTTCATGGCCCATGAGGTGTTCTCATAATAAAATTCAATGTGGCGGCAACGGCATGGAGATACTTTACGAATATACAGTGAAATACTGACTAAATACTGTCGAAATACCCGATCAAATTATTGCCAGTTATTCACCGTCCGCACTAAAATCGATTAAAATTCATTCGATTTAACTGTATTCATATTTTAATAGAGTTATTTACTTTAAGATATATTATTCCTTTTACAGTATTCTGTACAATAAGTTATTAAATATGTACATAGAAGTACAGTACAAAAGTGATAGTTTAAAATTTTAAATATAATATAGGTAGTCAGTATATAAATCAATGGCGTAGTAAGAAAAATTATTCTCTCCCTTCCCCCCCCCCGAAATTGTATTGCAATAAGTATACATAATAAATATTAAACATACGTACATATGAATTGAATCTTAGAATATAAGAATTTTTAGAAATTTACTTACATATTTTCAAGCGTGAATTAAGTTAAAGTAAATACGAGTTCACTAGAATAAAATTGAGAAATTATCATTTTAATAGTCGTAAAATCGAATAATTAAAAATGAACAAACAATTTAATTAATACATTTTTTAATTTTTAACATCTAATTTATACAATTTGTAAATGATAATTTTTATTTATTTACTTATTTTTCAAAATTTCAATAATTTCGTATTAAAATGAAATCAGGATAAGATTTCACAAAACGCTTCAGCAAAATTTAATTTATTTATAAAATTGTACCATTCATAAATTTACATAGCAAATTTTTCGAAACATACAAAAATTATAAAGCAAATTTTTCACGCTTCTCAGCAAATTTGTTAAATACTTTTCCGGCTATAATATCAATTTTTGATAAAATCTTCTTGTAATTTTAGATAATACAATTATTGATTTTATTTATTTATTTTAATTACCTTTGCATCTGAAGGCAATAATATAATATATTTGTATCAATAATTTTCGAGAAATTTTTTTTTAAATAATAAAAATAGAGCTGAATTACGCCGGGAGATACCTGAGAAAGTTTCGATGAAAAGTTCTTATAATTATTATAATTGGAGATAAATTTAGTACAAAAGAGGTGAACCGTGAATGTATAACGGATATTTGAAACCAAATTTATTGAATTTTTGTTGTGATAATGAATCACTAAGAGTATCAAATGCTTTTTTAAAAAAAAAATCATTAAGTTTTATAAAGTCATAAAAAAAATATGATGTTTAAATGTTGCAAAATATTTTAAGACACCGATTTTTACGAAAACTATGTTGATTGTTTGTTGTTAATAATTTATAATTGTATGACTGCAGTATTTCGAAATGATTACAGTTTTTAATTACGTAGCGAAAGTCCCAGTTCTCAATGATTAATCAAAAAGGAATTGTTTTGGAATAACGAGGATAAAACGGTATTCTCTTAAAAATATAAATGATAGATTGTCAGATTAAATTTAAAAAATTTCATTTTCATCGAGAACATCTTGATGAGTAATGTTTAGGTCATTAATAAGAAATAAAATGGAGCAAAATATAGAATTTGATAAATAATTCTTATAAAGATAAGCTGGAAAAAATTTTCCAAAACGATTAATTTTTTTATACTGTTCATTTTCAGCTTTTCCATTGTATTATATAATATAATATGGGAAATTACTATTCGAATTCTTATAACGAATTAAAATACTAAAACGAAATTTTTTTTATTTTTTTATAACGCATTCTGATAAAATCAATAAAATTATATATAATTTAAATAATCCTTAAATGTTAAAATATTAACTATATACATATATATTTTCTTAATATAAAAATTATTATTATTATCATTATTGCACGAACGAATTGGTGGATTACTACTGTTTTAAACATAAAAAAACAGATGAAATATATTTTTTTTTATATTATACGCTATAAAAACTACTGTGCAGTGAACAGTGAGTGTATATGACGTATACATTATATACACAGACTCTGTCTTATGACGGTGTGGGCAGATTTTTTTTTTTATGATTTCCAAATGATAAAACGGAATTTCGACAAAACAAAAACAGCAATTGTTACAATATTTTTACGGAGAATTTAAAAGTCTACAAACACTAGGCAATACCAACAAAAAATTAACTTTTTAAAAAGACATGTTAATCTCAATCTTTTTTTTTTTTAATGGATCCTTGTCGAGGTTTTCCCTAAAAAATTCAGTGAAAATAATTATAAATTTTTTTGTATTAACCATTACATAAAAAAATTTACTTTACATGAAAAATTTTTATTTTTACTATACACCTATTGTTGTTTTTTTTTTTTTTTTTATAGACACAAATCGCTTAGATTAGATTATTGTCCCGGTTGTTTTGAATAAAACGATTATTTTATTGACTATTCATATTAGACTTGGTCCGAGCGTCGTCAGTTTTTATAATATTTAACCAAAACGTATAGTTCGATTATCGGAATGGTTATACCTATATAAATAAATAAATATATATATATATATATATATATATTACGGATATAACCACTTAAGAAGGCGATTTTCTGCAGTCCTTTAAAGTATACGCCAACACACAAAGTTTGTATAACCACCACGATCCGCATGAAATCAATTTACCAAGCGCACAAAACGCGGGGCAGACACTTCGAGATTAAATTGTTTAAATGGTGATTAAAATCAACGGCTTCTGTGTAGTGTTTGTCCAAGTGAAGTCGAGAACGGTCGCTCGCTAAAAATATGCGTGAAACGCAATATAAGATACGCACACTTGCCCAGACACAATACTTTATTATTGTCGTCACCAGATTTCTAGAATGTTTATAATATCGCCATATACACGAGTAAATTGTTTTTTTGCAAGTGTGTGTAACTCGTTCTAGTACAATTTCGTATTGGCGAAAATCTGTACATATTACATCTGACATAACACGAGAAAGGCTGCAGATAACAATCATTTAAATATTAGTTTGTTTCATTTAATAAATATTGAATTATTTGTCAAACAGGATCGTCTACGTAAATGGATTAGTACTCTTAAGTTATTATTGAAATATTGTCGTCACTCCTATAAAGAAGCATTGAACGAATTAGGCAATACCCAAGAAAAATACGCTTACCTTTTAAATACAATATTCAATATCGAAAATTTCTTTTACAAATAATACATGTCTTTATTTTAATTAACTCAATGTAATTACAAATTTGCGCTAAATTATATTATTATCTGTGGTAGTGCATGTTACGCCTTACGTTAAATAGAAATCAATGACAACAAAACGTAATATAGTGGCATTTCGGAAACGATTTTGTATTATAACTTATAAGGAACTTGAGTTTCTCGCAAAAATATCGAGAAATTACTTTAGAGTTCTGCCGTTAAGAAGAGAAAAAATAGCAACAGACATACACGGTAACGAAAAACCAAAAGTTTTTTAAATAACAACAATACACGACAGTATGGTCAATATGACAACAATTAATAATAATATTGAAACGTTTTAATTTATTATTTTATCATCTGAGGGTGAATTTTCAGAGAGACCCCGAAGCTTACAATAAAATAGCGATAAAAATATTTTTATGAATTTCTTTGAGTACACGCAAAAAAAAAAGTGAAAATTTTGTAAATAATATTGAAAAAACATCTTAAAATTATAATCTATACAAAACAAATGTCGATGTTTAATGATTTAAGAAAAAACATAATGGTTTAAAAAATATATATATATAACATATATAAGTAACATTATTATTTTTTGTAATAATGCAATTATTATTCATACTAAATATAAGTGTAACTTATTAATTTATTTTAATTAAACACTGCGAATACTGCTACTAATCTGCAGGGACATGTCTAGAATTATTTTTCGATCGGGAAGGAGTTAAACTCTTTTTATTTTTACGTATTTTTAAAAGTATTTATTTAACTATGAATTAAAATATTGAAAGGGGTTTGAATACTCAACATCTCCCAACACTATAGGCACGCGTCTGATACTCATAACGAGCATTATCAAATTTACTTTAAAAATTATCGGTGTAATATTAATAATATACGATATATTTTAAAATATTTTAATTTATATTGTTCTAGAAAATTAGGATGGATGCAGCATCGTTTAGAGAAATTAAAGAATGTATAATATATTGTGAAACCAATTAATTACAGGTTTTTCAGAAGTACTACAGATGATTCCAACGTATAATTTTTTATGTATGTCTCCCAACAAAAGTTACTAGTACAGAAATAAAAAATAATAATACATAACTATTTTTCATCATAGATCACGTATAGAATGAAAATATTCAACGTAAACAGAACTATTACGATAAGAGAGTGTTCGCGATTTAATTAGGTAAATATTTAATACATTTGTTTTGCCGGAACGTAGAGTTTTTTTTTAACTCTATTACTTCTCATTCTCTTTGAATAGATATTTTTAAATACCGAAAACAATTAATTTGAAATTAAATTATTGAATAATTTCCGAGGTAATTTCTTAATATTAAATTATCAGCTGATATACTGATCTAAAAATGTAAAGTAATGGCTGAAAAGTGACAATGGACATTGCGCACTTGCATGAACGACGATGACATCACGCGTTTGTTAAGAACAGTCGGCAAATCGTTTGCCACGGAAACGTGTAATGTCGAACCACAAATTAGACCAATACAGATGGATCACTCCGTTCAAGAACAAAATAATTACTAATACACTTTTCTAATTGGTGGACACAAATAAATGTAGGCACACACAACGATATAAATTACTGTGCTGATCCAATACAATATTATTGTACAAATCCTTTATTATCTAAAATAATATTATTATATAAATGATTATCACATACTGGTAAAAATTTAATTTTAAGTCGAAAAACGTCTATAATTTTCTTACCATCTAACTCAAATTAGTCAAAATACATTGTCTTTTTTTTTTAAAGTCTTCTTTTCTATCATGTTAAGTATATATTTTTTAGATTAATTTATTCGATTAACTTGTGTATTTTCCCGCGAATAATATTTAAATTTTAAGTACCTTCATATATTTTGCTATCATACGTCAATGTGGTAATGAGTTGTGACGTATTTTTTTTTTTTTTTTTTTTACATCGAGAATGATCCATCTGTATTCGTCTAATCTGTGGCTGAACTAGATTTCATGGTCATTCGTCACTGACTTGACGGATAATACGCGTGATGCTTCTGTAAACGACGTGATACATTTGTCATCGACCATGCGAGTAGACGTCGTCAGCAGCATCGGACCTTCGTCCGCGTCAAAGACGTTAAACTATAACATATAACATTAACATTAACATAACATCCAATCGTAATAATACTAAAAAATCCATATTTTTGAATGCAAAATACTAAGAATTACCAATTAAAAAAAAAAAAAAAGATTTAATGGTTTTGTTATTGCTATCAATAATCATTGTATTAATATTTTAATATTGTATTAATTTTAATCAGTGGTGAAACTTGAAAATTCGGCCCGAGAACAAAATTTTCGATGAAACAAATAAGAATATTTTTTCTGGAGTTTTCATGTGATACTAAAGTGTAGATTGCGCTTATAATTGAATTTTCTGATGTAGATTCAATTGGTTTTGTGAAATCACTGTATAATTTTGGAAATTTGCCGTTTCTTAATTTTTGTTTCATTATAATTTTAATTTTATTTATGATAATTTCATTATCATTTTTATTTTTGTTTCAATATAATTTTTTGCGCTTTTGTGCTTAACTCATGAGTTTTACTCATTTCAACTTACAACATATATAATTAATAATTGTAGACAAAAGTTTTATAAAATTTAAGTAGGTTTTTGAATTTTTTTAAAAAATTGAATAGTATAATTTTTTTTAAATTGTTTATAATAGTACATTGACACATTGTTTTACTTCGGGCCCCCTAAGCGCACGTGCCCGTGTGCGACCGTGCCCTCTGATCCCTCTTAGTTACGCCACTGATTGTAATATTGAACAATATTATAATTGATATATTGCATACAATCAATCATTGCATTCAATTAAACGATCATGAACTGAGAAGCTTCAATGTGATATTATTTATTATTATTAAATAATAAATATAATAATAATAGAATACATAATTTACGATTAACATTTGATAAAATTTCTTAAAATTAATATATAGGTAGTTAAGATTTTTCGAAAATTGTTTTCGTTAATACAGTAGAAATTTACATATTTGGTAAGAATTCCATGACTATGACCATTAGTTTTGTACAACCATCATTTTCCACAAAAAATTAAATATACTTTGTCAACAAATTTGAAATTGTTATAAACGTGTTTCAAGATTTTATGAGTATAGTTGATTTATGTAAGACGATACGTCTGACGTTATATTGAATTTTAAATTCTTAAAATCAAAAATTGGAAGACATATTTTGAAAATATTTTCTCTGATATAATATAAAGTTACATTTTGGTAAATGTGTCTTGTTTCTATAACCATTAGTTTCAAAATTATGAAGAAATAAAAGCTATTGATTTCGATGTAATCGATTTTTAATCGTTTTTAAGTAATTTTCCGAATTTTTGTCAAGCGCTTTTAAGAAAATCGAAAAATGACCACGCTAAAGTACCAACTATAGATGCAATTTACTGCTATCACTGTGAAGATTGGAGCACTTCTGGTAGAATTTTTGTTTACAGATATAAAAAAAGGACATTTTATAAATACGTCTTCTTCTACAATATTATAGTTTAAAATTATTTTCAAAATCTTTACTGATAAAAAAAAAATCCATCATCAGGTTAACACCAATTGAATCAATCTTATATGATACTCAAGCTACAGGTTTTCCAATTCCCTGATAATATCATTAAGTAATTAGCAAACGAAATGAAATAAAATGAACATTGAAGCAGAATGAGCAGCAACGTTGCTTTGCAACATGAGTGGGACCACAGAAAAACATTATTGCGTGGCGGGAATTTATCAATTCTTTACCTAGGTTATAGTTAAACACTTCTGCACCTCAGCATAGATGTACAAAATGGATAAGCATGGATGCATAAAAATTGTCTAGTATCTCATTTGAAATTATATTAAGTTCATTGTAAAAATGTAAAAGATTAACGGGCACACATGATATATGACTCACGAGATTTCGTGAAATACTACGATCACCCGTAAAAGGACTTAAGAGCACGTGTAGGTTTATAAAGAAGAATTTTTTTAGATATGTATGTGCTTTATACAAATTCATGTTTCTCGATCTATAGTCATCAAAATATTGCATTTATTCATGACGTAGTCGGCGACAAGTTATACTCGTATTTTTGTCGTTTTAGGATTCATGAAGCGACTGCTAATACGGAAAATGTTAAAAGTCAATGCGTATATAACAAGTTACCATATTGGTGACCATTTAAATTTGTATAAAATGTAAAACAAAAATAGTAATAATAATCTATAAAAGTCCTTGAAATTCAACCGATTGGCATGAGTTATTTTGTAGAATTTATTCGTTCTTATTCAACCTTCTAAGCCAAGATAACTCGTTAACACTTTATTTCATCGAAATGTTATCGAAGTAATGAAAGGGAATTGGACAGAGAAATCTTGCAGTTAAAAGACAAAAAGCTGTCTGGGCTTCAGAAATGCTGCATAACGGGACAAATGAATACTATTGTGTACCCTTATGTCTTACAACACCAAGTTTTAAATATAAAAAAAAAAATGTTTTTATGAATTTTTCTTTTCTATCTAAAAAAAAGAAAAAAAAACAACAACAGTTTATTCACGCTTTGTAAAATTTTGCACAATAGGACCAAAACAATAGGAAAATCATGAAAAGTTTTGCGCAATTCACAAGTTATAAAAGAAATCCCCTTAAATGAAGCTTTTTCACTCGACGTGTGAAAGGCAAACGGTGAAAGAAGATATGACAGCCACAATATTTCAGACATCGAATTACTTTATCGAAATAATCACTCAAAGACCGGCAACTCAGGGTATATGCGACAGCTAATAGCGTAATAGTATCAATGTAAATTATAGTAACAGGTATTTAGACATTTCTTCGTTTTACCAACGACAATCAGTAGTACGAGATCCTTAGAGTCGTGGCCGCAGATTTTGTATACACGGGTCGAAATACACGTTTTGTAATTGTCCAATAAAATGCTTCGTTCAAAATTTAAAAATTGTGTTCTGTTAGGTTAGGTTAGGTCCTTGGCACCACCACTTTAAAAGTTTCGTAACTTTTTTCCACTCTGAGTACAAACGATGAAATTTGCGGTACAAACCGGTGCAAACGTAGTACAAACGATCGCCCCGAGTTTTTTTCAAAATTTCAAAGTGGGGGTGCCGAGGACATAGTCATTGTTATGCTATTTATAAAGTATTATAGGAAATATCGGTTTTTCGATATTTATGGAAACATTGTTTGTTTGGACATGCGAACTTTTGCAGTCGATCCACTAGTATATATATTTTTTTGCGTAGATGTGATTAATAAATCATAAAACGAAATCGTGTATAGTTTGGAATGCATTTTACCGCGAACAAACATTATGGAAACGAAAGCAAAATGATTGGGAGTTTTAATCATAAACGCGTATAATGAATATTTATTTTTAAAAAAAAATGAAAATTATATGGACCGTACAGGCAATAATATTATTATTGAGTGGTAGAATTTAATTATAACGACCTCGTACAAATCGACCAATAAATACAAAATATATTACGAAATAATTATACGCCATTCCGTGTGTTTTTCGTTTTTTTTTCTCCCTGAAAAACTCGGGCAATTAATTCGGAGAGTCGTTCACGCGAATAATTATTGTACGCAGTAGGCGTTATATATATATACGTGTATTTATTATTCGCGTAATTTGCGCGTTTAATTAATAATATCGAACGCGAATTTATCGTTCGGCGATATAAAATGCTAATTTTCTTTCCATTTATTCTCTCGTTAATGTCAATTATATAACCGAGTCTTTTTAATTTTTAGTTTTTTTTTATAATCGAGTGTCTCTAAAAAATATTTTGGAATAGCTATATTGACCGACACATTTCACATACCTAATTTCGATTGTATATTTGATAACAATAATAATAATATATATTTTTATAACACCTATTCCTGAGCTTTTACATATTATGTAAGCTGAGGTATTGAAGAAGAAGAAAGATGTTTAAAGAGTGAGTTTTCAGTTTTGGAAACAACCGCTTAAAAAATCAACCCTAAATCACGTTTTAGATGCTTTGACTCGTTATTTTAATCCTAGAATAATTTCAACAATTTGCAAATTGTTAATTATACTATCCGTATTACCAGTAACAACCGCAACAAGTGAGTGCTCACTTTCCACACTGCGGCGACTTAAAACTTATTTAAGAAATATCGTGGTGGTGAATAGAGTAAATGGTTTTGCTTTGACGAATTTACACCTAGATATTTCAGTACATAACTGTTAAACAACTCAACAATAAACTTGCAATTAGTTGTCATCGCTTGAAGTTTGCTTAGTATTATTTTGTTTAGCAATTATTTTCGAGGTGTAATAAAAATTAAAATTGTGTTAAAATAAAAATGTTAGTATTTTGAATGGGAGATATGGGAAAATATATAAATATCTTTAAAACACCTTCGTAAAATTATTCCTAGATATGTCACTATATTTAATATATATATACATAATATGTATAAATATATACAAATCTAATTCCTAATTCTCAAGCACAAGAATAGGCTTGCGGTGGCGCTCACTAAGTTTTGGTGAATTTTGAAATTATAACTAACGACCAAATTTTACAAATTTCAGCAAAAGAGCTGGAAGACATTGAAGATGAGATTGCCTCTATCAACACAAGTAAAGTTTCTTCTTCAAAAGCTGTGAATTTACTGAATACTATTTTGTAATGGGCAGAAAATCTAAAGATGGAAAACACTGAAATCTTGTTGGTGTGTCCGATTCAGAAAACGCGATTTTGAATTAAAAATCGACTGCACTACTACTACTAAAAAAAAAAAAAAACTGATTTTTTTTTGCAAATACATTAATAGTTACAAACTGTTAAGGCCTGTGCTTAATATATATTTTTTGTAATTATTTATTGAATTTAATAAATAAATGTGGTGAAACATAGTTTAGTATCCGTTTGTTTATATATCCGTGTATTTATATCCGTTTATACTCTTAAAAAATTTCTATTAATCCGGACAAACTGTTAATTCGGATAAAGCATGTTCTGAATTCGTCCGGACTTTCGAGGCTCTATTGTGTGTATGTATATATATATACATATATTTGTAGAAGTTCAGTCCAAATTAATATTATTTAAAATTAACGAACGCACGTTATATTGATAAATGAATATCAAACCAAATCCGGCTTTAACACATTGATGAAAACATAATTGTATATATGTACATTTAATATTAATTATAATACGGCTTATATTTTAACCTGTGGTTGTAATCAACAAAAGATCCTGATTACTGTTTAGTGATTTCGCGTGAATTTAATTACGTGTACCTACTACCAGACAAAAGCTTGTTTCGGTCAAACCAACATATAATAATGCAGTGTGGGCATGAGATAATCGCGAAAATTGCCGTTGCAGTATTACGAGTATATTATTGCTATAATTATTGGGGCACGGATTTTAGCGAAATAAAAAATTTACAAAAATGCACTAATAATAACCTAAAATTAGCTTAAACTAAAAAATGGTATCAAAAATTTCCCACCTCACAAAATAAAAAACAATTTTTGGTATTAAATTTTTATCCACATTAATTCATAGGCCATATATAAGTAAACTATAATATACAAAAAAAAAAATAAAATAATTACTTAAAATGTTTAAAATTGAAATGTTATTTTAAGGAAAAATGTATGAAATTAAATTATTATGAAAAATATAATGTCTCAGTTATATATGATTCGGATTTTGAACCAATATTCTAAAGGTCATAAAAATAGATATTTAAAATCCTAACGGTACTTATTGCACAATATTAATATTAGATTCTGAGCAGAGCAAGGAATCTATTGATTTAATGAGGTTTTTAGGTCCTGAACGGAACGAGAAACCTATTGGTTTTACAAAGCTGTGTTTTTTTTATGTCTGTCCCCAAAAATTCTTCCAGAAAAAGTGCTCCGATCGTTACAGTCACAATTTATTTATGGTTAGCAAATTTTTTTGATTTTCTCAAAAGCGCCTGAAAATATAAGTAAAAAACAACCGAAAATTACACAAAAACAGTAAAAACACGATTTCGTCGAAATCATCATTATTCCTTCGTAATTTTGAAACTAATGGATATAGAAATTTGAAATATTTATAAAATATGTAACTGTTTATTATATTAAAGAAAAAAAATTTCAAACATTTTCATTTAATTTAATTATTTTCTTTTAATTTAGGACTATGTATAGTAGTTATAGTTTTAAAGGTATATTTAATTTATAAAAAGAATTATTTTTTTGTTATATACCCAAAATATTACACCGAATCTCCGCTCAGAATCATTTTATCGAATGCAATGATTTATCATTGCATTCAAATTTATAATGATAACAATAAACTTTAAAATCTTTATCCAGGTAATTCAGTTAAGCGTCATTCACGACGCACCGCAGCCCGTTACCTTTTATTATTATTATTACTATCAATATCATTATTATTTTAATTATTATTATTATTATTATTATTATTATTATTATTATTATTATTATTATTATTATTATTATTATTATTATTATTATTATTATTATTATTATTATTATCGTTATCGTTATCGTTATCGTTATCGTTATCGTTATCGTTATCATTATTATTATTATTTAATTACTTTTCTACTTATAATTTAACATTTGTGTATAAATTTTAATTCAAAAAATATATGTTACACTGTAAAAAGTTTGAGAGAAACTGCAAATAAGAAATATAAAATACGTCGTATAAATATAATATACAATATAAATCATCTCTTATTCAACTACATACATTTACTGCCCTTCAAAATAATACAGATTTTATGCATGTATATTAATTGTAATTAATAAAATAATAACTAAAAAAAAATAAATAAACAATTTTAAATGTTTTTTAATTGTCGAGGCAAATATGTATTAATTTATGTCTCTATTATAAATGAATGAATAAATAATAAAATAAATTTTTTTTTTATGTTTTTAGATTTGTAGGTTCTTATGGCATTTTTTGTGTTTTTTATGTCATAAACATCCGAGCTCTAGTTTTCAGTTCGTCACGTGTAGGTTTTTGAAATTTTCCTAATGACAACAAAACGAGATCGATTGACTACATTGTTGTGATGAAAACCGACGTAAAACGTAGAAAACAAAATGTAACCACCACGTTTTTTTTTTCTTTTTATTAACAATACAAGTATTGTTAATAAAAAATAAAAAAACACGAACCGAATTCCGAAATCGACTTTGTGCATTGTTATTGAAATTCGACACACGAGCTCAAAATATATGTTTGTATAAATGTCCAGTGGCGCCCACAGGTTTTTCAAAAGCCAGTGCAGTTATATTTATTAACACCCGCCTATTCCAGTGCCGGTGGCATATTTTCATTTTTTTGTCCGGGTGGAGGGGGGTTTAAACATTTCAGAAATGGAATTAATTTTTTTTTATATATTTATATTTGAGCGTATTAGTAATTTTGGCAAGTCGTTTTTTTTTTTGGTTCTGAGAAGGAAGGTAAGCATACCGTTAATACACCACTGTCATTACAAGTTAAAAAAGAGTGTAATTTGTAAAGAAAAAAATGACCATCACTTCATATAGATTTTCATGAATATAAGTTATTTTCAAATTTTTGAACTCATAATATATACAAAACAAAAAACATTAATATGTGTATAAAGGTTTTTAATTGAATTCATTAACTATATTATATAATGATGACTTGTTTTACTATAATATATTGTTAATTACATCATTATGATTAATTTATATATCATTAAATATGGTAAACGATAACGTGATTTCCAATCGCGTATTTGTCATTGTCCATCTAAACGACAAATCTAAACGATTCTTCAATTTTATTCAATTTAAAATACATATTTGAGTTTTCTAAAATTACCCAGCCACCCAATTTGACTACTAGTGCAGTTGCATTAGGTACTTGGTAACCTACGTGAGCGCCACTGTAAATGTCACTAGGACGAAATTCCAATAAATAAATAATCCACCGATTCTCGTGCACCGCTTAGTGTTGCTGGAAGAACAGCGAATATGCCCTGTTTTTTTTTTTTTGTCTGTCAACTTCTCGCTGCGTAAGTACGCTTTTAATAACCGAGCGATTAACTCAAAATTTACGGCGTCTTCGCTCGTCCGCAAAGCCACTATTGTCGAAATACCGTAAAACCACACTTAAATCCTCCGCCGCATTAAAAATTATATTAATAAAGATTATACGATATATTTTCTGCGAAAACTCGTTTACTGAGCATATAACATAACTGGAGTAGGTGTATTAATAATAATAGTTTTATTATACGTTTATATTACGATCTGTATATTTAGAGAAAGCCTACAATATAATATAGTGGGTCGACATACGTCCAGAAAACGGCCATTGGAAAATAAATGATAAACACGAAATCGTTACAATTTTTAAAGTAAATTATCTGATACGGCCAGTCAGTGGCGTGTCCGGAGGGGCACAGGCATAGGCGGAAATCTATTAAATTTTCTGGGGGGGGGGGCTAACATTTTTAACATCAGTCATAAGCAGTCAAATATCCAAAATACATACAAATTATAAGATATTTGGGGGGCTTAGCCCCCTATGCCCCCCTTATTTCCGCTTATGGGCACAGGCAGTGGCGTATTCAAGGGGAGGGGGGCTGGGCTAGTTCGGCAGTTGTATAATATTCATAATTATTAATAATGATTATAAGTCGTCGTTAAAACAATCGTCCGTTGTTTTCAATTGCCGTCTTTCAGTTGCGATAATGTTTTCTGTAATCTTATCTGTATTTTATAGTTTATGTTCGTTGTTCAATGACTTTTACTATAATATAATATCATTTACTATGTTAAAACCAGTGCCGTCTTAAAGCACGGGCCTGTTGGACCCCGGGCCACCAAATTCTAAGGGCCCCCACTTTATTTACAAAATACCATATATTTTTTTTTTTTAAATTTGATATTTATAAACAAATATTTAAATTTTAAAATATTAACATTTTGAAATAAACAACAAATTAACAGAGATTATTATAAAAATTAGCATTTTCGATTTTATCAATAAAGTATAATTTTTAATACCCAGCTAATATAATATATTATGTGTTTAAAAAAAAAAAGTATTTAAAGGCCCCAAATGTTTTTGCCCCTTGAGCCTCACATAACCTTAAGACGGCTCTGGTTAAAACGTATAAAAACTTGTTTGAGAAATACAATATGTGGGAAAATCGTTTAAATGAATTAGCATTACTTAATATCCATAAAGAAATTAAGTTAATACCCGCAGAAAATGGTCTAGATCTCTTTTCCAAACAACAACCTAGGCGTTTACAGTTTTCTTTACAATAATATATAAATTAGTTAATTACATATTGTAATGGTTTTTTTTTTTTTAATATTTCAATTGTTCCGTGCTTTTTTTAGAAATAATATATAATTTTTAATTTTTCATGTTAAAAAATTTGAGTAATACTTTACTTGAATGCCCAACAGCAAATCCTTAGTATTGAACTTATAAAATCATATGAAAAATGTAGAGGGCCACCCCCCAAAAAAAAATCCTAGATCCGCCACTGGGCAAAGGTACTATGCTCCTCTCACCATCAGGGTCGGACTGGGAAATCGGTCCGGCCCGAGGTAATAAAATAAATTCGGCCTAAAATAAATAAAATAAGATTAAATAAAATATATAGGTATTATATTAAATCGGCCTATAAACCAATTATTTTGAACGGCCCAGTCCGACCCTGCTCACCGTGGAGAAAGGTCGAGAGCCAATATGGTAGTATGATGTAGTTGAGCTTCTAAAATAGAATTCGATATGAAAAAACGTCGAGTTGTTAACGAATAAAATATTAGGATTAATGTGCCGGTTAACAGGTGAGTCAACGTGAAACGATATTGACTTTTATATATTATTATTCACGTATTAAAAAACGAAAGTGTTTTCACGTCGCAGGGCCTAATATTTTATTATAAGAACATGACGTGCCATATTTTCTTTTTAAATTTATATCGACAGTGATGATTCTGTTTAAATTTCTGTCCAAAAAATAAATACGAGATAATGCAGATAAATTTCGTTACTCGCGGATTGTGCTCGAAATTATTGATTTGTTTTTTTTTTTTATAAAAGTTATTATAAAACGTTTTCGGTGACGTATCAAAGTCATGACAAATCGATGGTCGACCTGTCAAACCCGTGAAAATTTCTTCAAATAACGTGTGCGATCGACGGATTTGTCATACGAAACAAATCAAAACGAACGAGTTTGGAAGATATTTAAAACATTTTTCGTTTCTTGTTGACAAAATGATCGTATTAAGCATTTAGTCCTTCGATCATTTTTTTTCATAAATTGTGTTTTAATTCTGAACGTTTGTGGATTATAAAATAAATATGACAAAACATCAAAACATTACAGTACATATTTAGTATTTACTACGATGTTTAATTATTGATATACGTGATTTAAAATTCGATACGTACTAATATACGTTTTTGTATTACACGTAATTTTCCAAAATACCAAATAAATATTAAAAGTAACCAAAGAAAACTGTAGATAATATAATGATTTTGTACATATAGTGAACATAACATTAATGTCAATTGAAAATATATTGGAAAATTTTTGGCTACTTAACGAACGTACTTACTTTTTTTTTCTCTTTTAAATTTTGTCTATTAACCGCAAAGAATTCGGTGCACACGAATTGCGTCCCGACGATATTTAACGAATACACGAATTCCGTCCCAACGATTTTTAACCACTGCGCGAATTGCGTCCCAACGTAAAAACATTATTTTCCTCCCGATTTTATACAGACTTAGGACTGTCAATAGCAAATTATTACTATCGGTATAGGTTAAAAATATTGTTTTTTTTGTCGTTTTTTTAATTATTAAAAAAATTATAAGACTAGCGAGTTAATTGGCTATATTCATATTTTGTCTCAAAAATTCTTCTTTTTCGCATACCATTCGTCTGTTTTTAATTATATGAATACAACGTTGTTTAATATATATATGTTTCTTTTTGTACATTTTTTGTAAAACATCAATGAATCGGAATATATTCGGGTGTGCTGAGTAAAACATACTATTAAACTTGGAGTGGTAGGCTTCACAACTATTCGTATTTCGGGTAATGGAACACGAATACGTTGCCCACATAGAAGGCGGGAAGTCACAATCAGGCTTTATGTATACGTATTTAATATACAATCGGAAAATTGCTGTACTTTTTCATAATCTGCTTAAAAGTCACCTTATCATTTGAAATGGAAGTGGGAAAAAAATATAATTATAAAATATAATTTTCAGATTACACGGATATCGTGTAGTCGTTTAGATAAAGCCGGACGCAATTCGTGTACCTTCTTATCGATTTTTTTTGTTTCGGGACGCAATTCGTGTGCAGCAAATGAATTCGCATGACCAAACAGTAACGTCTGCAGTGTCCTTTTCGCGAACACGACCACACTGGATCGGTCGCCACATATTATTGTCGTGTGAAAACAGAAGACCAATTCCGTACAAATATCTAAATTGTATATTTAATATTATAAATTAAAATACATAATAATATTCGTAAAAGTTATCGCGTTACGCGCGACGCGTACAATAAATTCAATAATATTCTATTCTATTCGTATATAATAATATTTAAGCGAAACAAAACCGTCATCATAACTGCAGTGTGCGAAATGAAATTATATTTTGTCGAAAGACGAGATTCGTAAATATATATTATTAACATTTCTCGCGTTATACAAGTCAGTACAGCCTTACCGAAGTAATTTTCATCGGTTTCATAGTAAAACGATTGTGTGTTCACATAATAATATAAAACGCACACGCGGTATTGTATAAAGCTTATAATAGTAATTCTATTATCATTATATAATATATGTATAGTGAGGCGAATCGTATACTAATTATATGAACGCGAAAAATATTTGAAAAAAAAAAATTACATTTACAAAATAAACAAGTAAAACACTAAGAACGCGTAGGTGGCTAATAAGTTATGACATTAATATTAATAATAATAAATTTAAGTTAATATTTATTGTTATAAATTTATATGTATAAATAATTGCATAATAGTAAAATAATAATAATATTAATATTAATTAATTAATCAATAATAAATTCTATACGCGATAATCTTATATTAAAATAATATGTGTACGTACGTATATAGTAATAATAATAATAATAATTATAATATGTATGGGCAGCACGAAATATGGTCGATGGACAAAATATCATCTTGAGAAATGACGATTATTTTTGTATCGGTTGTACAGAATACGTTTACCCAACGTAATAAAAAAAAATTTGAAAAAAAAAATAAAAATAAAATAAACCTCGACCGAAACGAAAGAGAAATGTTTATTTTCCAAACGAGCGGCTCGTCGTAAAACGCAGTGTGCGCAGCGAGATTGCGATGGGTTTATTTTATTTATTTTTTTAAAAACATTATTTTTTTAAAAATCATTTATCCGCGCTAGACGAATGCGCTCGTCCATTCGCCGTACGATTATTAATTACGACAGTGTATAATATTGAAAACCGCATTACAATATAATATGATATTGTAATAGTGTCTTCTAAGCTAGTGTTTTAGAAACGAATTATTTCGGTTAATTTATATTGGCAAAAAAAAAATACATCTTTTATATAAATATACGATATATAGGAACTACGCTACTATAAGAGAAAAACGCTAAAATTGCATGCACAACGAATGGGGAAAAACACGGAACTACCATTCAATGTAAATATTGTAAATATTTACAATAAATATTAAATATATTGTATATATTTACAATCGTTATGATATTATACAAAACTTTACACTAAGTATATATACATTTTTTAAACTTTTTTTGAAATAACTGTACGACTACGTATGCCGTTCAATACTTGTGGACTTAACTCACACGGAACTATTCGGATATAAAAACGACTTTGGGATTTTATTCTTTTTTTCTCTCCCCGACGAACCGCCGTTTTTTTTTTTTTACAATATTCTGTTTCAATTCTATTCATCTTCCCTTTTAGATTTTTACGCTGCTGTCACCGACAAACACGCTCGGCAATCGTCCACAGAAAATTAACTTTTACAATCCAGTTTTTATGTACATACACAGTATCGTATGCAGTAGACGCGGTGTCGTGTTTTTCAAAATGTTTTTACCGAACCCGTCGTTTCTGAATACGTTTTTCTTTGCGTGTACGAACGTAAAAGTCATACAGCTATTCACAGCGCTACGACAGTGCAGCTCTGCTCGGTCAGACGTGTAAATAATAATTATTAATTTAAACTCGTACAGTATAACATAATCACACAATAATATTTAAGTCAATAAAGAGATTTACATTATATACACTTTAGACTACAAGTACACGCTATACCAGTGGTGTTCCCGTCGGTTGTTTACAGGGTATACTTATACACGGCCCCCCACATGAATTTTTCAACTACGGTACTGTAAATAAATCCGGGCCCTCGTTGTATATTAATATTTGTAATCATCTAATAATTATAAATTATTCTAACATTTAATTTTTTATTTTTACAAAAATTACCTAAATCCCACGGCTTCTTTTGCTGTTATATACACCTCTATAAAATATCAGTTATTTTAGTTTAAAACACGAGTACATTAATTTACTACAGTTTAATATAAAAATCGACATTTTTTAAAAAGTATTTATGTGTAATGAAATACAATGTAAATTATTCAAAATTAAAAATAGCATTTGTACATACAAAAATACAATTGTATTGTACATATTTTTTACATGTAAATTTTGTGGGAATACCCGAATACGAATACCTATTGACAAAATTAAATATATATAATTCCCATAATTATCTCATTTTCGACCAGAAAAATAGTACTAATATGACAGGCGGCACAACATTAATATTTCTATAGCGGCGGACTAATTGCTCTTATCTTCCAGGATTTTTTTCCCTTTTATTTTTTCCAAGAAATGCTCGTGCCGCACGCATCACCCGCCTACACATTTTGTTACAAAAAAATGATGTAGTAAGAAATCAAATTATTCATATACCAATATTGTATAAAGGTATGGTGACTAGGGTGGCACGACTCATGTCTCATTTTATTTTTCTAATTTAAATTAATAATATGTATAGGTGTATTATGTTTTTTCTCGGGCCCCGGGACCATAGTACTCACTGACCCCCCCTTGTGGGGGCCCTGCTTTTACATCCAGTTCCGGTATAATAACGTCAGATGTTTTATATTTTTTTCCTATAGTAAATATAATATAAGGGTAAGACGTATCGATAATATTTGGTCCCGGAAACTTGTGGAATTTTTATTTCGATATTTTTCCGATTTGTAGCAGACCGTAAGCTACGGACGATTTTCATTAAACGGAGAGTTTGAAAACGAATTTTTTTTTTTTAAGTACATATTTTTAAAAAAAAAAAAATGCATATTTCTTAATTTTTTTTATTATGTTTGTCTATATTAATACTTTTAATTTTTTATTTTTTGAAATAATTATTCAATTTTATTTATTTATTATTTTTTTTTACAAAGAATACGGAGAATTATTATCATCTATTCGTATATCTCGATGAATCGCGCTAATGACTGTTAGTTTTATTCAGTTTATTAATTTATATTTTTTCCATTAATAATAATTGATTTTCGCGTATTTTAATACATATTATGTCGCGTATATTTACCAATTTTTTCTTGCATATTTTATAAATTTTACTGCCTATAATTTTCGTCCCTTATTTATGATATAAAAATACGTTTATTTTCGACTCGTTCATTAAAACAGTTTTCTTTCGGTGCAGTTTTGTAAATCGAACGTAACGCGCGCACTACCGGTTTCGCGGGCGAAACAGACACTGTATCATAACGATTATTTTTCTTGACGAATTTTTTTCAACAAAATCTTAAGAGCATACGGCGTAAATTGAGTATAACCTATATGGGAACACCACTGCATACTACGTAATAATACACGCATTCATTGACTTAATCAAATAGAATATACAATATTAAATAATTAATGATACTCTAGCGGATCAATGCACTTTCAAAACTTGCTATATTATGAAAACGACAATGATGTGATACCGAATATTAAAATTACTATAACGTTTCGGGTGAGTATCGAAACGTAACGTTCTGTCTTGTCGAAACATAATAGTGCGTAGACTAAAAAAACGGTTCGGCCACCTAGATTAGCGCCAAAACTCTACATTTTACGATATTAATTAATTATGTATAAATTATTATAACATGCCACGTCTAATTATATGGAGTAGTTTGGTAAATACGTGTTACCCCTGCCTCCCGGCGTTCTCGTCAAATTCGAATACAAACCAAATAGACCTTACAGTGTTTATCGTGTAAAAATAAAATAATTAGGTACGCTGCAGACTTTTTGGTGTGTTATACGTTTTCTTATTATTATTTATTTTTTTTTTTGCATCTAAACATTATCCGTCAGTGGACCGGGAATACGTTTTATATTTTATAAGATGACATATTGCGTAGGTTTTCACACGATAGTTTTGTCGTTGACCGTTGTTGTTGCCAGCGAAAAACGACCTCAGTTTTTGGTCGCCTGTTGTTGTTGAAGCTGCAAGTGTCCGGTGTAGAGATCGCCGTTCAGGTGCAAAACAAACGAATTGGCGTTGTTATTCAGTCCTGCGAAACAACACGAAACAATAAGAATAACAATAGAGTCAGTGTCTTTGATAGAGGGAGATTCTTATATAGGGACACGCGCAGATCACCTAAAAAAAAAAGTATTCCTTTTAAATTTTTTCTATCAGCAGTAACTTCAAAGATAAATTTCTGGTAAATACTATTAGATAAACTATATACGTTAACTAATTGATATCTGCAGGATTCTATATAGCTTACCGTAACATTGTGTGTTACATATTTTTACACTTATCAGAAAACGTCGAATTTATAAACGATTTTTTTTTTTTGTGAATGACGAATCAAAACCATTTAATTAAACGCATACAGAGATACAGTAGTTATTTAAACGTAATATTAGTAGTAGATTGTTGGTTTTATTAATACATATATAAATAGTAAATTGTTTTTTTTCTTATTTCACAAGCAATCGCTCACTGTTCTTTGTTGCTTGTTTACTTCACGCTTTATGATCAAAATCATCATTTACACCAAAGAGTGTTTCGATCCGTAAATAACGCTCCTCTTAATTTAGACCAATTATTATATAATATGATTATTCTTAATGCCTTTACGTTTTTACGTTCTGTCGTTTTAATTATTGTTTTTATTCAAATTGTGTCAATTTAGTTGTTCTTTATTTTTCAAAAAAAAAAATTACCATCGGACTCGAATCAACGAATAAATAAAATAAAAATTTTTTATAGTCAAAAAAAAATATCGGCCTTTTAAAATATTTATGGTGTATTTTCGGTGCTATTGTTACGAGCCGAGTTGACGAAGCTTCGTAGTCGTCGTGTTAATTTAGAAAAATAAAGTAACAGACACAAGTTCTAATTGATTTCACGTTTATTACTTACAAAAAACTGTCAAATTTACAATAATTATTACACTAATGACTACATTTTAATCACTGACCCGGTTGATTATTCTTAATAATTCTTATATACCTACTTAATTAATTAGTACAAACCCTCCCGTACATATTAGTGCTTATTTGATATTTTAATGTATATTCCACTTTAATATAACACTATTAATGCATCATTACAATTGTTTAATAAATAGTGTTATACTTAAACATCCTGAAAATATTTATAATAATAAATCATAACACTATACATTATTATTTCTAACAATGCGTTTTGCAAAAAAAAAATCTTAAATTTATTTGTGCCCGGATAACAGTAATTAATAATTCCGTATCGTCAATACAACGATAGGTAAATGGGAGTGATTAACACAGTTTTATTAAGAGGACGCTATACTGAAAGTAAATCACGTTCGATTTACCGTTACTTCTAGGTGTAAAAACTAGTTAGCGCGAACATAGAACACCGGGGCTACAATCAAAATAAAAACATCAAATTTTGGAACTATATAGAAGAGAACTTAATCTATGTCGTAGCGTTTTATTTTTTTTCATAACTTGTTTCAATTTTGTATTTTATATGTAAAAAAAAACACAAATCACAAAAGTCTAACAGTTAATTACTTAATTTAAAATGACTTAATAAAAAAAAATAAAAACGCTATGACACGGATTATGTGCTCTTCAATGTTGTACTAAAATTTGATCATTTTATTTTGATTGTAGCTCCGGTATTTTATGTTCGCGTAAACCAGTTTTTAGTCTCGTATTTGAGATGTGTAGCATCCTCTTAAACGAAAGATATAATGCGGCAAAGGTAGTGACTGATTGTCCGAACGAGTTGTAATTGTAGTTTAGGGAAATGGCGATGACAAATTCAGTGAACCCGCGAAATGAATTTCTGGTGACGGCACTGATATTGAAAAATCGTTACAAACGTTATACGATATGGTACGGTATATCAATCCACTAGAAAAGAAATCCGAACACACAAAGTCTGCTCGAATAAAGATTTTTACGACGTTTTTAGGTTGCACTGCGATACATCTAATACGTATTGAACAACCAGATGAAATTAATAAGCTGATGAATTTCGTGTGCAAAATTTCCGTCGGGTTGCCGTGGCATAAAACAGTATTGAAAACTATTTCTATCCGTTCTTTTAACCGTCCGAATACGTACGCTCGTATTTATCATAAAAATTAATTATAATATATTTTTTCCAAAAAAAAAACCACGTCTGTTTTCAGTATTGTATTTGTAAATCGAGTACACGATTATTGAAAATTAAGTGTAATATTAGTTGATACGCGTATAACACAGATATTGATTAAAAAACGCGCATAAGTAATATTGTTCGCGTTATGATTAAGTATTACAATCGCGTTCGCTCTGCGTGCCTCCGCCCGAGACAAATCAACGACCGAGTCATTTTTAATTATCCGCCAAGACGGACGAAACAATAATAATTATAACCGAAGTTTGTTATTCGTAGTTTTTACAGGTGGTAGTTCTGAACTTTTTTCCCCCGTCGAAATTCGACGTTTCTGAAGTATGTTTTATATACAAATATTCTTTTGACAAAATTATTGTCTTCACAACAAAAGACGATTACATCAACGTATACTTTTATATTATTCGAAACGGTTACAGATGTGACGGGATTTTTATAAATTACAAAATTAATCCTCCTTCAGGTACTATATGTAAAAACTACAGCAGTTGGTTTCGTTATAAATTTTGTTTTTTTTTTTTTAAATTTCACTTTTATAATACTGATCCGAAAGAAGGAGTTTAGTGTGTCAGTTAGTACGAAAATTGTTTTATACGACGATAATATCGATTAAAAGCGACGAATTTATTTATGCGTATGCAATATTTACTTTAACAAAACGATATTCGTCTGAATTTTAATTTTAATTTCAAAATTGTTTTGTGCTGAAATCGATGATATTGCGATCCTAGAACCGTTTGATTTGTTTTAACAGTAATAATCTTAATAATCTCTTCCCCCGCCCATCCGACGGTTCGTGTTATGCGATGATGTTGAATTATTATCACAATGTTTAGAGACAGACGAGAAAACTATAAATCCAGAAGCATAACTATAAATTTATGGCCCCGGGGCAGTATCAAGTTTTGACCTCTCATATATTTATGCTACCAAAACTCGTAAATTTTTAAAAAAACAATAGTTTTTATAATTACAGTTAATTTAATTTGTGCGATTTTACATTATACGCACCCACCACGGTTTACATTACTGATATAATGATCAAATAAAGTTTGAAAATACGTTTTATTTTTAAAAAAATCAAATAATTAACGTTATTTCTTTGAGAAATTAGAAAAAATTTCTGGTTCAATTTTTTTATTAATTTCTTCGTTCGTGAATTTTAAAAAGCTATAGTTATTTTGGGAAATTTTGCTTTTGATTCTTAAATTTTTGTTGTTTTTTGTTTTTTTTTTTGCTGCTCTACTATAATGCTGCTTGACATTTTGAATTTGTTCATATGGGGCCCTCTAAGTCCAGGAATCTCGTAATCACGCCATAGTATAAATCGTTTTATGGCCTATAAAAGAATAAACTCGTCTACCGTGCGAATAAATCTTATTAGTTTATAACTACGACGGTATTTTTGAAAATATCATACCGGCTTATATCGAGAATTAACAAATGCGATCTGCGTATTTAAAAATACAGTAAAGGCGAAGCTCCGTCATGACGCCAGAAAACCATTTTTTGAAGTTTCGGGTGTTTAAATCTTAATACGTCGGCTCCGTCCACAGCATCGCGGCTATCGTACTATGCGTGCAGAGTTTTTCCAGGCATATCAACAACGAGGATTTCCAACTCGTATGCATTTATCGGAGGAAAATCATAAACGATGTCGCTTTGACATCGGGACGCGAACAATTTTATTCCACACGCGACGTTAACGGGAGAGGAATATTCGTGACGAGACTTTACGGATTTTAATTACACGGCGTTCGCGATCGTTTATTGCGTTTGTTTGCTTGCACGTCTCTATATAACGTGCACATAAACTCCTTCGTTTACATTTCGTTTGCACATAAATCTACAAACTGTATCCGCGGGCTAGGCGTGCACGGCCGACATAATATAGCCTTAGCGGCAATTCGCGGTTAAACGCGAATTTAAAGACCGCGACGGCGTTAAAACAGATAAACCCGCCGTGGTCCAGGATTAAACGCCTCGCGAAATAATGAAAAACTATATACGGCTGCAGCAATATGACAGTTGTACTGCTCCGGGAATAGTAACGCGGGTTTACTGAAATTGCGGTTTTGTTATTAAAATCTAGGTCGACGGATTATTCGTCACCAGTGTGTAGTTTGATCGTCACCGTAACCGTACGCTTTCAAAAGAAAAAATAAATAAATAGGCCGTCATTCAATTCCGCGCGTTTTTAAAACACAATTTTTAATTTTCCGGAATAGGACATTAAAAAAAAAAAAAAAAACAATTAATTTCGAGTGAACGGGGAAAGAAAAGTTGCGAAATCAATATTAATCATTTATACGCGTTCGTTTGTATTATGTGTAAGATAATACATTATAAAAAATAAAACGAATAGTAGCATGTGCCATACAATACGGTCGTATTGTTGATAATAATAAAATATTGATTTCGTCGACGTGAAAACCTATAATTTCTCTAATGAGTTTTGAATAGACAATTTTCAAAATGTGTGCGATCCGTGGCTTATTCTAAGGATTTTCCTTCTTTGCGCTTTTATATGAACCCGTCGTGAATAAAGACGACGAGGGCAGGGGAAGGAGATTCCGGGTTCATATTATCTAGAACGGTCTCAGAAATTCGTTTTGTATCAATGAAACGCGTAATATTCTATATAATCTACCTTTCCTGACTACGCGAAATAAGCCAAATGCGCTTTAGACTGAGTCCGGGTGTGAAAAGAAAATGATAATAATTATTAGTACTAGTGTATCGTGGACATCATTATTCTATCCGTTCGAGCGCGAGTGAACAATATTCTAAATAGTTTAATCATTGTATGTGCACGTAAAAACCATAGAAAAATTTCAATCACTTAAAATAAACCGGATTTAATCCTGATAAGAAATTTGAAACCATCGGTCTTTTATTTCTACGATACGATAGCGGATTTTCGATAAAATTATTCGTCTTTTTTTTAGCATCTATATTGGAACTAATGTTCAGTATACGTAACATAGTTTTAAGATAAATATAGAATTTCCATAATAATATATATGTGAGTGGCTGAGTGAAATATTATATCAGAATTAAATTCGGTTCATTTTAATTGGTTGAATTTTTGTCTGATTCTTGAGCTTAAAATGATTGAAAAAAACACCGTTTTCAATTCCCTTAATCAAGCGTATGCGGTTCTGAACGTTCAACACTATACAAATACTTGTACAGCACAAAATGAAAAATGTGTACGAGGGATGACATATGAAAATTTTGCGGTTTCGAATGACGCACGTATGTAATTATGTCCGCATTATTCGAAAGGGATTCATAAGGCAATACCGGTAAACATTGTTTGAAACGTGTACACGATTTAAGGGGCGCCGATTTGTGTCGCGAAAATTTCGAGAACTTGGAGATTTCGTGTCCAATTTTTCGTGTCACAGCCGTCAATAATTCTCAGTTTTTTTCTACTCGTATGTCCCAAGTTTATTAACTAATTAAGCACATCAATTGTATTATTTTGTTGTAAGTATACTTGCCTCCGTTGATCTGCGAGTTGTTTTTGATGAGTTGGCCTCTGTATACTCCGTTTCTCGTTCTGCGCGTCACGCAAATGGACAAGTTGTTGTTGCCAGATGCACCTATATAATCACATATTATACATAACTAAAAATTCAACAAGCATTTAATAATAATAATAATAATAATAATAATACCTAATAATAATACAACAACAATTTTTTCGGCAAATTTCGTCAATTTAATTTACAGAACGATATCTTTATATTTAATAGAGTCAAATATTTTTATAAATTGTTTGTGGTTTTTATTGTTATTGTAAAATTTATCGCTTTTTTACAATGTTGAATACAGGGAAGTTAAATTATTAGATTTTTTTTTTTAACTATGAATGAATGGATATTAATTAATGGACATTATAATGAATGGATACGTTTTTTGTTTTGATGGTCTTGCAATTTCATCTATGGCATCATTAAAATTCACGTTAACATCGCGATGAATATAAAAAGCTAATTTTAACATATTTGTCTAGAAGAATTTCTCAAATATGTTTGCAAACGATATAGTGTTGAAAACGATTGTTCACCTGTGACAATATAAGCACTGGAAGTACTATGAAGATTTGAAGAAGTTTGGATATTATTGTATAAACGTCAAGACTGCTTTGGAAATATATTTCAATAGCATTTTTGTTCTTGAGTCCAGAAAATGTTTTATGTTACAGTTATATATTTAGTGTAGGTACGACAAATTTAATTATCCGTTTGTTACATGATCATTTAAAAATTAGAATCGGTATATTATATAATCAGCTTACAGTGAATTTCCTATTTAATATTAAAAATAATAAAATGGTTTTATAATAATGACATAACATATGTTATTTACTGTGTTCATAATGTGTATTACACGGATATTTATTTAATATAATTGAATAATTGAATATTTATTCAATAAAATTGAATTGTATTATATGTTATTGCATGAACCCGCAACTTGTATATTTCAAAGAATACAATTACGTTTAAATTCGTTGTACCTACCGATAACATTTTCAAATAGTTCCCACCTTATTAATACTTTGTTAATATTATGTAGTATACCACCTTCTGGCTTCTACCTGTCGGATTATCCTTCGATCTCATTAGGTTCTAGCTAATACAGCATTTTTGATTACTTTCAGTTTTGGTTTTAAGTGTTTTAACATTTTTATTGTAAAATGTCCAACATTGTATGTATTCACGACAAGAAAAGGAGTAGTTATCTTAATTCGACTAACAGATCTTGCCACAAAGGCATGTAAATTAATACAGTCAAAACGTTAAAATCAAAAATTAAACATAATGAACTTCTACAAACATTGAGCTTTGATCCAAGTATGGACGTAAAAAAATTTAGAGGTTTTAAATTTTTTTTTTAAACAGGCCCTTGATAAGGTAAAATTTTTGCTACATGATTGGTAAAAAATATATACATAAAGATAGTTAGGTGGTGGTAGTATGAAAAATTATTTTGCTCCCACTTCATTCAAAATGGCTTGCACCACAACACCACTGGATATGTCAATTTTCAATTCATTTATAATTTATTATGAATCGATAGTATTGAAATGTGTGTGCGTCAAAGCCGCCACAGAAAGACGGAAATCACTGCATCAGTTGTCGTATACGCATATAAATTGACGTTTGCTGTCACTCTACACATTGTCGAGTCAACTCATTCCTACGAATTTGATTTGGTTTTTGGATTGATCTCAATAAGTAATATTATTGCTTTTTCGCACAAAATATTATTTACTTCGTTATTTATTTTTTCTATCCACAGCATACACGGATGGTTAGGTACTTCTTTTCAATACACCACGTTTTTCGGAAAACTGTAAGATTTCGGTAGTTCCAATAATTATTTCCAGTCAAATTGTATTATAAAAACATTTAAGTAGAGCGTAAAAACACTAATATATCGATATATTCGTCACATAATTTTCAAATAAAATTCTTATCGCAGGTGACAATATAGAACTTAATCCAAGTATACATAGGATTTTGGACAATTTCGCTAAAATATACTCATAGATCTATATATTACGTAAATATTCAAAAATGTATAATAATTACAAATACTTTAATTTACAATTATAGACCGGATATCAACACAGAGTTCATTTTTTTGTATATTTGAACATATTCCTTATGTTAAACTTTAACCGTTAAAGAATATTTAGATTATTTAGCACACTTTGGAATATTTTGTAAATTGTGAGAAAAAAAACTTATTTATTTTAATTTTAAAATTATTATTATCAATTTTACTATCAAGATACCTGCAAAAATATTTTCTGAATCATTAACCAATTATATATTTTTTCTTTTGATAAAAAAACGCACAATGATAGTATTACAAAATAAGTTACTGCAATTATTTGTGTGTAGTGAAAATATACAAGAGTTCACTTCATTATAATTAAAATATACCAAAAATATTGTTTTTTTTTTCTGTTTTAATATATACATATTGTTATTTTATATTCCTATTGGAATAATTGCACTATAGTAACAAGTATACTGCAAGGGTATACCTCACTTAAATAATTATTTAAGGAACATTGTAAAAAGCAATAATACTAAATGGCACATTAAAGCATATTGATATTCATTGATAGCTTTTGCACATTTGTAAAAAAATGTTAGGGGAATACAAAGAGAATATTTGTAGGTTTTTTTTTTTTAGAAAACATTAACGTTACATTTTAGGCGTTTTAAGAAAGTATAAGTCCGGAAGATATTTATAACATATAATAAATGAATGTATATTAAAATTTTATTTTTAGATTTTAAATAATGCAATAAGAATATAATATTTTTATATTTAATTGTGATTGTGCAGATTTTATAAATGTATTTTAAAAATAAGAGGTTTACATTTGTTGATTTTCATCATTGTGTAAAATAGTGTTAGTGCCGAATGATGGTGTCGTGTATCGGTTTATTTTAATATGTTTTCAGGAAATCTGCAAAAATCGTTATAAATTTATGAAAATTATGTCGACTAAAAGCGATTCATCGTTATGAATTACTCTTGATATGATTGCAGTGGATCTTAAACATTTTACATGCATATTATATTGTTAAATATTAAAATGTAAATTTTAATAATATTTTATTTGATTAAATATAGATATTATTTCAGTGATCTATCGTATAATTATTGTTGAAAAAAATTTTTTTTTTTTTTAATACTCGGGGAGAGTAACTAGTTACCTGAGTAGGAATACATTGCTCCGACTATGTTCAAAAATGTTGAAAATCGTAATCACAATTTCCCCATGATAAACATTTGAAATTTTTCGACAAAGCGTATTTTATTTATTGTGGAAAATTACAAATGTTCAAAACTATAACGGCCCCGGAGTCTTGAAAATTTTACCAAACATGTAACTTTGTACTTGAAAAAAATTTTTGACATTTTGGGCTTTTTATAGCATTTAAAGTCTTTGAGGTTAAAATTCATAAAAGACGTCAGTTTTGGTTTAATAACCGAAGTATTTCGAGTTTTTCGACAGACTGAATATTATTTTGACGGAAAACAGCAAATGGGATTAAACATTTTTACCTACCTACAAGTAGCTAACTTCATCAAAGGTCAACGGATCCAGTGGCTAGGACATATCCTAAGAAGACAACGTAATACAAATTGCGGCTTATTGGGAAGGGAAAGGAATATGAAGACCGACACGACAAGAAGAAGATCCTAAGAAGAGAAGAAAACGACCCGGTACGGGTTGCTTTCGAATGGAAACCTACGGGAAAACGACCAAGGGGACGTCCCAGAAAGAGGTGGATTGATGGAGTGACGGAAGACCTAAAGACAATGGGCATAGAAGATTGGCATGAAGTTACTCAAGACAGAGAAAAGTGGCGGGATATTGTAGTGACGGCTAAAACTCTTAGAGAGTAGAATGGCCAGGAGAAGAAGAAAAAGAAGACAAGTATATTGTAAGAAATTAAACTGATGTATTAGATATTAATGTTAATCGTTTATTACGTATTCTACACACACACACACACACACACTATATTATTATATATGTGTGTAATAAATAAAATTACACCGCAGCTCAGCTCGGAATCGTTGCGTATCGAACGCAATGATTTGAAATCGCTTTCAAATTTACAGTAGGTTTAATAACAAAACGCTAAAATCTTTATCCGCGCGAGCGACATTTTAAATCTGGCTCAGAAAAGTGAATTTTTTTTTTTTTCTATTTTTTTTTTTGTTCCACCGAAACGCGATTTTTATTACGTTTTTGTTAGTTTTTTTTCTATTTCGCCGTACCTCTGTCTGTCGATGTGCGAAATATTACGAAGAAAATTCGCGCGGGTACCTACGGTAATTTTCATAAAAGGAAACGTGTGCAGCCTCTGACTCGTTTGCCTTTGACCGCGCACAATAATCACGTTTCGCGAACATCACAGCTGCAGGCAACCCTTTGTGAGCGCAGTTCGCGCCAACTTTTCGAAATACGATGTATTTATATTTTCCGTTAGAACTCGGTGTACCTACCAGATATCCGAGGCAGACGTATATCGCGTTTCACGCCATCGCGGAAACACTGTTCCGTTCTCTCGGTTATATTTACTATTATGGGATGACAGTATATACGCGCGAGACTAGGACCGGCGGCTATAACAAATGACGACGGAGAGCACCGGCGTGAAAACCGTCTGTGAAGAACTACGTGTACGTAAATAGAATACGATCCGTCATTGCTGATCTTATACACCACTGTCATTACAAGTTGAAAAAAAAAACCGTCTAATTCGTAAAGAAAAAATTACCATAGCTTTTCATCAATATGAGTTGTAATGCAATACCGTGTTAAATGTTTAAATATTTCAGCGTCCAGTAAAAATTCGTTTTCAAACTTCTGAACACATAAATAATATACAAAACACAAAATATTAGTATGCATAAAGGTTTTTAATTTAACGCATTGACTCTGTTATATTATAATGATGACTTGTTTTACTATAACTAGGGACTAGGGACTTCATGCCCTAAAAAACCTTAAAATATACATGCATTTATGCCCTAATGTGCAAAAAAAAACCATTCCTTTCCCATTTTTAGAGACTTTGGATTTTGTCGGTCCATTTTAACTGGTATGGTTAAAAACGTCTGACGTACACGACTCATAGGTGTTGATTGTCCTAGTTAGTATATACGTAAAAAACGAATCTGTAATATAAACTTTACCTAATTTTTGTCACATTCATTGTAAAATTTATTTTAAATTATTCATTAAAGTTTTTTATTTATTACTTTTGTATTTCATTTCCATTTTTTTTTAATATATTCGATTATTACTGTTAATTTTCCTGTTTGTTATTCTCGCCATGATTTCAAAGTATATTCTTCTTTTTGTTTTGTATTATTACTTAAGACATTGATTTTGTTTGTTGTGCTCTTTCTTTTTGAATTTCTTGTACAACACTGAATAACTTATTTATTATATAACGATTCAGCCTCATTAATATAATATCAAACGCGTAACAAATGCGTTTATTATAAATAATTTAATGTCTGAATAAATGTTGTTGGACACAATATTGATGTTATGGAGATACTATTATTATTAGTGATGTGATGAACCCAGATTTTTTATGTCGAACCGAAACCGATCGAAAAGTATAACGTACTCGAATCGAACGATTTTTTTTTATTTGAACCCAAATCGAACCGAACTGTTGAATTTAAATTTCTATTTAAAACCGAATTCTAAAAAGGATTTAAATTTTAAAATAATCTAAAACATCTTAGTAACTAGTCTAAGTAAGTTTTGGACAAATTCAGCTTGAATTTCTTTTTCCAGTGTACGATATTCGATCGAACCGTTTTGTGTTTAGCTCGGTTCGAACCAAACAATTCGTAACATCACTAATATTATTATTATTATTATTATTATTATTATTATTATTATTATTATTATTATTATTATTATTATTATTATTATTATTATTATTATTATTATTATTATTATTATTATTATTATTATTATTATTATTATTATTATTATTATTATTATTATTATTATTATTATTATTATTATTATTATTATTATTATTATTATTATTATTATTATTATTATTATTATTATTATTATTATTATTATTATTATTATTATTATTATTATTATTATTATTATTATTATTATTATTATTATTATTTATTATTATTATTATTATTATTATTATTATTATTATTATTATTATTATTATTATTATTATTATTATTATTATTATTATTATTATTATTATTATTATTATTATTATTATTATTATTATTATTATTATTATTATATTATTATTATTATTATTATTATTATTATTATTGTATTTTCGTCCAAATGATTTATGTGAAAAAAAAAAACCTCGGGTACATTTTGCGTAGTTCGCCCAAACGAATAACCAGTGTTGAGACTTATCTAGATAAATTTACCTAGATAATAATATTTTTTTATCTTTTACCTCATCTAGATGAAATTTTTTTTACTTATCTGAAGGTTATTTTAGATAAAAAAAATCATTAACTTTCTTGTAATTATCTAGATAAAAATGTTTAACCAATTTACTTAATTTTTTTTTAGTACTTTTGTAATAAATAAGAACAAATTTCCTGGGAATGTTTCCAGGGAGACTTGGACACACACACACATATATATATATAAATATATGTATGTGTGTAACAATGTATACCTGTATATTATATACCCCTTGTAATAACTAATAACACGATTATTCAAATGATTTATAATTTTTATCTTATATTTTATCAAAAAAAAAAAAATTCACTCATCTATTATCTTGTCTAAGACGGTTTAAGTACATGTCATCTTTATCCGTATCCAGACGATTTTTAGCAAACAATATTTTATCTTTATCTAGATAAATTTTCACTTATCTTGTCTGAACACTGCGGATCACGACCGTACAATTGTAACAATAATAACACCGACCTGTCGACGTCGATGTGTTGATGTCCATTTCGACCACGTCCTCGTCGATCGACGACGGCGAGCATCGTCTCGAGTCCGGCCTGTACCGCACCGCGTTGGCCGCCGTCAACGGCCGCGTATTCCCGTCGTCGGGCGCCGCCTGTGCCGCAAACATTTCGTCCTCGCTGGAACAGCTGGCTGGCGGCGGCGGCGAAGTCCGTTCCGTTTTGATGCGCTTCGCCGCGGACGCGGACGGCGGCGACGGCGACACCGCCTCGTCCCCTTCCGCGTTCCCGTCCTCGTCGTCATCTTCGCTGTTGTTGTTGTTCGACGTCCTCTTCTTTCCCAAGTTCAACGCTTCGCTCTGTTCCGGCACCGAAGCCGACGCCGCCACGATCGGTCCCTTGTACGCCGGCGTCAAGTTCAGCGCGGCCACCGCCGTGTACGCCGCCGCAGCCGACGCGGTCGCCGGCAAGTCTGTGAAAACGAGTTTTTTTGTACTTTATACGAGAAGAGAAGCAGTGTTTTTTTTTTCGTTAAAAATTCCATTTTAGATTCTGAGCGATGAATCTATTGTTTTTACAATGATGTGTTTTTTTTTTTTTTATGTCTGTACCCAAAAATTCTATACCAGAAGGAATGCTCCGATCTGTTCGGTCACAGTTTTTTTTCCGGCAGCAAATCGCATCTAATTGGTACTTTAGAGAGGTCATTTTTCAATTTTTTCAAAAGCACCTAAAATTATAATTCAAAAACTACCAAAAAAATTTTTTTTTTTTACGCTTGTACCAAAAAATTCTACCAGAAGGTGTGCTCCGATCTTTATTACGCTCACAGTTACATTACGGTAGCAAATCGCATCTAGTTGGTACTTTAGAGAGATCATTTTTTGATTTTCTTAAAATCACATAAAAATATAACTAAAAAACCACCGAAAAAATAATAATTATATATATATATTTTTTTTTATGACCGTGCCCAAAAATTCTACCAGTAGGAGTATTTCTATCTCATCGGTCACATTTTGTTCCCGACAGCAAATCGCATCTAGTTGGTACTTTAGAAAGGTCATTTTTCGATTTTCCCAAAACCCTCTAAGACTTTAACTCAAAAACTACAAAAAAATTAATTTTTTATAAGTTTATTGTAAGAAATTATATTAAAAATTACTATTAATTATTATATGCTCTATACATACTCTATTATCATATAGTATTAATAACAAATAGTATAACACCGGAGTTCCGCTCAGAATCGTTTTATCGAATGCCATGGTTTATCATTGCCTTCAAATTTAGAGTGATAAAAATACACTCTAAAATCTTACCCCGAGTAATTCACTTAAACAACATTCACAACACCCCGCGGCTCGTCGTTACCTTTTAAATTTTTTACTTTGTAAGAAACATTCAATTTTACGTTATGACATTACATTTACTTTTGACATTACGAGAAACTTAATATTTTTAATTGAATCGCGCAGTTCTCGATAAAATAATATTATACTCTCCCCGCCTCCCTACTAAAATTCTGAATGAGCCTCTGGAGTACATTATAATAATTACTGTTTTATAATTTACATATAATAAAAAATAAACGTTAAACAGTGTTTTCTTGAATAATATATATAATTAAATGTTCCCCAGATAATAATTTTGCATTCTTAAATTTCGTCTTTTCGTACATTATATATGTACATAAGATGCTGTACGTAATCGCATCGTTTACCGGTTACAGTGTCTAAATATATGTGTAGATGTTCATGAGATTTGGTAATAAAAAAAAAGAAAAAAATGTTTAAAATAATTCGTCGCAAATAACACAGCGCTCTAATAATAATAATACTCTGAGCGGTATTCCAATTGTTAAAATATACAATTTAAATACCGAAGAGTTAAAGAGAAATAACAATACAAAAATTCTTTATTCTCCGTGTAATTTGTTTTTAAATTAAAAACACAGGTCAAATGACATGGGAGTTTTATTCATTTTTTTTTTTTTTAACGATATTGTTCCTCTTTTTAATTTAAATAATAATAGAATAAAAAAATGGTCAAACTGACACGGAAGACGGATGGAATATTGAAGATTACCGCTTTAAGAACGTGTTTGAAAATATCAGTATATATAGGTTGATTCGGTTTTTTTCTTTTTCAAACAGAACATCACGGCAAAATTGCTTATTTATATAAAAAGCGTTTTATTATTCAGTAATCGCGCGTTGTACACGAGACAAAGACGGATTCGCTGCGAATCGAAACGCTTATCAAACTTATCCGACATTCCTTCAACATTATACGATCACTTCGGATTATGTATAATATGTAATTAATTAATTTTTTTCGTTTAAACAAGCGCACGAAATTTGAAACGGGAATATTACAAGATTATTGTGTAAGACGACCGAAGTCAACAGTAAAAATTACGCGGTGATCGTTTGGAAACTTGTACCGGTCTTCAATGCAAATAATTTTGGTCCGGTCCGGTCTAAAAGAAAAATATCGTGGTTCAGTCTAATACGACATTCGGTCCGGTCAAAGTTTTCTAAAAAAATTTTTAAAAATAGCAGATTGTCTGCTACCGGTTTTGGCCACGTCTTACGACTGGTTCGATTCGATCCGTCAAAGTACGGACTGTGCATTACGACGACAAGGAGTGATATTCGTTTTTTTTTTCAATAATTTTCGAATAATTAACGTATTACACATTTTGATATTTCGTTTTGTTTTTTTTTCTGTGTTCGCCACTCGCATTCGTAACGAATTTCTGTACAAGTAATCCTTCGTTTGTATATCGTTTGCTGTAATAATAACGCGCGAATGCGACGCGCAGACATGTTATTTAATATATAATTTTTCCGAGAGAGTATAAAAAAAATAAAAAGAAGCAAAACCCGAACGAGTTTTTCTGTCCGACGTTATACCTACGCGATCGTGATTTATGTTCGGACACGTCGAATGAACGGCTACAGCAAACGAGTTTGTGTATCATACAGTAAAAAATAAAATAAAAGTTTTAAATTAATTCCGCGGCCGTTTCTCGCTCGGCACTCGCACCACGCAATAATTCGTTACGTTAATTCACCTTGTCCTGTTTTTGTCTTTTGACGAGGTGAAATCCCACTCGAATATACCAGACATTTATTTTAATTTAATTAAAACCGCCGTTTAACAATGATAATATTATTATCACGAACCGTCCGGTCCGGTACCTGTGCTGGACGTTGAAATTGGCGGTGACATTCGACGAAAAACAAAAACGATATACCGTCGTGTGCGAAAAGAGCTACGTGAAATATGAGGCAGTCCAAAGTGCACTTGGTCGTTTGTCATTCTATACATAAGTATCGTTTCATTAATCTAAAGCTGTGATAATTGGATTCGTAATAATTGATTTTTAACGAAACACGTTTTTTTTTTCTATTTCAAAATAAATGTCCCGTGTAAATTCCAAACATTTTACAAAATGCCGAAAGTTTTTTTTTATTTTTATTTTATGATTATAATATTTGTAATATGTTATTTCTATGATATTTAAATAATAGAATTTACCGTGTTAAAAAATACATACGGTTTGTCAAAACGTCGAATTTTCACCAGTTATTGCACGTTTTGACTATACATATAGGTAAAAACGGATACAATACGTTTTAAAATTCGTTGTGTGCGATTTTTGCGAAAAGGGTTTGTTTTTCAAAAAAAAAAAAAGCTCTTCTATTTGAAAAATTAAAAAGGTAGTGAGCCGCGGGGTGTTGTGGATATACGTAGCTTAAGTGATATCCTTGGATAGAGATTTTAGAGTTTTGTTTTTATTATAAATTTGAAAGCAATGATAAATCATTGCAGTCGATAAAACGATCCTGAGCGTAGCTTCGGTGTAATAAATAAACGAAAAAATAAACGACAATCGATTGAGACGAAATTGCATTTTTAGCGTTTTTATGTAACTTTTGGTAGTTTTTCCTGACTTTTGAAAAAAGTATTGAGAAAATCGAAAAATGACCTGTTTAAAGTACAAACTAGATGTAATTTGCAATTAGAAAAAGTGCTACACGAAAAGATCGGAGCACTCTTTCTGGTAGAATTTTTGGGTACAAGCAGAAAAAAAAACACATCGTTGTAAAACCAATACATTCTTCGCTCCGCTCAGAATCTAAAATGTAGTAATAATGTTTTATTGCTTTAATCTAAGGTAAATTACTAACTATATATTACGAGGGATTTAATTTAAAACTGCTATATAACTTCAATATTTTACGTCGATTATTCTTAAAAATACAAACAATTTTATATTTTAAAAAGTAAAAACTATTTTTATGTATATGTACGTGACAACCGTAAAGTGTGAACGATAAGCGCGGATATCGTTATTTTGGAATTTAAATAAAACTAAAATTATGATTTTATTATTAAAGAATGTAAATCATGTCGTAAATTCTGAAGAATTTCTCACATATCAAATAATTCAATTCCAAAATGTGTGACGTGAAAATATTTTATTAAGTCTAATTTAAATTAATTTTGGTAATAAATGGGACAAGTACCATTAATTAGAAAAAAATTAAAACCTTTGACTTGCATTATATCGTATACGTTACCATAACACGATATTATGTAATAAAAATAGAATTTGCTCGTCTTGTAAAAAAAAGTTAATGGAAATAGAAACAGCAGTTGCTCCCATATGAAATGTATGGAAAATAATCCTTTTTTATAACTGCGAAAATGGAAATTGACTGTTCTGAAATAAAATTTACGTTTTGCAATATACAAAACCCGTCAATATGTAAACATTTTTTAAAAACTTTTTTTTGAAAATTCCACGTTTTTACTTAAGCTTTTCCTCATTTATTATAAACATAATTCTACAATAGTTTATGTCCACTACGAACATCGTAATTATTACTTTGATAGAAAACACGACGTTTCAAATAGTGTTTCATGATTAATTGATAATTAAACACAGCGCTTATATTTCACGTGAAACCACACGAAAAATGATTTCAACAACATTCCCTAATCGTCAAATACTTTTGTTTTCCTCAAATATATAATAATCAAAAATGGAAATCATAATACTGTTTGTCTTTCGACACAAAATATTAAAAGTATATTCAAAATTATGCGATGCATTATAGAATGTATTTTGATTTTACCAGAGTTAATTGATCTCTTCAAATTTTGGTTTTAAGTGGAAATTCCATGCGGATTTTAATATTATATCACATGATGAATTTTACAGAAATTCAATTAAATTCTCTATAGTAGAATATTTGTAAAAAAAAATTGTTTTTTTTTCTTTTTGAAGAACACGAATAAGAACACGAATTTTTAATAATTTTCCAATTTCGATTGTCCTGCATGATTTTTGACAATACATAATACATTTGTACCGAATTCGTCACTTGGTTATACTATAAGGAAGAATTTTTTCACACGATAGAGATTTGTACGTTTTCAATTAAATATTATTTTAAATGCTATAGTATTTTTCTTTTGTTTTGGCGATAAAAAAAATATTCATTTGAACGACACAATAAATATTTAAAAGAAATTTAACTGGTTTTCAAAAATTTGAATGCTCTCGTACGTTCTCGAAATTGTATGACTTTTCATTTTTTGTCTGAATCAATGATAAATAACCACCCTTCATAAATATCATTCGCGCTCCTCTCTCTATCGACTCATAACCAAACTAGTCACTGTAACGCGTCTCTCCATTCAGAGATGGCGCAACGAATACATCCTCAATACAACTTTTGCATCTTGTGACAAAGTTATCGAGTTCAATCATCTTCTACATTCTAATATTCTAAACGTAATAATAAAACTGTAACCTAAAAAAAAAAAAAACGATCTGTAATAATTAGAATAATGTCAATCATTGTGGTATCTGTTCGAATGTTATGTTTATGTGGATTTATAATAACAACAAAAGAAAAATGGCTCATATTAAAATACGATTTTATTATGTCATGCTAAATTTAAATATTTTGAGAAAATTCCAAAAAGTCGACAAAATAATATTGTAGTCAATTAAATTTGTGAAACAAAAAAATTGTCACCATAAGTATTATTATAAAATATATACATTTATGACTTAAGTACTTTGCGACTTTTAAACCAAATTTCAAACATCACCCAAAAACGTAATTTTAATAAGAATAAAATATTTCTATGTCGTGATCATTTAAAAAAATATTTTAAACAATTATTTTGTTTATTATATTATAATACTCATAATTAAAGCTAACACAACGAAATTAATAGAATAATAAATTGTTTTGAATAAATACTAACGTAAATGAAGGTAAAACAGTTATATTTATAATTTTCTGAAATTTATTTTTAAATAAAATAATTATACTTCGAAAAAATCACACATCTATCATTTATCAGAGTTTCTAATTACACTGTGTTACGTTTTACAAATCGAATTTTATTTAAAATCATTTCGTTTCACCGATTATATTTATGCTGTAAATTTATAATAATATTTTTGACACTTGGTGTTTATTTTAATCACTCACTAGGAATTGGCATTCTCGGCAACGCGGTTTGGTTTGCTCTGACGATGTCCATCCACATCAGCATGCTGAGGAGCTCTGGAAAGGAAAACAAACACGTTCAAAATTATTTAAAATAAAAAGTTCGAAAGCGTTTTTCCTCGAAATATCAAAATTTATTTCATGAATAATACATAAACATTCTTTACAATAATAAAATAATCTTTTTCACTGAGTTGTTCCACATATTTTTCCTAGTGTCCCCACATCTCATTTTTCATTTTTTTTCCGAGGAGCTGGGTGGTGTATATATTATTTAAATGTTACGATTTTTCGGCGAGGCATTTCAATAATTTTATAAATTTTTTTTTCTAAATACTTTTTAAACATTTTTTTCGTTCAAAACTGCGCACGGGCGAAGTCGGGTAATTAAGCTAGCGAAGCCGGAAAATTAGCTTATTGTTTTGATTGTTTTCTTGCTTATCGAAATAGAAATGTAAATAAAAAATGTTGAGATTTAAAATTTAAATCACATTCCTAAGTAATTTTTAATGTACCAAATCTCTGAAGACACTATTAAACTTGAAAATGTTTTAGATTTTTTTTCCAAATTATTAATATTGTTCCAAATACTTCTCTGAGTGTCTCCGCTTTGCCCATTTTTTTATTTTTTGTCTGAGGTTGGGAGGGGAGGGGATGTGTTATATTTAAATGTTACAGTGTTTCGGCGTTTTTCAATAATTGCGACTTGTGGACACTCGGAAAAATATTTACACTCTGTGAAAATTTTTTTTAAAAAAAGACTATATATATATATATATACGTATAAGGATTAAATTTTCGTTTAAAACTGCGCACGGGCGAAGCCGGGTAATTCAGCTAGTATGTATATATATATATATATATATATATATAATGTATGTGTCTCCTGAAAAATTTTAAATGTGTCTTGGGACATATTCATTATTGTGTATTTTAGATTGTATTATTCCGTGTTACGTGTACTATACGCAGATTTAACGTTGGGTACAAAGAAAAAAATACATGATGTGACAATGCCGGGGAGGAAAAAAAATCACCGGTAAATCTATTTCGAAAACGCATTTGCATATTAAAAGACCCCGGAAGGTGTCGATACAGCTATACGACTCGGTTATTGTAAAATAATGCGAGAATTCTCTTCTCATCTCCTGTACAACGATCGATGATCGTCAACGATTCATATACAATATATTATGTTCGTCCGACTTCGTATTGTACCTATATACGTACTCCGAGGCGTCACGACAATATAACTGACCTAACCTCGTCCTCGTCCCGACCCAACGGAATCCGATACGATATTTACGTATTTATCATAATAATAATCATACATAACAACAACAACAATAATAATAATAATAATAATAATAATAATAATAATAATAATAATAATAATATAATAATATTATTATTATTAATAATAAAGTGTCACGCGTCGTCTTACAAATGAACAATATGAAATAAGGACAGAAAGACGAGCGGGTTATCAGGATGCGAAGATCGCGATCGATTGACGCCGCGCATAGATAAACGCGTACCTATACACACAAATAGGTATAATGTATCGAAAGCGTAGACGTGATGTGTCATTATTGCCAGTAACTCCCCCGTTCGGTCAAGACCAACAACAACGCACAGACACGGAGGACATTATATTATTGTAGAGTATACCATGTATTTCCTTTGAGTTAATCCTAAACATTATCGTTTTGAGAAGGTTCAATGTTTAGAAAAAAAAAATATTCTATTATTCGCAAAAAAGTATTCACGAAAATAATGCTGATAAACGCGCGTCGCGTATAAAATAATTAATCTTAAAATAATATTCGGGCTAAAGATAACGTGGGAGGTTTTTTTTTTGAAAACGTTCCATACATTTTTTCAACTAATTTTAATCTACATGACCGAATTTCACATAAATACGTATACTATTACTGACTTAATGTTAACTACCTACAAATACGTTCTTCAATACGTATTCTACAATCCATATTAATTATAAAATTAACGATAAATTATTAATTTATAGTGTGTATTATTTGTTTTTTATATTATTATTGATAATGGCAAAATTTTATTACCAATTGCCGTCAGGATAAAACCAATATAGGCATATTATTATATCGTACGGCTATAATATTTTTATTATAACAAATAATACATTTAATAATAAAATAATAATACGGCTAATAATAATAATAATACTTTTTCCATTATTTTCGTTATAATAACAGTAATATGGCGTTGTTTATAATGACGAGTTATTTCTTAATTCACACTATAATATGAGTAAAAGTTTAGGATTATTTGTATATACAGGAACGCTATATTAAAATTATTATAATACAAATACGTATGAACTTTTACTCTTATTATAGTGTGAATTAATAAATAACTTATAACTTTTTAAATACTGGAAATGATTTTATTTTTAAACGAACCTGTAATAATAATAATATTTTTCGTCGTTGTTTATAATAATTATCGCGTCGTAATTATTCGAAAACATTTGGTAAACGGTACGACGTGTGCGCGCCCATGTCGATTATATAGACTCGCGATGAATTGACGTCAATCACAACGGGGCCGCACGACGCGATCAATAATAAAATTGTTGTAATTTATTGTGCGCACACAAGAGCACGTGAAATTTGCATAAACGCGGATCGGTTAAATGCGCGCATAAATTTCCTTTTATTTTTCGTATTCGATAAAACGCGGCGGACGGGATTGGCTGTAGTTTAAGACGCGTAAGGATTTGACTCGATCGCGATTAGAAAACAAATAGTGTTTTTATGAGGACGTCTCAAAAAAATAAATAAATAAATAAAATAAAATTTATTATTTTCGGTATGGCAAAAAAGAGATTGCGATTAGAGCGAGTTGGAATGGAAAATTTGTCGCGTGAAATATTTTAAATCGATAGTAGGCACGAAGTTTTTTTGGTGGAGAGACAAGACTTCGGTTAAATAATACAAAAATTTCCAGCTGTGTTCCCATACATTTTTTTCTTCTTGAGCGCTTAACATCATTAATTCAATTCCATTAGTGATGAAATTGAATTTAAATGAATTTTTTTTGCTCTTGGAATACAATTTTCACTGGTCATTGAATTTGCTGCGTCTACGTGCAAATTCCAGTCACGTCTATGATCACTGCTGCCTACACCAATATGGACATATCGTGATAACGCGAATGTGGTTGTCGAGATGTACAGAGTGTTTCACGAAGGTCTGACAAATGTGTCAAGTGTCAAATGACAATTTTATCAAATCTATATGCGAGACACCCTGTATATAGTGTCCGAAATAAGACAATTTTCCTAGCAAAAACATATTCATTACACCAACAGATTATTATTGTCAGTTCGACGTCCAAACGAATTTTAGTAGGAAAAACATTTTGGTATATATATGTATAAAAAAATAAAAATAAAAAATTGCGAATCATAAACGGAATTTATGCTATACTTGTGGTTTTCTATAAGTATGTGTATTTATGATATTTTACTATCTAAATCTTTATATATATATAGGTACACGTCACACGGATTTTGCAATACATTATATTATACTATATATATATATATATATATAGGAATCGAAAGGTATGCACGTAACTATTATTTATTATGGATTAGAAGGATTATATTGAATTTAGGTTTATATAGTATTTCAATAAATGACTTTTAAAAAAGTATTACAATAGAATTATACAATATTAAGATTCAACTGTTGTGTTCGATTGTTTTCGTGCCACGTTTTTGATTTATAAATACTACAAAAGCGAGATGTTTATTAAAATTAATTAATATTTAATGCGAGAATTCTCTTCTCATCTCCTGTACAACGATCGATGATCGTCAACGATCCATATACAATATATTATGTTCGTCCGACTTCGTATTGTACCTATATACGTACTCCGAGGCGTCACGACAATATAACTGACCTAACCTCGTCCTCGTCCCGACCCAACGGAATCCGATACGATATTTACGTATTTATCATAATAATAATCATACATAACAACAACAACAATAATAATAATAATAATAATAATAATAATAATAATAATAATAATAATATTATTATTATTAATAATAAAGTGTCACGCGTCGTCTTACAAATGAACAATATGAAATAAGGACAGAAAGACGAGCGGGTTATCAGGATGCGAAGATCGCGATCGATTGACGCCGCGCATAGATAAACGCGTACCTATACACACAAATAGGTATAATGTATCGAAAGCGTAGACGTGATGTGTCATTATTGCCAGTAACTCCCCCGTTCGGTCAAGACCAACAACAACGCACAGACACGGAGGACATTATATTATTGTAGAGTATACCATGTATTTCCTTTGAGTTAATCCTAAACATTATCGTTTTGAGAAGGTTCAATGTTTAGAAAAAAAAAATATTCTATTATTCGCAAAAAAGTATTCACGAAAATAATGCTGATAAACGCGCGTCGCGTATAAAATAATTAATCTTAAAATAATATTCGGGCTAAAGATAACGTGGGAGGTTTTTTTGAAAACGTTCCATACATTTTCAACTAATTTTAATCTACATGACCGAATTTCACATAAATACGTATACTATTACTGACTTAATGTTAACTACCTACAAATACGTTCTTCAATACGTATTCTACAATCCATATTAATTATAAAATTAACGATAAATTATTAATTTATAGTGTGTATTATTTGTTTTTATATTATTATTGATAATGGCAAAATTTTATTACCAATTGCCGTCAGGATAAAACCAATATAGGCATATTATTATATCGTACGGCTATAATATTTTATTATAACAAATAATACATTTAATAATAAAATAATAATACGGCTAATAATAATAATAATACTTTTTCCATTATTTTCGTTATAATAACAGTAATATGGCGTTGTTTATAATGACGAGTTATTTCTTAATTCACACTATAATATGAGTAAAAGTTTAGGATTATTTGTATATACAGGAACGCTATATTAAAATTATTATAATACAAATACGTATGAACTTTTACTCTTATTATAGTGTGAATTAATAAATAACTTATAACTTTTAAATACTGGAAATGATTTTATTTTAAACGAACCTGTAATAATAATAATATTTTTCGTCGTTGTTTATAATAATTATCGCGTCGTAATTATTCGAAAACATTTGGTAAACGGTACGACGTGTGCGCGCCCATGTCGATTATATAGACTCGCGATGAATTGACGTCAATCACAACGGGGCCGCACGACGCGATCAATAATAAAATTGTTGTAATTTATTGTGCGCACACAAGAGCACGTGAAATTTGCATAAACGCGGATCGGTTAAATGCGCGCATAAATTTCCTTTTATTTTTCGTATTCGATAAAACGCGGCGGACGGGATTGGCTGTAGTTTAAGACGCGTAAGGATTTGACTCGATCGCGATTAGAAAACAAATAGTGTTTTTATGAGGACGTCTCAAAAAAATAAATAAATAAATAAAATAAAATTTATTATTTTCGGTATGGCAAAAAAGAGATTGCGATTAGAGCGAGTTGGAATGGAAAATTTGTCGCGTGAAATATTTTTAAATCGATAGTAGGCACGAAGTTTTTTTGGTGGAGAGACAAGACTTCGGTTAAATAATACAAAAATTTCCAGCTGTGTTCCCATACATTTTTTTCTTCTTGAGCGCTTAACATCATTAATTCAATTCCATTAGTGATGAAATTGAATTTAAATGAATTTTTTTTTTTTTGCTCTTGGAATACAATTTTTCACTGGTCATTGAATTTGCTGCGTCTACGTGCAAATTCCAGTCACGTCTATGATCACTGCTGCCTACACCAATATGGACATATCGTGATAACGCGAATGTGGTTGTCGAGATGTACAGAGTGTTTCACGAAGGTCTGACAAATGTGTCAAGTGTCAAATGACAATTTTATCAAATCTATATGCGAGACACCCTGTATATAGTGTCCGAAATAAGACAATTTTCCTAGCAAAAACATATTCATTACACCAACAGATTATTATTGTCAGTTCGACGTCCAAACGAATTTTAGTAGGAAAAAACATTTTGGTATATATATGTATAAAAAAATAAAAATAAAAAATTGCGAATCATAAACGGAATTTATGCTATACTTGTGGTTTTCTATAAGTATGCGTATTTATGATATTTTTACTATCTAAATCTTTATATATATATATAGGTACACGTCACACGGATTTTGCAATACATTATATTATACTATATATATATATATATATATATAGGAATCGAAAGGTATGCACGTAACTATTATTTATTATGGATTAGAAGGATTATATTGAATTTAGGTTTATATAGTATTTCAATAAATGACTTTTAAAAAAAGTATTACAATAGAATTATACAATATTAAGATTCAACTGTTGTGTTCGATTGTTTTCGTGCCACGTTTTTTGATTTATAAATACTACAAAAGCGAGATGTTTATTAAAATTAATTAATATTGTCTAAACCGATTATAGAAATAGTTTGTATATTAATTTTTTTTTTTTTTTAATAAATAATTTTTTTTCGACATAAACGTAATTTTTGTTCGATATAATAGAAAATGTAAAATATATCGTTGTGGAAGACGAACAAAAACTTAAAAGGCGTCGAAAACTCTTGAAAACTGACCTTAAATTCAAGGACACGAACACAAAAATATTAATAGTAGCTACACTAGCTCCGATTTTGGTAGAACGTGAAAAACAGTATTTTCTTCTCCGTGTGTGTCATAGACGAATAGATAAGGAATGCGAGTTTAACGTCCTTCGATTAGGTACAATATATTGTTGAAGACTTATAATACGTATATCGAGACAAAAGTAATTCAAGGAAGTGAAAATGTCGACATTTAAACCAAAATGAAGCAATCGTACGTTCGCATCGCCAACTAACAAAAAAAACACGATATTGCAGCACAAGGATAACTTAATACGAATAATACCAATGCGGTTACTACACAAACAGAGGTCATAATATACCTATAGAAAAATTCAGCACAGAACCACGAAAAAAATAAAGAAAAATAAAACGATAAAAAATAAATGAAAATTGCGATATATTGTATATACTTACTATATTGCACAGACATACAGTATACACATTAAAAGATTTTTAAAAAATAATCAATTTTCCTAAAACTTTTTTGGTATTTATTTGTTTAATTTATCACTAAATATCATTGGTAGTTTAAATTTTTAACGAATTTCGTTCTCGATTGATATAATGGCAAATTCAAAAAGTATTATTGAACTTATTTTTGTTTCAAAAAATTTCTTCTGACATTGGCTATGTTGCGTATTCGCAAAAAAACTAGAGACATTTAGAAATTGATAATTCGAATATTATTTTAGACAAGTGTACTTGCCCCTACTTCTCCAATTTATAGCTCGATCTTTCCGTCTACTTTCCAAAAACCAGTTCATTTTACACAATTACCCGAGTTTAATTCAGTTCCATCAAAATCACATCTCAATCATATCGCTTTATATTATTATTATTATTATTACGCATTTTTACCTAAGCACGTATTATTAAACAATTACAGTCGATTCCGCTTTATTGGGACACATCGGTTACGTGTTATTTTGCCCCAATAAAGCGGTTGTTCCAATAATCCGAAATACAAAAACAAACATATAAATTTGTCGAAAAACTGATTTTTTTTATATATTTTTATTATTACAAATGACAAACTATTATACGACGAGTACTACAGCCTGGTGGCTATAATTTAATTTTGTCCAGAATTTCTAATTTTTGCGCAAGTAAGAAATCGTTACTACACGCGACAAACACGACTGACGCACCAAATAACATTTAACATACATCACATTTGAACATAAGATAAGATAAAATTTAATCTAATAATCGATTACGCGAGTTGGTCACGATTGTCGAACTATTGATCTATTAATATACTCGATAAAAATGTCCCAATTATCCGGATTCGTGGCCCAGATAAGCGGTGAACATTTACCCTACAAGTATACATTTTTTTTCGTAATTGAAGAATTGTCCCTATTAAGCGGTTGTCCTTATTAACCGGTGTCTCTATTAAGCGGAATCGACTGTATTATTTTACTACTTGTCATTGTTAAAAAAAAAAATAATAATAAAATTTATAATAATAAAAACAGTATAATATAGTGTATTAACCATAAACCGTATAACGTAATACAAATAGATAAATTAATAATACAGATTCGATCGAGATATTTTAAATTATGCCCCGAATCGGTTAGGAAACGGAGTTGAATTATGGAACTACTGACTCTAACTGGACACGGACCACAGCTCAGTTAGGTTTCGGAAATACGCGGCGCCGGACACGCGTACAGCGATATAAATATATAAGTACCTATGCACGCGGTCTCCGTGACTCGGTATAAAATAGTCAGTGAATTCGAATATTAATATAATTAATATTATTAAACTGGGAGCTCGTCCGAAAGACACGGCGGCGCTTATTATTTAACGCGTGACAAGGGGACTAACGTTTTCCGTTTGGTAATTAAGCGCGCGACGCGTGTTTTGATACGATTCCAACGCTTTTTCCTTTAACGCGTTTTTGATCGCCGCCGCCGCCGCCGCGACCGTAACTAATGAAGACACGAAACCGCGGCTGATGAACGAGAGCAGAAATATTAGAAGAAAAAAAAAACCGCTCGACAGTTATTCTTTTTTTCGGTGTTTTTTTTTTTTTGTATTTCCTCCGCGTGCCCTGTGCAGTTGTTTTAGACCACTATAGACGGCCGCCGCCCGTCGAGTATTATATACGGCGCGTATACTTACGCACACTATATCGTACAATTTTTTTGGTAGCGTTTCAAAAACGAACGGGCCTCACGAACGGATATTGTAATCTATATATATACAATATACGTATAAAGAAATGATTTCTGTATGGTAAGTATTTTCTAGAAATCCGCGCGAAGCCTCCGCCTGTAGCCAGTGTATATGTATTTTACACGACTCAGGACCCCCGGGGGCTGGACGAATTTTCGTTAAAAATCGTCACGGAACCGCGAGTATTTGAAAAATTTTAGAAAACAAATTACCGCCGATATTTCGTTTTATTCGTTGAAATACCGTTCCGCGACTCTGCGTTCGTAAATCTCAATCCGAACACTACAAACTACGGCACTGCAGTGGCGTAATCGTGATGGGTGGATATCATGTCCGCTCCTCTTAGACTTTCGTTTTGTTTTTACTAGCGGAATTTTTAAACGAAAAATAAGTTTTTCTGCGCTTGCACGTCGATCAGACGGCGAATACGAGAACGAGGAAAGGTTTTTGAGACGACGCGACCAGTCCTAATATCGACCAAGTTCATTATAACCGACTATATCCACTGAGCCTGCGCTGACAGTTTATAAAAATATGTGCCGCCGATACATTTCGAAGATATACCCGAATGAAATGGCTCCGAAGCCAAAAAATAATAGACTTGAAATACGAACTATAATTGTTTTTTGTTTTTTGTATCTATTAATCGTCTTACTTAAATGACCACAAATTTACTTTAAACAATTTTTTTTTTGATATTCGTTCTTATGACAAAAATATTGATCTCCACTTCAATACTTTAATAATTGTATTAATACCGATTATTGACACGTTAAATTTAATATTGTTGATGGTATGTAGTTGTTACATTGTACATATTCGTACCATTGATTATTATAAATAATTGTGGACGGCGAGCTGGAGGATATTGACGGCAACGGGTTACATCACGAACTTCAATAATATTTAAATCTTTCGTGGAAGAAAACACGAATTCATTTTCAAATCCCTCTTTCTATGGTAAAAAAAAAAAATAAAATTGCTCATTTCCAAACATAACGATTCCCCTACGCACAATACATACTGTATCTATTACATCGGCTACTGCTTAAAGATTATTCTCAAAATTAAAATCGATTATCTTAATTAACCAACAATATTGACTGTCGTTGCAACAATATTCGTCAAAAAAAGACGTAAATGAAACCAAAATGATTTTGCGAGTGAGAAGGCAAAACCAAATCTTTCTTATTTATTTATTATTTAAAGTGATATAATTATAGAATAATTGACGTATTACTTTGTTTAGTGATGTATCTTAAATATTTCAAAATACTTAACCGAAATATAGTATATTTCACACATGTTACATATATTATTTTATATACACTGGTTCGATGAAAATGATATTAGAACGTATAGTATACGAAGTTAGATCTACTAACTGTGAACATGATAATTGTAACAATCTCCGGTGTTTCGGAAAATCTAAGAAGAAGGAAATATAAAAAGAGCAGGGCAAAATTATTTTTCGAGGAGGCCCTGCAATTCGTAGCGCTGACACTGTTTAGAACCAAAGGAAGTGACTGTTAGAATAAGGAAAATTTTAGGATTCTGTGTAGAACAGTTTACCGTGGAGACCATTTGAATTGCTAAAGAATAAAAAAATAAAAATCACAATAATCATCTATAGGAATCCCTGAGGTTCATACAATCGGCATGAATGATTGTATATAAAATTTTGTCGTGTCCGTTCAACCCTTCATATTACAACATAAAATAACTGTTACGTATAAAAAAAACATAAAACGTGAAATTCCATAATATACGAAAATATCATACAATGTATTTGTATTACACGGAATTTTATATGGAACTTGTAATATTAAAAATTCGTCTTTTGATCTCTGATTACCTTAACGACCTTATAATAATGGTAAAAAAATATTTATCAACAGCTCAAGGTAATTATTACTATAATCGTTTTACGTCATACGAACAATATTTATGTAACAAAAGTGTAGTTTCTGAATATATTGTAACAACGCGTATAAATCACACAACGACAATTTATTATTATACCTATTACAATATGAAGATAGCAAAAACAATAGTAGACGGTTTATGAACGTTGAGTATTTTAAATTATTATTATACAGTAAATACTAGTAAAAAAAAAAATATATATGAATAAATAATAACAATAATAATAATAATAAAAAAAATCATGAGACCGTAAGGAGGAACGCGTTTACAACGCGGAGAAAAATACTTTGCAAATCCAAACGAACGACAATAACGCCCGAAGGTTGAAAATATAATGTGCGTACATTTTTTAGTAATAAATAAGAATAACACGTTTCGCCACACGGATAGCACATGAGGTTATTGCTCGTGTGTATTTAATGATCTCTCAATACATATGAAGAAGGTATTCTGTATTTTATCCATGGGCCTCGACCTATAGCCACCGAGGGGTTGGGACGCAAGATCAAAGTGAGTACCTGCTAGTACAGAAAATTTTATAATTCAAGAACGGACAACTACGGTGACCATTAAAAAACTGTTATAAAAGAGTACAAAAAACAATCTGTAAAATGCCCTAAGTTTCAACCAAATGGCCACGAATAATTGCCTACATAAAGGTCGTTTACGCGCTCATCCAACCATTCAAGCCATGTAAACCAACGGATAAAAGAAGGAGTAGGTATTGGGTAAAATAACCTTGTAGTTCAAATACAGAAAGATGTCGGGGCGTTTGAACAATAATACTGAACAACGTGAAAAACAAAAATTATTGTGTATCCTTAGAGTTTACAATAAAAGGTTATAAATGCGTGAAAAAATTAATTTTCTATAAGAAATGAAATCGGCCGTTTTATGCGAGCTTGGTGAAATTTCGCGAAATTAAACTTGAATCTAAACACAATAAAACAATCTTTTTATAACCGAGTACCGCATTAGACACTTTTTTTGTCAACACGCGTACCACTTTAATGCTATAACTATAATTTAGCAGAGTGAAATTATTATCGAAATATGTCTTTCTTATTATTAATTCTTTTATGATATTCATAAAAGTTAAAAAGAGTCTTAATGTTTAAATTACAACACTTAAATTTAATGTGAAATTTGCTGTTGTTTATTTTGTAAAAGAATATATCAAAATCAGGCTGAGTGGAACTCATTTTCACTCGTTAATCACTTTGAATATCGTGCCAATTTCTGTATTTATTCTTTAAATACAGCGGTTTGGAAAATCCACTCTCACGCGAATGAGTAGTGATAAATGGAATTAAACGTTGTAATGCTATTGCTTGAAAAAAGACGGGTAACGTCCAAAATAAAGCAAAGGTTTTTTGCCTTTCATTGAGCTGTCTTTCACTGATCTTATAGATGAAAGGTTTATTTTTTCTTATATGTGTAATAAGTAATAACTAGGGCCGATATTTATATGCTTTTGCATATTGTTATTGGTTGGTCAAAAAAATAGCTAGTTTAACCAAAATGTGTTTCATGACCTAACGATTCTATAAACAAACTTTTATTTTGCATATTTTGCCATTTTTGAATTTTTAGGGCATATTTTAGGATTTTGTACATTTTAAAGTCATTTTCAACTAAAAAATATCGATAATTACAAAATAATTGCTTAAAATTTATAATTTTATAAATATTAACAGGCGAACTGATAACTTTATTACCAATGTTTTAGATAAAATATTATTAATTTGGTTTTTATGGTTTTTCAATTTATTAATAATACGAGATATGACAAATAATATAATCTATACATTTTACAGTTTATTTCATGGATCGTGAAACAATGCCATTCAATAAAACAAATTAAAATAAATATTTAAATTCAGCATATTGAAAATTTTAAATTATATTATTATAAAAATGTAAAATATTTTTGTTGAGATTAACTGTAATAACTAAAAATAGTAACAAAATACAATTTTCGAATTTTCTTAGATTTAAAAAATTTTTTTTTTTTTTTTAGAGCATATTTTGGTAATTTTTAACGCATAACTGCATACATATTTGATAGGTTTTTGAGGCATATAAATATCTGTCCTAGTAATAACTAATAATGAAATAAAAAAATTATATCGAAAAATGTCTTCGCGTATTACGGGTCGGGAACCTTTCTTATTGAACGAATGAATCGGTTGCAAAAACTAAAAATTAATCTACATCACTGAGACTGATTAATTATAATATTAAGCAATGAATAATAATAAAATAACTAATAATAATGTCTATACATAATAAATTACTATATATAAATTTATATTATGAATTTTAATGGTCCGATAGTGAAAACACGATTTTATAAGTAGAAATATTTCACAAAACATTAAAATATTACTTCAATAAATACAAGTTTTCCTTCGGTATACCGTTAAGCACGGTTTTAACGGTATACCGTAATGAACGGTTTTAAAGGTAAACCGTTTAACACACAAATTTCCAAATACAGGTATACAGAAATACCGGTATACCAAAAAAAAAAATAATAATAATAAGAAAAAGAGAAATGTATTCTATTTTGACAACGTTCACGCACCTTTCGGTGCTCTGAAGACGGACGTAAAAGGTAGAATGACACGGGGGGCAGCGTCGGTCGACTTATTTTAGTAGAAAAAATTAAAACTGATATTTTATTTAATTAACCATGGCCGTCAATATAAACACGTTTTGTCAGTTACTGAATCATACATAATAATATCATCGTAATAACCATAATAATAATAATATCGTTTGACCGTAGTTATTATATCTATGTATGTAAATATTCCTTATTGCTCCGTTACGTCGCGTGGTTTTTTTTTTTTCTTTTTAAGAATATTTTATGTAATCTTTCTAAATTTAAGTTCACGTGTGTACCTACGCACCTCGCGTCAGACGCGTGTCAACCCGACGTTTGCCGGCGGCGGCCGCGCAGCGTGGCGCGGCGCGCTTTACCCCGAAAAACCGTTTCCGTGAGATCCGTAGTATAGGTTAATTTCGTATTTTTACTCGTGTCACTTGGCACGCGCGTCTATCGCGGGCGCTGACGTACGGACAGAATAAGAAAAAAAATAAATAATACGAATAAAAAAAAGGAACGAAAAAAAAAAAAGGAACAAAAAACGAAAAATGAAAAAAAAAAAATGTCACGGTTTTACGTCGAAATCGTATGTGTATGAACGCGAAACGCGCGCGTAGTCGTCTCGTACTTAGGGCCAGGACGCGCGCGAGTATATTTCCGTCGACGTTACCAAGTATAGGTACCCAATTAGTTTTCGACGGCGGCGGCCGTTTTCGGACATCGCAGCAGACGTATATATAGACGAACGGATAATCGAATATTTTTTTACCGGTTTTTATTTATTTTTTTCTTACGAGGAGCAGGAGAAATTTCGTCGTTCAAGTATTGGCACTTATCGTTGGGTGTTTCGACCAGTGGCGTCGGAGAAGGGGGTGGTGGGGAGACAGAGGAGGCTGCAGTTGCCCCCCTGCAGTTATGATTATATGAGGTGGCGAAATTATACCTATGCCCCATCGGATAAAATTGATTCGAACGCTTTTACTTTCTCTATAACGTTTTTCTTGTATAAATAATAATAATTTATTATTACCCTGACTTTCGTGTATGTATAATGTATATATATTACGATATTTTTTTTTTTTTTTATTAAGAGTTCTTAGCCAGAAGCTATTACAACTCAACAATTAACTTTTAAAATATACAGAAAATAGATACTTAATAATAATAGGAACTAATATTAATTTATATACACGTATATGACATATAACAAAAAGTAACAAGATAAAAAATAAAAAAAAAAAAAACCCATTAAATACTTAACTGGCAAGACCAAGGTTTTATTACGATATTATAATATAACACATGGACAGTGTTGAAACGAGATGAGCGAAAATTTATCTAGACAAAATATAAGATAGAAATTATAAGTCATTTGAATGATCGTGTTATTATAGTTACCTATTACAAGGGGTATACCATATATTCAGGTATACGTTATTACACACACGCGCACACAGATACGTGTATGTGTGTGTGTGTGTGTGTGTGTCCAAGCCTCTCTGGAAATATTTCCGGGTCATTTTTTTTCATATTTATTGCAATATTAATTGATATGATAATATTATTATATATGATATATTTATTTATTAGTATTATATTATATGATATTAATTGATAATATAATATCAATAATACTGAAAATATAACTAAATTGGTTAAAATTTTTTTTTGATACAATATATCTAGATAATTACAAGAAAAATAATGATTTTTTTTATCTAAAATAACCTACAGATAAGTAAAAAAAAATTATCTAGATGAGATAAAAGATAAAAAAATATTATATCTATATGAATTATCTGGATAAAAAATATTATATCTAGATGAATTATCTGGATAAAAAAATATTATATTTAGATAAGTTATCTAGATAAATTTATCTAGATAAGTCTCAACACTGCATATGGACATATTGGTTTTATATTTATATAAGTTTATATTTATATACAGTTTATTTTAAAGAGTCGACTTCCGGAGTCCACTAGCTCATAAACTACACATCCTTAATAGTCTACGTATACGGTATACTTAAACCGAATATATTTATATAAAAATTTTATTCTCGACGGTAGGTATATGTGGTCAAAACCAGCATAATGACGATGCTGTTTTGCAGTATACCGCGTATATATATATATATATATATATATATATATGTATATAATAATTAACGGTTTAAGTATATTTAGAAAAAAATAAATAAAACCGGTAAAAAAAAATTCGATTATCTGTTCGTCTATAGGTATACGCCTGCTGCGATGTCCGAAAACGGCCGCCGCCGTCGAAAACTAATTGGGTACCTATACTTAGTAACGTCGACGTTGATCAAAACTTTCAGGATGAGTTTGTCGCAAATCTTCCTCATCCCAAGATCCTCATCGATGATTTTGTGCACAACCATTTTATCGATTCCTAGTTTTTCCGCTATAAAACGAACACTTAAACGCCGGTCCGAATTCAGCAAAACTCGCACACGTTGTTCGTTGTCTTCGGTTCTTGAGGTTGACGGGCGACCTGCGCGGAGTTCATCTTTCACACTCTCCCGGCCTTGTTTAAACATTTTGTGCCAGCGAAAAACTTGAGCTTGAGATAAACTTGCACTGCCGTACGTTTGCCGAATCATTTCGAGCGTTGATGCATCAGATTTTCCAAGGCGAACACAAAATTTGATTGAATATCCTTGTTAAAAATGTTCTGCTACATTTTGAGCTTGCACACACTTACTTGCAGAGGTCAACGGTGCGCGTAATCGTGCCCCGACGAAATTTAGTAGGCGACTACCGTTTGAAACGCTATATAGATTGAATCTTCCACTACCGACTGCAACAGGTCCAAGCGTGCTCCGACATGTTAGCGCGTCAGAACAAAAATATTCTCATTACTTATAATACAGACCCTGTATTATTGAAATTACTTTGAATAAAGATAAGTACCAATATTCACAAATCCCAATTACAATTCCGTTCCATTTTTACCGCTCACTCGACGTTTACACATCAACGTCTCGAGTACTAGCAGACTCGTTTTATTATTATTACTATTATTATTATTATTATTATTATTATTATTATTATTATTATTATTATTATTATTATTATTATTATTATTATTACTTATTACTTATTAATATTGTAATTTTTATTTGGCTACGTAATGGCCGTGCAGCTTATGATTTGAAATCAATCGTTATGTGTGTGTGTGTGTGTGTGTGTGTGTGTGTGTGTGTGTATATACTGCCTGGTGTAATATATTATCGTAACAAATCTGTGTGACATAACACAGTTTATGGCACGTCGTTCACGTTGAAATTCGATTGTAATAAATCGAAATTCGTTTTAAGTGGAAACGTTTCGTATGTGTGGGACCATTTGAACCACGACGTGTATACGAAGCATAACGCGTACGTACAACTCGAAGAGATAACAAGACGGATTATGTGTGAGGTATGTGTGAGTAGTAGTTAAATCCTTCAGTTGTATATGAGAAAAAAATTAATTTTGTAATTTTATTAGTCCTAAACGCCGACGACCGCGGTAACGATAAAACGACACGACGCGTTATTTGTTACCGACAAACGAATTTTGTACTCGAGAATCGTATTTTTTCACATCGCCCTGCTGCAGAGATAATAATATATTATAAAATATACGTAATAATTCTTTCTGGCGCTTCCCGATAACCGAATTTCTGTCGGTTTTTTACAGTTTCTTTTATTTTTATATTATTACATACTCGGAAAGTGGAAATTTTAGGCGCGTGTACTACTTTTGTAATTAATTTTTATTAATTTTTTAGTTTGTCGCGGAATTCATATATCGCGCGGGCCCGAACTGAAGCTTGTACATTATTGTCCAGTCGTTATTAGAACCGTCTCTACTAATCCTGACGTATTTGCCGATGAAAATAAAATAGCCACTCCGCTACAACGTTAATATTTCGACTGCTTATTGAAGGACGTTAACATTTATCGATAAAAAAAAAATAAAGAACCATTTGTGGCTGATTCACGTCGATTTTGATAGTCATTTTTCATTAGAGGAGACAAAACAAACGAATGCGTTGTACACACGACATTTTACAACAATTGCCGTCGAATTTATGACGTCGAACAAGAAGGACTAAGGAATCTATTCGCCAAACGTTTATTTTACAGGGAAGAAAATGTATCGGTGAAAGACGATTTGATCCATAAAATTACACTTCATTTACGTTGTTTTTTTCAGATCGTTTGAATAAGACGAGTTTGCGGAAAAAGCTAACATGTTCCGAAATTTTTAATTTTTGACGTTAAACAACAATGTACATTCAAACAATCTTGTTCCAGAATTCGTACACACAAATGATGTCGTAAGTCGCTTTTTGAGACTTTCAAAAATCTTTCAATCTCGAATTCAAGGAAATTACCGAGTTAAAATGTAAATGTTCACAAAACGGATCATCCTTGGTTTAATAAAAACTTTTTTCCCCGCGCACTAAATTTGTGTTTAGCCAATATTTTTATTTTTTTATTTTAACCAGTTAAGTCTCAATTTCCGAAGGCATTATTTGTCAACACAATTTTATCAATTCGAGAACACATTCGAGACGTGTAGAGACAAATACAACGTCAGATTTTATACGAAATGTTGAAGAACGCATTGATATCTTATTCATGTCAGACAATTAAAATGATAAAAATTTATGTTATTATAGTATAGTGTTAAATTCAGAGCCCGAATTAGCCGAGTACCAAGACGTCTATTTACCCGGCTTCGGTTTTGATTTATTATTAGGTATTTTAGGGAACAATTTTCTATTAGGTCATGTGTATATTTTTAGAAAAAAAAAATTGAAATTGTTGAGAAATGATTATCCCATTTCGTAGTCTATATGTAAATAAATCTTACGAGTATGACGACATAATTAATGAGTTCGCAATGGAACTAGGGACTAAATCTGTATAAAAAAGTTTTTGAAATAAAAAAAAAATATATATTTTACATTATTTTAATTCCCTTTTTTTATATAATATTATGTACTAGTTAATTTGCGAGTTTTTTTTTGATAAGAACACTTTTCTATAAAAACTTATCCGGCAGCGAAATCTGTAAATCGGACTCCGACTCAACTATACATACGGATGTATATAATACATTACGTGAATTTTCAGCTACGAAAAAATTTGGTCAACTCAAATTCGAAAACTAAAAATTAATAATTAGTAACTAATAATTCATTGACTAAGCAGCACGTGGTTAAATCCGGACAAACAACGCGTTACTGTTATAATATTCGTATTGTTAATATTACGATTTGACGGCACTGACCTCTCTGTTTGTTGGTCTGTTCGTTGACGGATTGGACGGAGTTGGACTGGTGCGGGTGTTGTTGGTACGACGACGGTTGGTGGCCGTTGAACAGCGACGAGGGCGGTTGCATGGCCGACGGTGGCGGCAAACCGGTGGCCGGTGATCGGGGCGTCGGATGTAACGCCGCCGCGGTGGATGTCTTGCCACCGCACTCGAGCTGTTGCTGTTGCTGGTGGTGGTGTTGTTGTTGTTGTTGTTGTTGTTGTTGTTGCGGCGGACTGCACGACTGTCGCCGCCGAATCCTGTTGCCGCCGGGGTGGTCGACGGCAACGCCGGCCGCGGCTGCCGCAGCTGCGGCGGCTGCGGCGGCCGCCGCGTGATGGTGATTGTCGATGATCGCGGCCGCCAGGTGCCGGAACCGGTCCTCGGCGGCCAGCACGTTTGCGTAATGGTGATGGTGGTGCGACGGCGGGACCGGTGGCGGTGGCGGCGGCGGCGGTGGCTGCGACGCCGGCGGACCGCCTCCGCCGGCCGACGGCACGATCGAGTGCGGGTGTCCGTGCGCGTGTTGCTGATGATGGTGGTGGTGGTGATGCTGCTGCTGCTGCTGTTGCAGATGGTGTCCGGTCGACGACGATGACGACGACGGTGGCGGCGGCGGCATGTCCGAGTACATCAGCGACTTGTTGCGCCGACCCTCGCGTCGGTTACCGGCTATCGCCATGTTCAGCTCGTCCAACGTGCTGAACTGGTTCATTCTCGACTCGTAAGCGTACAAGTATTTGACGTATCTACAAAAAAAAAAAAAAAAGGTAACGAGCCGCGAGGTGTTGTGGATATCGCGTAAGTGAATTACTCGGATGATAAAGATTTTAGAATTTTGTTTTTATTTTAAATTTGGAAGCAATGACAAGTCATTGCATTCGATAAAACGATTCTGAGCGGAGCTTACTTTTCTCGTAAATACAGTCTAGAGTTACATATTTGGTGAAAATTTCAGGTTTCAGGAAGCAATAAACAACAATCGATTAAGACGAAATTGCATTTTTAGCGTTTTTGAGTTATATTTTTGGGTGCTTTTGAAAAAATCGAAAAATGACCTCTCTAAAGTATCGACTAGATGCGAATTGCTGCCGGAAACAAACTGTGACCGAAGAGAGTTTGGAGCACTCCTTCTGGTCGAAAATCTGTACACAGGATAGAAAAAAGAAAAAAGATCATTGTAAAACAATGATTCTCTGAGCTCCGCTCAGAATCTAAAAACGTATTGTAGTTTCGTTATATTCTTATATTGTGTGACTTTCCGTTTTGTCGGTTATGTGCCTGGAAAACGTTCGGAAAGCAGTGAACGAAGACCGAGTGAACGTCTTGGGAGATTTAGAAAATGAAAATATTACGAGATGCTTGAAGACTCCGAGCAGTGTTGTTTATTATCTAGATAATTTTTTTAATCTTTTATCTTATGTAGATGAATTCAAAATGAGCTATTTAAGTCATTATCTTAGATTAATATGTAAGTTGTCTAGATAAATTTATCTAAATGAAATACATTTATAAAGTGCTTATTATTTATCTAATATTCCAATACAAACAAAAATTCGTGTTTCTTTGGTAAATGTTGTTTTTAATTTTCTATTCTAAATAATTTAAATTACAGAAATCCCGAATAATCTTTTTGTTTTTTCCATGTCGCAATGTATAATAATTACTTTACAGAAGTCAGTATAATAAGATCAGTTTGATACATGTCACGAAATTGTGTGTGTGTTTTTTTTTTTAGTTTAGTACTTTTAAAAATTTGCCTTATAATATATTTTTGTTTTCAGTGGCCTCTGATTGATTAACAAACAATTAATACAATTGTTGGAAAATATACTACAAATAATTATTCTAGCGGAAATGTTTAATGTTAATTTTCCAATCATTATATGGCGTAAAGGTAAAGTTTCATCATTATCAATTACGAAGAACTTTTTTCAATCCTAATGATGATAATCGTCATTGATGCGTTAGTACTTTTATGATATTTTATAATAGTATAAAAAAAATTATCTTTTTTTATCTAGATACATTGTAATTAATAATTTATCTTTACCTATATAATTACATATTTATTTTTCTTTTATCTTAAACTAGATAATTATATTGTCTAACATCTTTTATCTTTATCTAGATAAATTGATATTTATCTTTATACAACAATGACTCCGAGTATATAAAAAAAAGTAATGGATATTAATTTAGGTTTAGTTTTTTTTTTATCGTTAAACTTAATGATTAATATTGATGGATGGTGCAAAATATTACAAAGGAAATGGTAAAATAAAAAAATCGAGGCAGAATACGAGTAAATTATTCTGCATCGTTGAAGCATCTAAACGTAAGTCTTTAGTTGTAACGTTTAAATTACCAAAAAAAATTATTATTGTTGAAGAATCTCTCATAACGGAACTATCAATATTTCAAAATCCTATTTGGTACGTGTACGTTATTAAAATCTGCAAGCAATATAGTTGTTTTTAAAACATTTCTCAGACAATGGAAAGGAAGATCTTAATGAAAAACAGACGCATTCGAAAATCTTTTGTAACAACCGTAAGAACTGATTAATATGTCAATTAATTGTCCTACTTATGAATAATAAGCGAAGAAATGGAAGGAACGAGACCACGGGGAAGACCGCGCCGAAGATGGGTGGACAGTGTACGGGAGACCGTGATGGGAGTTACTACACAATCACGAGAAACAAAATGGAACATATCAAAGGACAGAGAAAAATGGAAAGAAGTAGTTTCAGCAGCTATAAACATAAATGGCTTGTAAATAAAGCTAAAAAATAAATTGTCACACATAATATATGAAATTCGTTTTTAACAGTATATGATGAACTACAGACTGCAGTATTAAAAAAACAATGACTTATCATTTTCATTGTACATTTTGATAAGGATGTCGGTTGAATTAATAAGAGTTAATGTACAGTGGCATATGAACGATTTTCTTTGCTAGTTCAGGAGTTTCGAGGTGCTCATTAAATAATTTCAATACCTTTAACTTAGAAAAAAAACACCTAAAAGTTTCCACGTATGAGCTAAAGTCAAACATTATTAATCAACGATTTTCTACATTTTGTCTGCGTTTTACACATTATAACCGGCCGTTTCTATTCGTAATCAAATACTTCACTGTAAAACTTATTATTGCCGCGTTATTTATATAGAATACTACAAAAAATGAGTTTTGTGTACTTACTGCGTACGCAGGGTAAACGCGGCGCTTGTTATGGACGGAGGTAGACCAAGGCCTCGGATGATCTCCTGCCACAGTTTTTTGGTAATGACCGCGACGATTCCGCCTCTCTGCACGACCAGTTTGTATAAGGTGTACAGGTCCAACACGCGTTTGGCCATGATGGGTAAACGGCTGATCGGCGTTCCTGTTGAATCGAAATTTTTATACGATATAACATAACCGAAAATTTCACATATAAATAAGTATATCATACGAAAAGCCATTTTTTATAGCACATCAAATTTCAAATCAATTTTTTTTTATATTCTCGATCATACACTGTCGGGAAATAGCAAATCACCTACATTTCTGTATTTCGCACGGTTTCTAATTGTAATTCGTTAGGTAATGCTTATATAGGCATTATATTATCCTCATCGATTACACGAATTTTTTTCTCTTTAGAAAATTCGATATTCATTGTTATTTCTGATAAAAAAATTTACCCATCCTAATAAATATATCTAGGTAAATTGCGAAGAACCAAAATAATAAATATAATATCTTATGTTTTATTCAACTGAATACTACTGCAGTACATACGTTGTAGTGTACAATATATACATTATACACGTGTAAAAATAATAAAAATAAAAAATAAAAAATAAATGTTTCCCTGCATTTAATATGGTTTCTGTTTATTATTATTGTATTAGGTTGTGTTTCTATAATCAATAGTAATTAATAAGCTAACGTACATCCATCGACTGTGGTCTAATAATTGGGAGAATAAATTTTTAAAAATAACGCGAAAATGAAGACCAATAGGGAATAACATTATTGATGAACTATGAATGTTCTGGCCAAACGTCAAACAACAAACTCGTTTCGATCACTATATGGTTTTGAAATGATCAATTTATATGGAAAATATATGACACCGCATTTTCCACCCCGACTACACAATATATTTTCGATTCTTTCCTATTTGTTTCACTGCAAGTAGATATAATATCCACACTGATTTTGCGAAAGCGTTCTATTCCGTTATCATGATTCACAAATATTTCTCTATACATACTTTATCGATATTTTTTAGTCCAAGCCTTTGGCACTAAATTCCTAAAGTATCTCTCAACGGGGCTACTGTTTTTCGTTATTTTAATAAATATACCGCGCTTTCTTATATAATGAAATCCTCGGCTTTGCTGGCGACATTAAATTATATTGTAATTATATTATATCCTGTAAGGCGTCACGCGAATAAATAGCAATGAATCACACGATTTTTGCTTTCATTATTCGTGCTCACAATGCTCAGTCGTGAACGTGCTTTTATGTTATAACGACGATCACGCTATAGTCGATAAACGCCTAGAGACCGTAATGTACGTTTTTTTTTCAATACACCCGGTGGCCTTGGCAGAAATAATAGAGTACAGAAAATGATGGACGACGCGTGCATTATACACGATTAATAATATAATATAAAGTCGTATGAGTTAATACGAAAAAAATCGAAAATAAAATGGAAATCAGACGGCGGATCTGAAATATGGCGAACGGGAGACCATAGTCGTTTTTACGATTATAATAATAATTATACGGCGCGGTTAGTTTAGGATAATATACTGTGCGATTATAAAAAAATTATAAAAGAAATTAAAACAGTTTCCATTTATTCGTTTTGTTCGTGATCTCCGCCCGTTCTCCCACCGTGCAAACTGTTTTTGTGTACACGCGCACGAATGTGGTTCGTACCATGAAAAATCCGGTATAGACCGACATTACAAAAAAAAAAAAACAATTGAACAAAGAAATACGCACGTACATATAAAGATAAGAAATTTACTGCCAGACATCTAGTAAAATCTTTTTTATTTCTTTCTAAAGCGCACATTGTTATATATATATATATATAAAGCGTATAAATTTATAAGATTCCGTAGCAATAATAATGCGTAAACGTGTCAGTAGTTTACGAAAAGGCCGTATAGCTAGGGAGGGTATAGGGTTCAGACCCCCACGAAATTTTTTTTTTTTGAAATAAAATTTAATTATTTACATTATATTTTTAGTTTATCATTTTTATTTTGTTTCGTTTTTATACTCTCAGCCACCCCCCTCAAAAAATTTTTTTTTTTATGGCTACGGTCTTGGTTTGCGACGTAGGCTAATCGAATACAGAGGCGGCACTAGAGTACTATACTTTAGTTTTATGATGTGCTTCGCTGCCTTCTAACAGTCCGAATTATCAACTATATTTTTAATACGTATAGGAATTATGAGTTTTTGTTTTAAGATCGATTTGTTTGTTAGGATAAATAAATACGGTGATTTTAAAACTTAAAACATATTTTTTCTTTTTACTTATTTTATATCAGAGATTATATTTTATAAAATAACATACGTGGTATTGATAAGAACAATAAATACGGGGATTTTAAAACTAGAAAATTTATTTATATGTATTCTAATAACACTAGTCACTGACCTGGAACTAATGCTTTGAATTCATCGCGCGGATAACTTCGTTCATATCAAATTATTTGTGACGGTTATTCGCTTGCTCCACAGTAAGTAAAATCAGTCTTTCTCGACACGCATTGTCGATCGCCTATAGTTTCCACTTTAATATAGTTAGTTTTGAAAAAGACCTTTCACGACTACAGCTCCATTATTGGAATATCGTAGCAAAGTGTTTTTTTAAGCAATATTATTAAAAGCATGAAAATATTGAAAATTTTCGATCCTCATTTGTACCATTTGAACTACGATTTCAATGCGTTCGTGCATTTTATCCCCCTCTTAACCATTCGATTTTTTCGATTGCTTTTAAATATTTTCGTATTACCGTCATAAAACCATAAGTATTTGTTAGTGTTAGTTCGTTATTTTTACTAAACGTCATCAATACACGTCATAAATGAAGACAATTTGTATTATTTTTTTGAAATTTGGTTAGGCGTTAATTTACGTATAATAAATGAAAAAATAAATTTCTGTTAGTTCGAAAAAAAATGCATAACCGGCACACCACGTACCGGTCCGCCTATGATAATTTACGTACGTAAATCATTGGTTAAAAATAAATCGAATATAATAATACGCTTAATTTTTTTCCCCTTCTTCACATAAAAACGGTATAATTAACAAACCGTCGAAATACAGGGTTTATTTAAACGCGAGACCTTGTAAAAAAAAAAAAAAAAATATATTAAAATTATTAACCGAATATATTATTTTAAAGCTCACGATTTCATACACGTAATATGCGCTCGCCAAAAAATTATAATACGTCCAGTTGATCAATGGAATGAATGAATATAATTTGAACATAAATTAAACTCGTTCGCGAGTGTGAATGTCAATCAGAATTTCGACTGCCGTGAAATTATAATTTAATATATTGCGCGTTTAAAATTTTTTATTATTATTATTATTATTATTTTTTTTTTTAACGACCGTTTCGTGTAGTGTACAAAAATTGCGCAGCACGATGGAGTTGCGGTATAAACGCGATGAATTAAAAATAGAACGATCGCCTGCAAGTGTCATATATTATGCAGTAATAATGCGTGGCGCGTAATACTGGCTATAATACAGCGACTGTATTGTATTATAAAACATTTCTCTAAAAAAATGTTTTTTTTTTTAGAAAAAAAGAAACAGACTTCAAAAAAAATGTGCTAAAAAGTATGAAAAAATCAATAACCTTTTTGAAATCGGCGCCGAATTTCAAACAACATTACATTGCTGAAACGCATTTTATCAATCTAATATAGATATTGCAATAATTCAACATATATATATATTAATAAAATTCGTTTATGCAATGTGATGTTGTTTGAAATCGGCGCCGATTTCAAAAAGGTTATTGGGTTATTTCATATTTTTAAGCGCATTTTTTGAAGTCGGTTTCTTTTTTTCTAAAAAAAAAAATTTTATTTCATCCTTTTTAGTCATCAATCATCATTATAGTTATAGTTAGTCGTATCGTCATTCCTATTACTACATTTGACTGGGAGGTTAGGTAAGACACTAGGCCAATCCTTATGAAATCGGAAAATATGAAAGAACTAAATTACTGGCCGAATACTTGGTCAATGTTTACAAAAATTGGTATGTGATCACTGCGGAAGGTGACACTCTTTGGTATAAAAACAGATTCATCCGGATCGGTTTATAAATGACGGAGTCATGAGGCAACAAACATTAAAAAAAAAAAAAAAATTGAAAATAGAACCACCTCCTTTTTTGAAGTCGGTTAAAAATCCATCGGACGCGATATAATTATTATTTAATTGTAGGTACGAAAAAGAAAAAAAACAAGCAATAGTTTTTACACTTTCAGTCGCGCTGCGTGTATCGTCGACTGCTATTTTCGACGAATATTCTCCTGTCGCATTAAATATTGTTTCGGTTATACGGTTATTCACGAGTGCGCTGCAGGAACGAAAAATAATAATCCGCGGCACGCGAAAGGGGTGAAAACGGAGCTGTACGAACTCTAGCGTACAACATATAATAATAATATAGACCCGTAACGTTAATATATAATATTATTTTATTCGATTTCTGTGAAAACAATAATAATATCCGCCTTTATATATATATATATATATATATATATATATATATATATATATATATACGTCTATATTAAATACGCCGATTTCGCCGGCCCTCCGCGGGAAAGGCGTTTACGCGAATATAAGCGATATACTGCCACGCACTTTTCGCTCCATGGAATAACGACACGTCTAGAATACAGTGATTTTTTTTTATATATATTTTAAGTATACACACATTCTGAATGTATAAATAAATTATAATACGCGTATTATTATTATTATTGACCTATTCCGGCGCGGACGGAACGTACAACGAAATAATAATATATAATAGTACTAGTCTGTCATAATATTATAGGCTATCTATACGAATCCGTTGTATTATTTAATAAGGGGAAAAAAAATCAAAATTAAATAAAAAAAATAAATAAATCGTTTATGCCATTATTAGATTGGAATACGGGAGGACGATGTTAAACCGACACAAAACTTCGAATTGCGCCCATATGGTTTCAACACAGAATACTAATAGAGTATTAATTTTATAAATACATTTTTAGATTCTGAGCAGAGCGAGAAATCTATTGTTTTTACAAAGCTGTGTGTTTTTTTTTTTATGTCTGTATCCAAAAATTCTACTAGAAGGAATGCTCCGGTCTTTACAGTCACTTTTTATTTCCGGTAGCAAATTGCATCTAGTTGGTATTAAAGAGAGGTCATTTTTTTGATTTTTTCAAAAGCGCCTAAAAATAGAACTCAAAAACTACCGTCAAATTACGTAAAAACGGTAAAAACGCGATTTCGTCAAAGTCGATTATCGTTATTACTTCGTAATTTTGACACTAATGGGAATAGGAATTTGAAATATTCATCAAATATGTAACTGTTATTATTATATCAAGGAAATCAAAATCACAAAAATTTTCTTTTATTTTAGACTATTTATAACAATTATAAGTTTTGAGGTATTTAATTCGTAAAACAAATTAGTTTTTGTTATATGCGTGAAATATAACACCGAAGCTCCGCTCAGAATCGTTTGATCGAATGCAATGTATTATCATCGCTTTCAAATTTATAGTGATAAAAATACGCTTTTGAAATCTTTATTCGAGTAATTCATTTAAGCGACATTCACAACACCCCACGACTCTTTTTTTGATTTCAATAAATTACCGTTGAAAATAAACAAATATTATAATATAATATGTTTATATTGTTATTTAATTAATTTTTTAATTTTTTAATTTTTGCACCTTTCGCCTCCCACCTTTCTACGGATCTGCCGCCAAGTATTATTTTCCATCCGATTTCGGTTAAACGAGTTCTCACTGCCGCGGTGCATTCCGGGAGAAAATTATTTTACAACAATCGGTATTTATGTCCCACGTACAACTTTTCGACTAGTAGCTGGTATTGTATAGAACAGCAGACAAGGGCTTATTCAGATTTTTTTTTTTTTTTTGGTGAGTGGGGAGAGTCTGAGGCACTGAATAATCATTGATCCGTGACTAAACTTTAAAATTTGAAAAATTACCAAATTCTCGAGCTGTTTTAGACAGCTATTAGAAATTTAGTATAAATATGGGGCGTATAGGAACATATTATAAAAAAAAATTTCCCGAAATTTCGGGTGTACTCGATACGCCTCTGACAGCGGTGCTCCGATCGTTTCTGTCCATTTTTCACCGGGCACGGTAACGGTCGATTTCGGTTGTCATCAATAGTTTTTTTCGAAAAGTAACAAAATAGTTGTGTTGCATTGAAAAACGCGTTGATAGGAATACGCCACCTCCGGACGGGCTCACCGATGATTTAATTATCATAATAATATTATTATGCCGGGGTCGAAGGATCTCGCGCAATCACGGCACACGAGCTATTTAAACATCGCACCAGTGTACCTATACGGTTTACCGAGACACACCGCGGCGCGGCGGGTACGCAAACGCTGTTGTACAGTAGGTACGGAGCGGTAGGTCGTCAAAGATAGCCGCGATTGTAAATATTGTCAGACGCGCGCATGCCAGAGTGGCGTTGTGTATTCATTGTACGATTCCTGTGCGCAATACGCGGACGTCTAAGGCCGGGCGTGTTAACAGGACTTATTTTTATTTATATTTTTAATATATTTTCTTATTACACACTTTTTAGTTTACACCATAAATTCGTGGTGATAAAAAAAAAATCTGCCCTCCATATACTCTTCAATTATTTCAATTTTTTTCTACTATTTTTAGTTGATTACAATTTTTTTTTTTAACAAATATTACCAAGTATAAACTTTATCAAGGAGAAATCTATGAGTAGTAAAGCGTAAGAAATGAACATTAAAAAAAATATGTATTTTATATGTTAATCTTTCAACAGATTTGTTTAAATATATAACGTTCCTTTGGGTTGAATTCCTTATTCCAAGTCAGTGAAATAATTTTGACATATTTTAAAATAATATAAAATATCATAATAATTAGCAACGCATTTTTAAAATAATTAATTTTCGATCGAATTTCTTTGATACGCTTATTCAAAATTTCCGAACAATTAAAAAGTACTACGATAACAAAACATAGTTTAAAAATATTTTTTTCTAAATCACACTTAATATTAAGCCAGTAGATTTTAAAGGATCACTTTATTAATATTTTAGACTTTTATCATATACATTTCAGTAAAACGATGATATCGTTTAACAATATTAACTTTTGACTGTAACCACGGTTTTTAATCTAAAACCACGACTGATAAAGAAAAACGTCGAAGCTCATCAAATATTATTTGTTATACATTTGTATATATACATATATAAAGAAAATGCGTGCATTTAAATAATGGTATTATTAATATTTTTTACAATATTTGGTATTGCACACAAAAATAGGCCCTGCGTGTTAACGAGTTAAAAATTCAAGTGAAAACTCAAGTGTTTTTCGTTACTTTGAAATTGACGAATGCTGCCTTCAAAGCGGAACAACCTAACCTAGCTTATTTTTCGCTGGTGCCACGAGAACGTTAAATATTTTTTGTTTTTACGCGTTATTCGCCTTATTCATTTTTACTACGAATTCTGGCTGTTCTGACTGCATCGTCCTAACGTTACAGTAAGTCACTTGGAAAAGTTTAATTTCGTTCAATATAATATCATGTTGGAAAAGTAAATTGTACAAGTGGTCATAAACACCTAATACGCACTGAACCAGTTCATAGCATAAATTTTAAGGAATTTGTATTGAGTAGCACTACCATCATAATGAATGACCCAAGTGCCTATCTCCAGGTCCCTTTTTAGGTTGAGAATTGCTTAAAAAAATGTTTGCTCGTGTCTAGTTTCTCTGGGCTAATGTGATTTTTTCAGAAGAGCAGTTGTTCGTTTGCCCTTCTACTCGAATATTGGGTATTTAAGTTGAATTTTGATATATTTTAAGACTTTTTTTCACTGTTTTTTTTTATCATTATTCCGCTCCCGCAGATCGTAGTGTGATAGAAGCTATAACACTCTTTGGATCCTAAAAAAACCATTGGCCCGATTCGCATTAGCCAATCGGGCTTGTCGTTTATTTTTTTGCGTGGAACGAACACTTTCGTAATATTATTGGTGCGAGTAAGGACACATTAATATATTTTATATCGTTTATGTATGAACGTCGTAATAAATTATAACGTTCGCCCTCGTTTGGTGCGGTCATATATTTTTCGAGCAATAATAATTATTAAAATTCACCGTGGAAACGCGAAAACGACGTCGTCGGCCGGAAACAACGCAGCACAGCCCCCTTTGGCTAATGAGGGTATCAAAACTCGCTGGTAGAACATGTTGCCGACTCGAACAGTATTATTATTATTGCGTATTATACGTAGTGATTCAGTAGATTTAAATGAGATCTATATAAGATCTATATGACTAGCGGTTCACACGCCATCTGAGGGCCGGGATTTTACTCTGTGCGGGGTAAACTACGTTTAGAATAATTAACGATGAGAATAATCGAATGATTTCGATAATCGAAATAATAGTTACAGACATATTTATCGAAATCCAATTAATCGAATCGCTGGAATAAATTGCGCGATAAAAATTTATCGAAAATCTTAATACCTTGTGATAAATGAAAATAAGTGTTTAATTTCCACCACAATTACCACTTGTAAATTGTACTTTTCGAACATGATATTATATGAAATTGAACTTGTCCAAGTGACTTATTGTAGCGTTACGACGATGCAGTCAAAACTGCAGCGAGAATTCGTAGTAAAAATAAGTACGGCGAAAAACGTGTAAAAATAAAAATTATATAACGTTCTTCTTGCACCGGAGGAAAAGAATAGAAATTCCGCATCCAAGACATCGTTCGTCAATTTCAAAGTAACGAAAAACACTCGAGTTTTCAATGGAATTTTTAATTTTTAACCACCTCCGTTCACCAGAGAGAGAGAGAGAGAGAGAGAGAGAGAGAGAGAGAGATTTTAAAGTAGATCAATGATGCAGAGAACACAGTGTTTATTGGCTCGAAGAGTGAATATACGCAAGGAAATACCGCGGTCGTCATCAACGTATACACCAACGATAATTATAATAATACGCGTAAATTAATATTATTATTATTATTATTATTATTATAATATTAATTATATATAGTTTAGACGTATTATTATTCGAAGGCCAAGCGAATGCGTAATATGGAAAAGAAATCAATAAAATTCGGAAGAGCCGAAAAAAAACTACTATAATCAGCGGGTCGGAGTTGATCAAAATAAGTAGTGGTTTGGAAGCGATGTCATCATTTCGTGTTTTGAACTGTTTTTTTTTCACTTTTTGTGTGATAATGATTACGGATTAGTATTAACTGGTATTAATAGTACAGTAGGTACCTAATGCAAATTTCATAATATGAAAGTACGGTGCAAGGTACACCATGATACGGTAAATTTATTATCTACACGAGTAGAGAAAAATGATACCTAGGTACCGAGAATTTCGGCAATGATTTGTCACTAGTAGATTATGCTTTATAAAATGATAGAATAAATGAATGTTTTTGAAAATGTGCATAGTCAATACAAATCTGGCAAGTACGTATGTTTCTCAATACATTTCTTCATAATGTTAAATGTATTAATTATTTTATTCTTAAAAAGAGTTCGGAAATCAGCATGAATTTATGTAATTTTTTAAGGAAGAGGCATTATACATGTACGACGTATAGGCAAAAATTTCCAAAAAAATATGTCTCTCTCGATCAACGCCCACGAGAGCTGACTTCATTGGTTATTTCCCATGCAATTTTTGCTGGCCACATTTGTGAATAAATTCTAGACACGCCTGTGATACGGAACTTATAAAAAATAAAAGAGTCGGGATGGAACATAATATACGACAAGAAGCGTTTTCTCTTCGCTTTTTTCCCCAAAAACAAAACGCAATCGGATGCCGGAATCACTCTGTATAACGCGTACCGCCGCCAATCGGCCAAAAACGACACACATGTCCGTGGATTTTATTTTATATCGCCCGATGCCAGACAGAAGTTAATTATACGCGTATAAATATATATAACGCGTTGTTATACCTCGAAGGGAGGTTTTTCGAAATATATATATCGGTCTGGGACGGCCGTCTGGGCGCGCATATTTCGCACTTTAATATTATTATTATTATTATTATATATAAACGAGAGCACACCGGGTTTTCTACTCGCTTATATTATATATTATAAAAATGTCCCAAAAATCTGTTGGCCATGTGTTCTTTGCCGGAGCAGCAGCAGCAGCAGCAGCAGGGTATATCGCGGTTGCGTGTCATACGATACTCGCATCAGATTTGTATACTAATAATAAAAATAATAATAATAATAATAATAATAATAATAATAATAATAATAATAATAATAATAATAATAATAATAATCGTAACATATTATTATTTGCTCTCGTTGGGGTAGTCGTAAAAATCGACTTGCCACCATACAACGCGTATATGATTATTAATATTATAACATATAGATACACGCCTTAATATATTGTTTAAACATAATCGTCACCGGGGACCTTGTTTTACAAATATTTCTTTTTTTCGGCCGGTCACGGTTTCGTATTATTATTACACAAAACACCGAACGGCGAATTCGCTGAAAATTCCGTTTTGAACCGTTGCAACGGGCTGACGACGGTCCGTTTCGTTCCCGCGAGTAGAATGACAAAAAAGTAACGCAAAGCATGATTTACAGCTGATTTGAAGGCCGGCGACTCGAGACATTATACTATTTTCTCACGCTTTAGGATAAATTTCCTGCAGTACAACCGAAAGGTTTCGAATGTTTTCAAATAAATCCCATTAAAATGAAGGTATAAGTTACAGGAAAATCTTTGATTAGATGGACTGAAGGCTATACGAATTTATCTCGCAATAAGAAAAATTAAAAATTCAATAATTATTATTTTATTATTATGTTTAATATAATTATTGATTGTATATTAAAATTTATCACGAGACTTTTTGATGTTGCTTTCGTCGAACAAGAACCTATTTGTTCTTTTTCTTATACGTCCAATTTGTATTTATTATATTTATTTTTTATGTAAAATTAATGGAAAAATATATAAAGATATGTTGACACGAAAGGAATCAGAAACTGAAGTAAAACTTATATGGCAAACGCCGAATACTATTTTTCACTTCCAACCGATAATATGAAAAGTTCTTGTTTTTGAAGTTGCTGGTTAGGACAGTCACTGAATTATGATCGATAAATTATTCTTTTGCTAAAATAATTTCTGGAATTTACCTAGCGTAATTCTTTTCGAACGCGTTTATGGTCCATTACATTATAGATTTTCACTTGTCTCTCCCGGGGAAGTGACGAGAAATATTGTATTTTAACGCTTGTAAATTTCTCAAATATTCTGCAATTACAAAATATGCCTACAAGTCACAATTCACTCAATACATTTCTATTGATGCTTGACATTTGAGAATTTTTATTTCGTAACATAATATTGGATTAAAAAAAAAAACATTTACCATACGTATAGGCATTAACGTTGTCTTTATGGAAATAATTAATAAATCAAACGCACTAGACCCGCGTCACACTAAGAAATCAGACGTAGTAATATAAAACCTCAGAAGCCCATTTTACTTTTTATAGTATGCACAAAAATAGCCACTGATTTTAATAAATTAATTAACTTATTTAGTGTTTAATTGTTAACCACATGATATTAATACCACAGATAAGATGAAACTCATCTTATCTGTGTTAATATCAGAGACCTTAAAATATTTTATATGGTCCTACGCATAAATTCGATTTATTTATGAAATTAAACTATTATGGCATTGTAAATTACTAAAAAAGAGCTCTGACGGGAAAGATCAATCCACATAGTCTCCCTCCATCTTCCGTGATGACGCCATAGTATCGCATATATTTGTTAGAAAACAGATATTTTTGAGCTCCCCGTCTCGCGCATTACAATCCGTTCGAGTGTCGAACGAACGTATTTCGACTATACGAGCTTGTATATATTGTTTGAATATTTATATTTACTACAATAGCAGTCCGCCGAACGTTTTTTTAATATTATAATAATTCAATGCTGCACGCGGCAGTAAAAAAAACGAAATTTTAATAGTTGTTATCGTCGGGTCGAACTAGTTTCACGTGTATAATATAATATTGGACATATAATTTTTTTATCGTTCGCCATTAAAACGCATAATACGATATTATAATATTATTATATTTATTACGAGGTATATACCTACACATAAATATTAATATTATTATTATTATTATTATTATTATTATTATTATTATTATTATTATTATTATTATTATTATTATTATTATTATTATTATTATCAATAACATTATAATATAATAACGCGAAGATATTATTGTAGTTTCGGTTTGTCGCGGGAAGAACTGGTGGTGCAGTCGTTCAAGTCTCCGATCTAGCGTACGTTCGGTGCCAAGGGCGAGCGCGCGACATGTCGAAGTAATAAAATCCTATCTTCGTGTCTCGGTTTAAGAAGAGAAGAACTCTGTATACAATCATATTATTATTATTATTATTATCGTATTGCCGTTTATGTGTATTAAAATATATTATATTGTTCGAATAAGACGACGATGAACTCGTCCGTTTTGTAAATGTTACATACGCGCGTATAATCGCTAGCCGCGAGAATATTATTGTTATTATAAAATGTATTTTTCATTTTTACGACGGAATCACGATGGAAAATGTCGCAGGATAGAAATAATGTCCAGTCTTTCAGACCATCACGCAATACACACAAACACGATTCTCTTCGTGACTTCTATGACATTTTATTAAATTGGCCGGCCTGAGATGAGATAAATCTGATCGTCTTTCTTCTGAACGCTCCTTTTATTTATGATGTTTTCGTTGACGGCTTGAATGTGATCGGATGACTTGGTTTTGAATTCTTAGTGTGGCTTTTTAAATATTTCTTCTGAAAACGAGTTTCTCTGTGAATGGTGTGGTTGCTTAGAAATCAGTGGGATCCTGAGAATGATCCACGTGAATTTGTTTGTACTGTTTCGATTTTTGTCCAATTTTTGTTTTGTACAGAAATGATATCTAAGAAGGACCCGTACGTGTAAGTATTGGTATAATAAAAGTTGTATACAAATATATCATTGTTGTGGAATGAATTCTTGATGTGCATACGGTAGTGCATTCGCATATGGGTGGTATTGGAAGTTCAAAAAATGGTAAGTATCCGTCCATGTGTTAATGAATTAAAAACGTAAAAAAAACATATTATTATTTTACAACAATATGTCGTATAATATACTGCTGCTGTCATTTAACAATCGACCGCGTGTGTATAATATTACTGTATTGTTACAATTTGTGTGCATACGAAATTGCGTTAGATAATATTTGACAAAACACATTTATTAATAACCATACATCAAGAAAACGACATCGGTTATATTATAATAATATATATAGTTACGTATATCATATAAACATATATATATATATATATATATATAATAACACAATAAAACGTGTGACGTATAAGTAACAAAAAATAAATAAATAAGAAAAACTAAAGATCGTTTTGTAAAAATATGAATATAATATCATGTGTACGAAAGATGCGCCGGCGATTGTTCGAAATCGCTCGACTAAACCGCGGCGCGTCGAGTTCGTAAAACAAATTATCGCGTGTATTGACATAACGTATACACACATATATATATTATTATTATTATTATCGCGTGATTATATTTATAAATATTGTGTTCGGATGGGTTCGAACAAAAGACTATTGCTCATACGGATGAGCACACGACTCAGAAAATGAATGCTTCTACGCGTAGCGTATGTCGTAAAATGTATGTGTTTTCACTGCACGGCTGCAGTCGATTTGAATCTATTGTAATAATTATTATAATACGTGCTACGCGATTGAACTCCCGAAAATTCGTTGAGAAAAATGTGTTTAAAATTTTAAAGAACGCGCAAAAAGAAAAACAACGAAAGAATCTATTTTTTTTTTTAAAGTTTTTTTTTAACATTTTTGCACTGAACGCACACGAAAAAAACAATGTTCGACTAAGGATACGCTTTATCGTACTGTGTTTGATGTGGAAATTGATGAAAATGCCATAAAATAATAATAATAATAATAATAAAAGATTAAAAGTTAAAACTTTTATGTAAGTCGTTCAAACAGTGTACTAAAAGAGCTAATAATAACTCAATAATAGTTAGTAACAGTATGCAGTTTTATTTTATTCTTTTAAGTCACGGTGTGTAAGTTCTTCAGTTGGTTTCTGAATAATTTATAATACGAATAATGGCGTTGAATAAGAGAAAATTATACAAAATACTAGAAAAATAATTTAACGTTTTATCAAATCAAGTTTGTAAAGTTTCCAGAAAAAATATTAAATAACAATAACACTGAAAAAAACAAGTCCGTAGCTACAAAGTGTAACAGAATCCCGAATGACCTGATTTGAATTGTTATAAACAAGTGCAGATATAAGTCGAGTGAACTGCAATATATAACTATTCAAACAATCGATTACGTGCTATGTGCTAATTTTAGAAATCATATAGGTATAGACAATTTTATAATTCCGGAATTGTTATTGAATTTTCGTTATACACTTGTACGGTGTCAAACTTGACAATTAATTTGCAGTGTTATATTGGTAAATAAATTCAAATTGTTATATTTTAATAAAATTAAATACATATTTGTAAACATATTATTATTAAAACATTTTCTCGTCTTGCTCGAAAAAACAATACAGCTATATATTATACAAAAATGACTTTTATTTTTCATACTCTTTGATCTGTAATCTTATATGGAATCAAAAATTCGAGCTATAATACATTAAAATATATATAATTACAGAATATGTCTTCCATGGTGAAAATTATTTTTAATTTTTGTATGATCTTTGGTGATAAATATGTAGTATTCTAAACGGAGCGAGGAATGTATTGGTTTTATAACGATGTGTTTTTTTTTATGAATGTACCCAAAAATTTTACCACAAGCAAAGCTCCGATCTTTACGTATAGCACTATTTCTCCGTAGAAAATTGCATCTAATTTAGACATGTTATTTTTCGATTTTATCAATACTTTATTTATAGTCGGAAAAACTACCGAAAAATTACATAAAAACGCAATTTCTTTAAAATCGATTATCGTTATTTCTTCGTGATTTTGAAAGTAATATGGTTATAGAAACCTGACATTTTCACCAAATGTGTGATACTGAACTGTATTAACGAGACAAATTTTTCAAAAAATTTCTTCAAATTTTGGGCTATTTATAGCAATATTGAAAATTTTTAGATATTTAATTCATAAAATAGGTAATTTTTGGTTATGAGGCTTTAACAATTTAAAACCATGTCAGACGTTTCTTACCTCAACTACTCGTAGTTTATTAGTATTTATAAATTATTTATGGTTCATGCAGTTTTCTTCTGTTCCACTTATTTGATTGCTATATAACACGGGCATTTTTTATTTTGAGTAAAAGTTAAATTGGCAGGTAAAATAGGTAAAAACAACAAATCAATATATAATTCGTCATAATGGATAGTATAAATAATGAAAATTTATCTTAATTTCTGCATTTATGAATCTTGTACGCCTGTATTTAATAGCGTTGATACTTGCGGCTTTTGCGTAACTACAAACAATTTAGAAAGAACCTGGTATAAGTGATAAAACCTAGGCATTTGGCGTCCAGTTGAAGGGTATATTGGACAGGTCCCAGAAAATCTGAACTGTCCAGGCGAAACCCGAACGGTAGGCGACTTTATTAAAATGTTTACGATGATTTGACGGAATGGTCGCAGTGCAGTATATTAAAATACGTTTAACGCGTAGGTAAGTAGAAAAAACGAAAACGCTTCTGTAGAGTCCTCGTGTAGTTTCTCGATGGCCAATAGATTATTATAATTATTATTATTATTATTATTATTATTATTATTATTATTATTATTATTATTATTATTATTATTATTATTATTATTATTATTATTATTATTATTATTATTATTATTATTATTATTATTATTATTATTATTATTATTATTATTATTATTATTATTATTATTATTATTATTATTATTATTATTATTATTATTATTATTATTATATTGTGTTGTGCGCCTATGAATTCCAAAGAAACTCGAGCGTCTATTATAACGTCGCATTTGGTTTTATAGCTTCTGATGCGAAGGAATAAGGCAAACGAGAACCCAAAAACAATGTCGATAGGCTTGTTTTACGTATGGGTATGGCATTATTAAACTCTCGAGACGATTTTGACAAATCGTTTTTAAGTAAAAATAAAAATAATAATAATGAAGAAAACGCCTTCGAACCCGATTATATTTTGTAGTTAGCTACAGGACCGGACGACGGCGTATAGCGCGTTATTATGGTAAGAAAGCGTCGTCGTTATTCGTCGAACGACCGAGTATATAGTAAAAAAAAAAAAAAACAAATATTTCTTCCCACCACCGCCACAAAACCGGAACAGTGCACGCCGTCTTCGCATCGCGTACAATGTGATCTCAATGCGTATAATACTATTGGAAATATATTGTTATGAAGTCTATATCGGCAAAATAATTTTTAAAATAATAAACATGTTCCAAATAATTAAAAAAAAAAATAATAAAAAAAAATGATGGATTTGTGAACAGCAAGTATTGTGGATGTCGCTTGAACTAATCACTTAAAGTATGAGAGTTTTGTTAAAACTAAAATTTTTTTTCCGTGTAATACACTTTGTTGGACAATTTTAAAGTGTTTATAAAAATAAAAAGTTGACTTACGATTTTCAAGGCTTTTGAAATATAGTAGAAGTAATACAGCAGCCCTTTAAATCAAACATTAATCTTTTTATAACTCAAATACCACAACATCTTATAATTGCAAAACATACACCGATTTCCGAACATAATATTTTAGTTGTTCCTTATAACTTTACATTTATTCATTTACGACAGATGGATATATAGATGGTTCAGAGCCGAATGGAGTAAACCGTCCAAAACACAATTGTACACTGTACTCGTCGGCGTAAACATTTGTGGTCATTGGACATAATATTTTATAAAGATATATTTTTTTTTGTATTTATTAAAAATAATTATTTACGGTTTTGTTTTGAAAATCATGATGTCGGTCGGAGAGAGTGGTAGGTGGCGAATCCCTCGCTCCACGCTTCAAGTTCACAGAACGTTTCGGTCTCTATTTGAACGAAAATTTTCAATATATTTTTATAGGTTTGCGTCCCGCCGCACTAAATATTTACCAATCCGAGCGTTGTGTGTATACATAAAAATAATATTATGTAGCGACAAAAATCCCGTATCGACGACAAATGTTCCTTAATGATGTTTCGCCAATGCTACACGCATGCACACATATCTACGCAGTATGTAAATTTCGTGTTTTTACTTCATTAGCGTCATTATAACATTATAAAACGTATAGTACACATATCACATATGAATGCACAAATTATATATATTATTTTCGAATAAAAAATAATGATATACGACAACGGATAGTTTTCATTACGTCGTAGCACAATGGCACCAGCCACGATCCGAAGTTTACAGACACACGCATTATACACGCGCGTACGCAGCCCATTTGTTTCGGATAATATTAACACGAATACAAACATTTTTTTATAATTTTTTTTTTTTTTTTAATACTTTTCGAAGTAGCGTTCGTGTTATTTATTTATTTATTTGTTCCCGATGCGACAATATGGCCGAAAACAATTGAATACCACAGCGCAATAACATAATAAGTTTAAATTTACAAATTTTACACGAGACACAAAAAAACATTTTTTTGGCGTGTAAACATCTATTACGGCGGTATGAGGGTAAATCTCGGGAAATGGGACGCAAATGTGTAAGCATGTGTTGTCATGACAACTAATTATGATATTTATTAATATTAATAATATTATTTAATTTACACGCAATTATAAATCGCGTGTTATGTGTAAGCTGTTGTCATAAAAACTAATTAAAATATTTATTTTCGAAATTACTTTGAATAACGATACCGATGTTCGCAAATTCCAATCACAATTCCGTTCCATTTTAATCGCTCGCGCGACGTTTACACATCAATGTCTCGAGTACTAGCAAGACTCGTTTTTTTCTGTAGGGAATATAAGTTTAAAAATGTTTATATGTTATTTAATCGGAGCGCATAATTTAATATACAATATAAATTTTAAAAAAATTACCGTAATTATTCATTTATATTAAGTGTTATAACGCGGAATTCGCACAAAACCGCGTAGGTATCTAGTTTTTGCACCGAATATTATTTAATATAATAAGTAATGAATTTAATACACATTGAATAAAACTCGTTAAACGTACTACGTATATAATGATAATAATGACTAATAATTAATAGAGTTTTTACTTATTAAATTTTTATAATATATTACGAAATATTATTATTTCAATAAAAATATAATGATGTAATATAAAATTAAAATAAACACTACTTTTGCTGCATAGGTTTTAAATGAAACAATATAATATTATGATCAAATCCAATTAATATATTAATAGTGGACCCGTGCTGCTCCGCATCAATGACTATATGGATAATGACCTTCATAAAAGGGATACAAAAAGTACAGGAGACATGAATAGAAAAATCAGTAGTTATATCCGTCATCAAGACATGGGAAATAGTCAACACGTCATTTCAATCTCGCTCACTATCGACTACCTACCTATTTTCATAATACTTCCTCCCAAACAACATTGTCTGTGCGTCGATACTTAGGTTTAATCTCTACTTCAACATTTTTATACGACTTCCCACGCGACAGGGCTACACACAATTGTGTCACCATTTTCCCGATAAATTCTAAACAAACAATTTGGGAACAGCTCATTCACATTTCGAAGTTCAGAATGACCTGCATATTGTCCATTGGCGCTCATTACACGTTTATAGTCAGTAGCATTTTTAATACTTTGTCCATATATATTGTCCTCAACAATAAAATTTCTAAATTCACGCCACTTCTTGGCAATATAGTCAATAGCGTTTACCAATTTTTTTTACTTAAAATCCAAGTTGAGTGTTCCCTCATAACTTCTCTTTAACTGAACCAATTTGGGTCGTTAAAAGGTCAAATGAAAGTGTTTGGTCCTTTGGGTGTTCTTAAATAAAATGAATTGGCTACCTCAATTAGAACCGACGATATGACGAAACGAACATGCAGAGGGAGAGGAAAGTTAGCGTAAAAAATCGCGTTTGAGTATAACTTGAGAATGGCGAAAATTAAAGGATTTTCAATGATTGATGGCAAATCTGTGCACGAATATCTTTTATTTTTTAAAAAATTAAGGAAATCTACCGGGTAGAACGCCCAGACGGACTTGTATTAGTTTTTACCAATTTTTTTTTTAATAATATGGATACCGGACAGAAAATAAAAAAATAAATAAATATTTTTTCTCCACGTGAATTCGACACAAACTCATTGCACGCATTTGCTTGTTACAACATTCGATAGAGTATTCCATGATTTCATTAGTTTTACATGACTTTTCGAAAATTTAGACGTATCTGGTCACTGCACCGGTTATGTTCAATTGTTTTATTCAACGAGTTATACGTAATGTATACACAATAATATAACAAAGCGGGGTGAAACAAATTAAAAATAAAACGTCATTTAATTCGTATTCACACGTAAACTTCTCGAATATATTGTAAACTAATAGTACGTTTAACAGTAAAAAAAAAAAAAAAAAAATCGTGTTTACACGATGATAATTTACACGGGTGGCGGGATTTTATTGTCATCGTAATTTTTACGTTTTAAATATGTTTTTATACGTTCTTTTTATTTTTATTATGATAAACTCTAAGTATGTTCATACGATACGTTTTGTAGTAAAATATACACGTATAATATAAACAGGTGGTAGTTAGTGAGGGGGCAAATGATAATTGAAAAAAAAAAGATGATACCGATAAGAAAATTGTATTTATACTGACGAGATTTAAATTTGAATTTTTCTAAAAAAAAAATCTACGAATTAATCGTTAACGTTTTTTTTTTTTGTAATCTGCAAATTATTTTTGTTGTTGGAGTAACAAACATATATATAAATTATATAACTTATATTTTAATATAAACTAATATTCATATATATATATATATATATGACTAATAATTATAACTTTAATACCGCGTAATTATAGTTTCGTTATTACACTATTATCAAATTCTTGTTTTACTGCTCGTTCAATATCGTAATAACAATAAATTACACGTGTTTTTTTTTTTTTTTTTTTAATATCATAATTTAATACGTCACAGTTCTACTCTCGTAACACGATATTTCGTTTAATTTTCGTATTATTGTTCGAAACTGTTTTTTATTATTTAATTTTTTTTATAGACTCGTCGTTTATAGTTAGTAAATTTTCTTATAAAACGCGCGTATATTATACGCCGTACACAATGAAACGCGTTTCGAAAAATCCATATTTCATTGCATGTTGCTTTTTTTTTTTTATTTGGCTATAAAAACGTAATAATTTTTTTTTTACTGTGTATTACGTATTATTATCATATAGGTATTCACTATTTTAGCGCCTCCGCCGGTGTGTTTACAATGCGCGGCATTTTTTTTTTTTTTATTTGAAAACTTTATACGAGTCGTGTGTGTGTGTGTTCCTAAGTATAAAATGATCGAATTTCGAATACTGCATTATTGCGCAGCTATTCATAATAGTATTTTATATCTATTCACGGTAGACGCCATAAAAATTATGTTGGAAATTAAATTGAAAAATTCTACGATCTCTTCTCGATATCCACTGGAATAACGAAATTATTATTATACCTATAAAAAAAAAAAAAAATGTAATAATAATAAAATATTAAAAATTATATGTATCTCGTGTATGTATATTTTAATCGTAAAATTGGAGGCGTTTTATTTAAGCGACGCGTCCAGCGGTCACACTTGCGTATAAGGAAACGTTGTGCGGCTCGCGAAGGTCTCCATCAAAGTATATTATATTATGGAGACGGTTAATACACTATTATAAATTGTATAGTAGTTTAATAGTCGGCCGTGAATAGGTATACCGATTTTTTTTTCAAACATATTTTTATATACGTATTTTTTTTTTTTGTCTAAAATAAATTTCGAATTCTAGCGAAACGAACGAAATGTGAACGATTCTTTCTTTTTCTTTGAACACACACAAAACTATATATACCTACAGCTATGGACAGTGACTGAGAGAAGTTACGTACTTAGGAATTTATCGTCCTACGGGTAAAGATTTAATGTCACCTCTAATATTCTTTTTCCTTTAAATAGTTTAAATACAAAATTTCTATAAAAACGATATTTTGTAATATAATAATATTCCACACGATGATTTTTATCGCCTTGAATTTTGTTCACTGAATTCTTGTATTATTCCATTGTTACATCTTACGTTAACGCTTAAATGTGACTCTGTGTAAAGTATATTGTCGTATTAATTAAGACGATTATCTGTTATCCTATAGTTCTTAGGGTATGTCATTGAAAAATAAATCTAAGGTACCGTCAATAAAAAATCATTCTGGGGAGCATTCAGAAGAAATACGATTTTAAAAACATTCTCAACGCTGTGCCGTTGACGAATGATTTATATATACATATATATATATATAATATTATTTTACGACATATTTATATAAATTATCATTATTTGTATAAACGTCCGTCAAAAACAATAATTAAAAAAAAAAACACTATAAACCGAAATAACATTGAGAATAAGATTCAAGAATAATAATATGTTAAAACACGTCAATATGTATTGAAATAGAATTCTAATCGTTTAATAAAAAATTTAATGTAGAATTAATTTTAATAAAAATTTAAACGCTGTGGCGATCGTGAGTTCACTAATTGGCCGCTCCTAAAATACTTATCTGCGCGTACGTAATAACGTATATTCGTCACGTTATAATGTTCACAGAATGAACTAACGACTGTAATATAAAAAGAGCGAAATGGACGCGATCACTTTTTAACATTGAATTAATCGGTTTTTAACGCGCGCACCGATGTATGGCTGACAAGTTATTAACAATATTACTCAACTGCAATTTATTTGTACGCAAATCATTATTTTCATTCTCTCAATGCACGATATATTTTCCGTCGTCGTTAAATCCATAGAATTTTTGTATATGTATATATAATAAATATTGTCAGCTAATACATATAGTAGAATTGCTCGCGGTAGAAACACGGGGATTGCGCATGTCTTCCAAAAGAATATTAAAATAATATAATAATAATAATATTGTGTTGTACATATTTTCGATAAAATTCGTGTAAAGTCGTGTTTTTTTTTTTTAAGAATAAATAAGTACGAAAAGTGACCGCTCTGTGAATCAGGAAGGTCAGAAACGGGTTTCTCTCAATTATTTTTGTATTGGAATAAATTAATAATATCGATTTTATTTTTCGACTGTCCACGAAGAATATTACAAAATAATCGGTACTTAAAAATTTCTGAACGGCTGGCTTGGTCGTTTGTTGTAATTTACACAGGATATTTTGTACGTGTTTCGGTAGCGCTGATACTGTCCATATTATGACGCGTATTACAAGCGTCCACAGTCGGTATCTGGATAATGGTGCTTTAAAATTTTCCCTTTATTTGGGTTTTTTTCAGCAAAAAATTAAATATATACCATCATAGGTAGATAATTAGTCACATGAGTGGGGGGCTTGACATCTTTACCCTGCCCATAAGCCTAAACAAACATTTTCAAGCTAAAATTTTCCACTTACTACTTAGTGGCTACTCCTACTTTATTCAAGCTGTGATACAAAATATGTATAGGTAATATGAACACAAATAAATTATTGATAGAAACTACCTTTTTTTTTATTTTAACGTCATAAACCTATTGTTTTCAACAAACTTGATAATAGTTTTATCGGTATCAATAGGTCCTAAGTCAGAATATATTTTTTTTTCATCTGCAGTACTTTCAATACTTTTTTGTGAAGTTATCGATTCCATTGCAAACATTTTCAGATTCTGATTTTGTCGTTGATAAGGAATAAGGAATCACTGATTTTTTTTCTTTAATATTAAAAATAGGTATCAAAAACTTTAGCCATTGTTGAATTAATATCACACGTGCTTATGAACATAAAAAGAACGAAACTGTTATAGGGCGTTCGCTCAGCGTTGTGGACGCTCATGCTAGGTGCTTAGGATTATAAAAATTTGAAGTTCTATTCTGTGTATAAATTTGTTTATCAATCTTAACGATGTACGTTAAGAATCCCTTATCGTCCAAGATGTTGCTAGATTTATTTTGTCATTATTTAATATATTTATGTATAATAAGGGTTGTGGAGGGAATTTAACCTTCCGGGGGGCTTACAATTTTCTGGGGGCAATTAAGTTCCCTAAGATTCCTCTCCAAATATCCGCCGATGTATACCATAATATAACAAAATATGTATACATTTATATATATATATAAAAAATATAAAGTACGACAATTATTGCTCGTTGTTTTTGGCTCACCTTGTTCTTGCATGAAACTGAACAGCGAGTCCAAAAACGATCGTCTGTCGACTTCGTTGCCGGCGGAATACAACTGAAAAATAATAAACGCACACGTACAATTAATTGTATTATTAACAAGTTTTTTTTCTTTCCTTTCCTTATACAAATATCGATAATTACGCGCATATATTAAAATAATCGTAATAACGATGACTGGTAGTGGTCGATTAAAGAAGTCGACGAGCGTAATTATCTAACCTAAACAATATATTATTATGCGCAGTATTTAAACGGGCATCAATATGTACTTATTAATATATTGTTCATATACGGTTTTAAATTGTATATTCGTATATTGCGGGTTCTCCTAAAACGCTGTTCGTTTTTTATAATAACGTTTTCAATATATATATATATAAGAAAATTTTTCAATTTACATATTATAATTTTGGAAATTTACATACGTTATATTAAAACGAAATAATACCGGACGATAATTATTATTATTACTCCCGTTTATAATAACACTATGCGTATGCGCCTATAATAGTATATAATGATGATACGAGTATATCGACACTTTCCGAGTTTTTTTTAATTTTTTTATATATACCTATCATATACCTACGCCTAAATACATATTTCATTTCCCGACAATTAATATTGTGGAATTAAAATTTTACTTTTTTCTTTCGACAATCACGTACCTTGACTACACGTCGACGATGTTATTATAATACACTACTATTGGCTCGTATACTTTACACATCATATTTTACACGTGTATTTTTATACATCCGTCGTCGCAAGTCACTATTTTCAACCAAACCCGTGCGCAGTATTTCATCAAAAGGAGGATTTAGTATTTACAGTATCACATAATATATATATATATATATTTATTATAACATTTATTATTCATATTTGAAAATAAGTTAATCATTATTAACTCTATGCATACTATATTGTACTACTATAATAATTAATAAACCTTAAGAACTCTTATCTTCGTAATAAACTGACACGCCGAGGTACGGAGAAAAAATGTGTATAATACTTTTTCGACTTCAACGTCTACACAACGTTGTATATTAAGCGAAGCTAGTCAGTCCAAACGAACTTCACTCATTGCATACCTAACATATGATTTAAGACGATACATCGTAGAAAAATAACGTTAATTTGATGCCGTAGTTACGAGTAGTACAGACATTATATATATAAAATTATACGAATATTCGGAAAGGCATTTTTGCTGCAAAAATCGACAGCTTCATAATATATATATAGTAAATACAAAATCAAGTCAAAGAATATTGAAATTAAAAAAGAAGTTATATAAGATTTATTTATAATTTTTTTTATTTACTATCGTAGTTTTGACAAAATTAAGCATAAGGTATTTATGGTATGAAAAATAAAATATACAAAGTTATTTCGCGGATAATATTATGAATATTACAATACAAAATTGATAATTATATACGAGTATAAAATATATAATTAAATTTAAAAAATTTTAAAAATTTTTTTTTGGGTTACCTAAGTATTTGCAGAGTAGGTTTTTGAATTTCTTTTGAATTTAACGTTTTCATGGATTTACTGTGAAAAAAATTATGACGGCAATAATTTTACTACCTCCTCTGCTCACTCTCATAGAATAGTACTGCGAGTTAGAGCAAAATAATTACCTTCTCGTATTTAAAATGCCTCCAAACAGTTTTTAAACCATTTAACTAACGAACATTTCGGTGCACTTATTTATAATCAATAACAACGTTATAAATATTTTTTTAAATTAAGTAAAATTTAAATAAACAATTGAAAAATTAGTTTTTTCTTCACGTTTTTGTCTAAAGTTTATTATATAATAAGAATATAAAATATAATATATAATATTTTTTTACCAATAGTTAGTTAAAATTAATCTTTGGAATTGTCTGAATTTACAGAGACGAAAAACAGTAAAGGGAATAAAAATTAAAAATACAAAATTGAACGAAATTACATAGAGAAATTTACGAATAATTATTACTGCTAAATTTAATTTCATAAATTCCAGGATTTGTTAAAATTATAATTCGGAAATTGTTTTATTTCGTAATTTAATTTAATCGTTGAACACGATTTTAATATTATTTTTAAATTCGGCGATTTTTTCCCCGATAATAAATCGTAAAATAATTATTACCTCCATTATTTATTTTTTTTAGATTTTTAATATTTTCATTGATTTCTCCGTACTGTATTCGGTTGATTGCGTTTAAGTTACATTTATTTTCAAGAGCGACGGCGGCACGTATAATTTCACGCGATTGTAATTACATCAAAAGGCATAAGCTCAAATCTGTGTTGAAATATAATTAGCTAAAAAATGATACGTTTTTTTTTGTGCGTTGGGTAAATTTACCAAAAATGCAAAACGTTAGGTTTCGAATATACACAACGTTCGGGTACATCGAGTAACGAAACGTTTGGGTACATTCAAAATGTATACCTGAGAATTTACAAAACGATTGGATACTTACATACACATGACACGTTTAGGTACATATGTTTTGAAATTAAATTAAATACAGATAAAATGCATCGTTGACTAGAAATCTATAAGAATTATCTGATCATAAATTTGACAAAATGTTAATCGTATACCATAGATAGTTGAACTTCTAATGGGATATTACCATTTAACTATATTCGGTTCGGTTCGATTATTTTCTCTAACCATCGGTGTAAAAATTAAAATTGGAAAAGTATGTCAGAAAACGTGATGTACCTACCGAAACGTAATATTTTCTTAAGGACACGATGCGCCCGAACGTTGTATTAATTTTTACCCAAACGTGTAGCGGATAGAAAAAAAATGTTAAACCCAAACGAGTGTACCCAAATGGTCTCTAAATTTTCGGGTAAAAATGTTTTAATGTACCCAAACGTTTTACGGCCGATGGAAATAGTGAAGAATAATAGAGTCGGTTTTGTGTTCGGGGTATCGTTACGAATTCGTCGTTATCGACTGAACTGAATGTGAGATCAAATAGGAATTCTATATTTTGATCGCGTTTCAAACGTGTAAATTGAATACTACGTGCCCGTTCAATTTATTTAAAACTATAATATAAACCACCGCCATAATTTCCGCTCGCGTAGAACGTTGTAATACGAAATAAAATAAACGAACATATTGTAATCCGTTTTAATTGTTATTGTCGTGTTCACGAATAATAATTATATACACGATGTGTGTGTGTATATATTGAAATATATGTAAATGTATTTCAAATAATAACGCCACGTACAATAACGATAATGATAATGGGATTAACTGAATAAAATAATGCGCCGTACACACACACACACACACACATACCGCGCGCAGTATATATACGCATACATAATATTATTATAATATTACATAAATATACATACGAGTAATTATACCGAGCGTAAGGTGTGTTCACGTGGTGAAGTGAGTGGATGATGTGAAGTGAGAGTGGGGGGGGAGGAATTGACTTTGGAGTTTTTTTTTTTTAAGGTTATTAACGCTTCAGTCGTATACACGAATATATTTATATACAGGATGGCCGACGGAGAGATTTGACAAATTTTGTTCTGTTCAACACTTTAAAGTAATTTTTTTTTTTTTTTTACTAAAACACGCGTATTTTTAATTAAATTTTGATTCTATAAGAGAATTAAAATCTTATTTTATTATTATTTAAAAAATAATAATAACCTATTGGGCGCAGTCAGTTATAAAATATAAATTTTTAAAAGCGTTTCGGCGTTTTCAAACATTTTTTTTTTTTTTTAGAAGCGTATAAAATTCTAAAAATTTTCCTCGCTAATATCTCTGTAACAGTAACGAGACAGATACTCGATATCGAAACGATTTGTCCGAGAAATAACTTGTTACCATTGGATAATAATAATTGTCAAAAAAATTACCTGTAATATAGGATAGGTGTTGTGGATGTCGCTTGAACGAATTACTTAGTTAAGGATTTTAGGGATTTGTTATTGCGATAAATGTAAAAGCAACGATAAATCGAATTGCGTAATGTATTATTTATTGTTAATATAATAAAACGACGAATTGTTGATAAAATCGGTTTTTAACCGGTTTTTTTTTTAACAAAACGATAGTTTTTCGGTTCCGCTTTAAAAAAACTATTGGGAAAATCGAAAAATGACCATCTCAAAATACTTCCCTAGCAATTTGTTTTCTCGGAAAACGGATACGAGTACAGTAATTGTCGGAGCACTATACTATGTAATTGTCGACAAAAAATTAAACAAAAATACAAAAATGAACATCAAAGTACAACCATTCTATCTTCCTCGCTTCGTTCAGTAACTATAAAAACTTAAAAAATATCGAATGGAACGAGATTCGTCGCATATTCTGTCACGGATCTCCGCGCGACACACCCTGTACATGCACAAGTGACCGAAATCGTAGAATGCTTTAAAAGCTCTTCGCGTGATACGAAAACGCGTTTCGCCACGAACGATAATAATTTGAATAAAACACATTCGTCGATATTTTTTTGTCAGCGCGTATATCATCACACACACACACACACACACACATATATATATATATATATATATATATATATATATACACACGACGTAATGTGTGTTTCGTGCTCAGGTATAATACGTTATTATTTATAATTATTTTACAATAGGAGCGTATATATTATAATGTACAGACATTAACAACATGTGTATATCGTAGTATTAGTAGTTAACGACGTGTTTTCGAATTGACGCGTGGAAAACCGGTAGAGTAAAAATTCCGAATGTGCCTATGTGCCTGGTGCGTACCTTCTAATACAATTTCTTTTTTTTTTTGCTATTAAGGACCTTTGCGGCTTCTATCCAAGTTCTTCTATTTGCGGGCCCGAGCATCTCCGCAAGTCCTTATGACGATTTATTGAATCAGTGTATTTCCAAGTATGCTCGCTGCAGCTAGCCATCCATGACGAGTCCGTTCTAAACGCTTAGATTTCTGGAAACATTTATTATTCTGTTTATAATATAATATGTTGTGTTTCCAAAGTCGATAGGTTTTTTCTCCTTTTGTATTCTCCACTGAATTCGTTTCTGATATTTCCGTATATTTTTCCCAGCAACTTCCTCTCGAAGATTAGATGCTTCTCTTCATCTCCTTGCGTTGTAGACCTCGTGTCGCTGGCATACGTCACTATTTGACATACGTAAACCAAGTACATTTTTTTCCTCTGTCGCCCTTGATAATATTCTAGAGCTTAACAATTTATTAAGTTAAAAATATGCGCGATTCGCTGAGTCGATCCTAAGTTTAACTTCATGGTGCTTATCGTTTTTACCATACACGATGTCCGCTCCCAAATATTTAAAATCATCGACCTTTCCAAAGCAGTATGGTCCGACTACCAAATCGTTCTTATTGTGTGTATTTCTCTTTAAATCTATTAATTACAAGGCGCATGTTCTGATTGGATGCAATAAATTTTTTCCGTTGTGTATTACGTCATGGTGATTATTTCCCAAAAACACCTATTTATTGATGTTTATACTAAAATTCAATAATGGAATTCATTAACATTATTTTCTTAAAGACAGAGAAGTAAAAGGACGTGATTATTTTTAAAAAAGAAAGATAAAATCCCACGATAAAATATTTAATCTATGTTATTTAACTATATTCAATAACAATTTTTTCTAACGACGTCATGACGAATGACAAATACGTAGAGGTATAAATAATAATGACTAAATATAATAAGTAAATATCGTACACAAAAATAACTTTGAGACATGCTTCCCAAAACGAATTTTAACGCGAAATTGTGGGCGAAAAGGGTAACGTTGTTTTTTGGCAAATGGACATTGTCGACGAGACGTTATCTACATATTATTTATACGGGCAGTAGACGACAGACAATTGTACATATATATACACGTTACCGCGGCATAGTGTTGAGTATGGACATTAAATAGGTTCCATTTTACTATTTGGCAATCTATTAAATTTTAACGTCATTTTAAAACGTGCATAGGAATTGTATACAAGGATACAAGGAGGGGGATAGACATTTTTTCGTCGCCAATTTTTTCATTTTTTTGACTGAGGAAGAAAGGGCGGTGTTTTGGCGAGACATTTCAATAATTGTACGATTTTTTTTTCACAGAGTTGTTTCAGATACTTCATCGAGTGTTCCCGTGTCACCCATTTTTTGTCTGAGGAGAGCAGAGGAAGGAATGTATTATATTTAAAGGTTACGGTTTTTCGGCGAAGCATTTCAATAATTTTACGATTTTTTTCTTCACAAATAATTACATTTTCGTTCAAAACTGCGCACGGGCAATTCAGCTAGTTTATTGTGCGAGTAGTCCAATAGATAACGCTAAAAGTAAACTGTGTTCAATGCAGTGGCTATGCCAGAGGTGGGCCCGAGCTCGATCGGAAAATTCTTGGCCCCCATGGCCGACCCTAAAATTTATGTAAATTATGTGAAGACTCATAACTATAATTTGTATGGGTTTTGAGTCAATCCTAATCGGTCATTAAAAATTATCTTAGAAATATTAAAAATTTGTAACAGAATGTATAGGTATTTCAATTGTAATAATATATTGTGTTAACAGAAGTTTAAACGTATCGAAGTATTCAAGTATAGTTATGTACAGTGGCGTATTTTCAATTTTTATCAGTGGGAGTTTAGCCGTTATCATTCAGATAAAAATACAGAATTTATTAAATTTGTAAATATATATATATACTTAAATATAGAATCAAGTCAAAATCATTTATTGTTTAGTCAATGTTATAATTAATAATAATAATAAAATTTAAAAAAAATTATGTTAAAAAAGGTAAACGTGTTTTTTCCCCCCCAATTATACCTAATATTATAATTAGATCTCCGTAGTTGTAATAGTATCCTTCGAATTGATAAATTCGAAATGATAAATACATTGCCAATCCGTATTAAAGTACAATGTACGAGTAGACTGCAGATGCAAACATTTACGACGTTTGCTGGAGAAGAACCGGAAAAACTCAATGTTAATCATAACATCTCGGAAATATACAGATAACAACATTGCTTCGAGTGGCCGTGTCTCGTCCATTATAAGAACTACTACTAACACCGACCACGATGGTGCGCGGCGTTTTGAACGTGCACCGGTGCGGCGACAGCTACTACGTGAGCAATTTACCGACGGCCGACAATAGTTCATTTGTAAATTTTTACTTTTTTTTCGGTTCTGGGGGGGGGGTCAGAACCCGGGCACCCCCCCTCTCCGTAAATACGCCACTGGTTATGTAATACTATACAACAATTTATGGTGTTTTTATGATATTGTATCTGGTTTTTGGGGCGTGGGGCACAGATAGCCCCTCCCCCCCGTAATTTGGTTGTTAGTAAAAATATTAGCCCCCCTCAAAAATTGGTCGGCCTCAGCCCGGCCCACCTCCTGCAAAAGTTCTGGCGCCTCCACTGGTGCGGTGTGTATATGAATTCTGACTATAGGTGAAAATGACAGTTATCAGTTGTTATTTTTTTATAAAATTAACATAACCAAAAAAAAAAGCCCCGTGGGGGGAGATCTATCCCTATCTATCCTCCCTCAATCATGCCTCTGGCTCGAATTCGTATATAGGGAACGAGGAGTGATGTAATTTTCGCGACGGAGCAGAACCGAACGACCGATTCGTCGTGACGAACGGGGGGATGGTTCCGCGTGCGCGTCGTCGGATAATAAACGACCACCGGGACACCGTCAGCTGCCGTGTTCAGCATCAGTTCGCATACGCGCGCGCTTGTACCGTTTTTGACACGCGCGTTTTATTCGGTAATTAACTTTTGTCTCTCACCCCCTTTCTCACTGGCACCGTTCTATACACACAAACTCGTTTCCGGGTTTTACGACTTGACGCGGCCGGCACCGGTTCTCATATTATATACGACACAAACACACGTCGGGAACTCGCGCCAGCGTATAATAAAATGTTTTTCCCGAAACTATTATATAGTAGCAATTACAATATTATAATATATTAACAACTATAGCTAAATATTACCACCCAGATTCGCCCGTGAACGGTTATATTTATATTATATAGTTATAGTTATATTTACATTATTATTACGGTTATAATTCGTTTATAGCTGCTGTTAGGTTAGTGCACAGATTATTCTGGTGAGAGATCCTCCCATACGTTGTAATTATATATTTATTTTGTCGCACGTTATTTCTACAGCACAAAATTATTTAGAACACAAATCGCTCGTATAAAAGATTCGCACTCATCCATTATTTTTTATCAAAAATCAAGCATAAATTTTACATGTTTATACGTTATTTATATACAGGATACCAATGCTAATTTTCTAATACATAGTCTTCTAATAAAAAAGTGTCATTTAGCAAATTATTCGAGTTTATTCAAGTACTTTGGGTAGTAAACAACTCAATAGCAGAATTGAAATTGTGGAGGACAAAACTAACCAATACTAATCAAAAAACCGAAATTGACGCTTTAGGTATGTGTAACGCGGATATATTTATTCTGAAATACAATTGGAAATATTATGTACAAACTTTCCGTTTCTACTAGTACGACGGAGAGGATGTTTTCTAGCTTCAAAGAGAATAAAAACTTTTGTTTAAAACATCATGTCAGAGGTAAATAGTTAATACTTATGCTTAAAAGGAATAATTTTCTTAATACATAATAAGTTAATAATTTACTTTTTTGTTTAGAGAAACGACTTAATAACGGTATGGCAATGTCGGCCATTGACAATGATGTGGAATTTTTAAATGATGAGGTCATCAACGTACAATGTACAATGTACATAGTTATCAAGAAGCCGAGAAATTTGGATGTATTCCTGTAAGACATTATTTAATATGTAATATAGAAATTACTATGTTGATATATGGTAAGTAGAACCCGGATATTTATACTTTAGAAACCTATAAAAATACCCTTAAAAAATGTTTTTATGTCCTAAAAATCTACAAAATTGCCTTTAAAAATTTTAATTTATAATCTAAAAACAAAAAAAAAAAATTCCTTATAAATTGTTTAAATTACACAAATTATTTATTTACTTACTTTTTAATTGTTATTTTATTCATTACAACTATTATACGAAAAACCAAATTATGTAAAAGAATAATAATAATAATAATAATAATAATAATAATAATAATAATAATAATAGTAAAAAAAAAAAACAGCAAACTCAACAATTTTTCTGTGGTTTAGTAAAAAAAGAAAATTGTAAAATTCATCAACATCTAGTGATGAGTTATCAAATGTTTGTAAAAGGGGTGTGGGGCGCAAATCTCCCCGCGGTTCTTCTTAAAATTTTATTTTTATAACAACATAAAACTTTTCCTACTGCGCCACCGAATTACATGAAAACCGAACGATTATTTTGGCTCGGTCTTGTGTATATGGATATTCCAAGGCGCAGCATCGACCGCGGTGTATTGTAGAAATAGACAAGTGGTTTTTCAAATCGCCATTTGCCGATAAAATTCTGTGGGTGCTAAACGAATCTGTAAAATAACCTACTCACTGCAAAATTGATCGCTTTGCTCGTCAGTCGATATACCACTTTAAACTCAATCCCTGTAGTTCCTCAATACAATTTTTTTATTGTAATAAATTATATATTATGTATATAAAAATTTTCGCGATCCCGCGGTATCACACTCTCACAATAACATGTGTTATGATTACAACTGAGATAAGAATTATTATAAACTATGTTTTGTGCCGTATTGTAGGCAGCAAATATAGGAAAAAATGATAAAAACATAGATTTAAAAAATAAGTGTTTACTACCACGTACATCAAATCAAGAATTAAGAATTAATGGGTATCGTGATTTATGAGGACGTGACATCTATTATTGTTGTCATCATTGTTTTATAAATATTGTTTGATGCTGTTTATACAATTGTAATTATAGAAAATTTAGGGAGTGCAAAAAGATAGTATTGCACACCTACAAAAAATTCCAAGGGGGGGGGGAACAAGTGCACCCTTTTGCACCACGTCTATGCGAGAATGTATGTACATTTTTTTAATCTTTGTAACGGCGTCCTACGTATCATATATATTAAAAAATATTTTATACACCTAATCTGTACTAATAAAATAATAAAGCTGAAGAGTTCGTTTGTTTGAACGCGCCAATCTCTGAAACTACCAGTCGAATTTGAAAATTATTTTTACATTTTATAGCCCAATTATTGAAGAAGTTTATAGGCTAACATCATGGACCTTAGGAAAAAGTAAAAGAATCAGAAAGAAAGCCAAGCGAAAACGAAGTAATAGCCCGCGGACGGGCGATGTGACGCGGTGGGTTGGGGGCCGACAATGTCCACGATGTCAGTATTTAATGATGAAATAAGTATTGAAAAGACGGTGAAGTTTTATTCGTCAGCCTTAGGTCGACGAGTTTTTTTTTCCATAGGCATTTTTTGAAATAAATGAATAAAAACTTTAATGTAAGTCAATAGCGCGATAGGTGTGATGAAATGTGCAACATGTAATAATTATTGTGTTGAAAATAAAATAAAAATCAAAATTAAATTTAAATCTTTTCTTTTTTTAATGTTTTGAACATCCTTACAACGAGTATCGAATAACGAATTGAACAAAATTTTAATCATATTATGGTATGAGAGGTGGAATTTTTTACTGGCAACGAAGTGCACGGGGACAGCTAGTTATAATATATCGTGCGTGCGATCGAACGAGTTGTAGTGTAATAACTAATAACATTCGTGATTCGTGTATTATTATAATGCGCGTGTGTTCGGAGGACGCGTATATATATATATATATATATATATATATATAATATCTTATATATTATGTAGAAACACACAATTTTTTTGTTATTTCTCTTCTTCCGTTCGTTGACCGAATCTCGTCAATATTATACACGTAAATCGGTATTTTATTCGACGGCACTCGTTGTTATTAAGTGTAATATAATAATAATAATAATGTTTTTATTATTATTATTATTTACTAGGGAAGCCGCACGCGATATAGCCGTCCTGCGTGCGTGTAATTTACCTGCATTATAAACACGATAAAAAAACACACACGTTTTGCTACTGTCGTAGACGACGACTCGGAATTTTATTATGTACGAAGCCGAAAACAGCTGCTGCTACTGCTGTTGCCCAACCTAACACGCTCAAGGGGATTGGAAACGAGTATATTTTAGTATTTTACTATATTCGTCTTGCGCACACGAATCATGTAGGTATAGTAAAACAAACGTTTAGTACTTCCAACTTGCTGCCGATCTTAGTATAGTGATGTGATAATAATTCTGAAAACAGATTTGAATTCGTCGTGAATTTTACTATATAGAACGACTTTTCCCCGTCTACGATTTTTTTCTCTACTGCAGAGACTCAGTGGCCCAACCAGAACTAATGACCTTAAGAGATTAAATAAACAATTTTTTTTTAATTACAAATATTTACATACATGTATATGGAGAGCCCAAAGTCCCCCCAGGGACCTCCTGTGGCTCACTCCCCTCCCCCCTACTGTGACCCTACTGCACTGCGTCTTTGCCTGCCCTAATACACGTTGGCTCTGGAAAAATAAATTGGCGCTACCACTGTGTATGTGTGCACGTGTTTGTGTTCGTAACATGTTTATAATAATTTTCCAAATACGAATTCTAATAATATAAAAATGTTTAAGAAAAATCTGTGTTTCATATAAAAATGCATAAACTATATAAGACTCAATTCGACTTATTTGAGGTCCGTGGGGGATGGGTTCTAACCCTCATAACATCCCCCCCTCACGGATACGCCACTGGTCCGAGTATAAATCGTTTGAGCGACGTCCAAAACAACGCTCTTTACCATTTTTTTTTTTTTTATATCGGAATAACGCGTTGATAAAAAATCGTTATAAAAATGTTAAGCATTTTTTAAAAATATTGTCGTTCAGCCTAAAATCGGGAAAAGTGTCCCGTTTTTCGTGATTACAGCAGCAGACCGGTTATAACCGGAGTTATTGCGGTATTCGTGTGGAATCCGTATGGAAATTTTCAGGAAAATACGAGGGAAAAATACCGAACGGGTTCTCCGTACATTTAAATAATATGTTATACGAACACGCGCTGTGCACACGAATCACTTTGACCGACGATTAGGTACCATATTAAAAAAAAAAAAAAAGGCGGCGACGACGACTGGCATAAATTATGTCGCGCCGAAACGGTTGGAGACACGCGTGTGCACATAATTTTATAGTTTAACTTCGACGTAATTGAAATCACGTATTACCGTGCGCACACGCCGATCGGTTTCGGTCGCGGACAACAGAAATTAACATTTTCTTCGCCCTCCCCACCGAAACGAGCCGTACGTGTTTTATGGAAATTCGACGACCTCACCTCGAACACACGTGTGTACAACGAACACGCGTATAAAAAAAAAAAATAAATAAAAAAATACACACAAATCGTAATAATAATAATATTAAAACTCGCGCCCGAGTCTCGTAGTGTAATATAAATTAGGGTTAGGATGTTTATGCCGGGGATTAGAACCGAACTGGAACCGAACCGGGAAGAACCGGTTTAGAACCGAAACCCTTTGAAATGTTTGGAACCGAAACCTAACCGTAACCCTATTTTTTTTTCTAAACCGTAACCGAATTTGGATTTACAGAATTCCATACATAATATCACTAGTATATTATTTTATCACAAGAGACTATATGTGTAGGTAAAAGTTCAATAAATTTCTAACAAACTTCCCAAAAAAATACAAAAGCGTATGTACTTTAAACGATTAGACGGGCTACTTATACTGGGTATACTATTGTATGCTGAAGGTGAAAAAACACACTAAACAAAAAATTAGTACACATTATATATTAATATATTATCACTTTTCAATCGTAATTTCGATATTTTGAAGTACAGGTCAGTATTAACCGAACCGGAACCGAAATCGAAATTCACAATTTTCATGAACCGGAACCGAAATTTTATTTCTTTAAAGAACCGAACCGAAACCAGAACCGACCAAATCAATAAAGTTCCAGTCTCTGGTTTATACGCGTTAAAAACACTAAAAAACCCGTGCAAATATGCCCAGTATCAATATGAAAATAAGCCCTTAAAAATAATTCGAATACGACATCATTTTCAAAATTGTATTATTAATCAAAAATATACCATAAATAATTATGTGCAAATTTACACTGAAATAAAAATATGACATTTTAAAATTTTATTGAATCGTTAACTATATACGGTAAATAAATATATAATTTTTTTTTTTACACAAAAAATATGTTATTTACAAAATATATTTGTTGATTTTTTTTCAATTTTTACTGAAAACTTCTTTTTTTCTATCGAAATACGCATTCATTCGCAGTTTTTTTTCAAAATATACATTTATTCATAACAAAATCCCTAAACATGCAGAATAAAATTGAATGTAACTGATTTTATGTCATACGAAACAAATTTATAACTTGATCTGCAAATTGTACCTGTATGCAGGAAATCGAAAAGACTTACTTGAGAAATTCTACACCAGAGTTATAGTCGATAAAGTAGATAATTTTACGTTTTTATTAAACAAAACATTAATGTTAAGATTCGGTTTTATGATTTTTTAATGCTAGCAGTTGGTGGAAAAATCCCGAAGAAGTTCTCACAACAGAACTGTACAATAAAAAAAACAGACTTTTGGAATTTTAACTATAATCTTCTGTTTCTTTTAAATACCAATTAATATATCAAAACAAACAAGTCTTATTGCTCAACGATTATAATTTATTACAATAATTTGCCTCTCCGCCACACATAACATTAAGGTATGACGTTTTGTATTTTTAATGCTATTTACTAAAATATAAAAATTCATTCCCCCTCCCCCGTACAAATATAATATTTTATTTATAAATAAAACATATTATAAAATATATATAGAAATATTACTCTTGGATAAATGTTTTCTAATATTTACTACACAAAATTTGAAAGCATTAATGCATTAAATCATGGCATTCGATTGAACGATTCTGAGCTTCGGTGTAATGACGTGATATTTTTGATTAATAATATATAATATTTACGATTAACCTTTATAGTTCAGTATAGTCTTTTATCACATATTTCACATAACTGTAAATAAAGTAAAATTATGAATGTAAAGAAAATATGAATAGACACAGAGTATTTAATTATATATTTTGTACAATAGTATTTATTTTCTCGTATATTATTGCATTATCGTACCGTTTTAAAACATAAATAATTTAATATATAATTCTTTTTAATTCTTTTTAATTAACATTATATAATTATTATATTTTTATCAATAATATTTGTAGGAATTTTCACCATTATTGGTCAAACAAATAAATAATAGAGATTTATTTTTGTCGTTATTTATATTTAATATTAAAATCAAATGTATAGAGGCTACATACTTTTGCCTAAAGTTTTGCTGGTCACAACTAAGTTTGCCCGGGCAAAAGCTGAAATATGATGTTTTGTCCGTGTACCGTGGGCAGATCGCGTTTTGCCCGGGCATTTCTGAGGTTTGCCGGATTTCGACTTTTGCCCGTCACTGCAGGTACACTACTGTTGAAGTCGAAAATTTTTAGACGCGCATTATTCCTATAATTATTATATTAATATATATATTTTACACGCTTATTCTCAATAATTGAATAAACTGAATATACGAGCATTTCGCGCACGTTTACGCGCGTACCTAATCGAAACAACGTAATAAAAAGGGTAAATTTTTTTTTCTTTTGTGCACTACGAATTATGAATATCTTGTATTGTCGTTTATTTATACTCGGTACAAAGTATTTAAAATATTCCTAACGACAACACGACGATTTACGTTAAGATTTTAATAGCGCTTTTTGACACATATGGTTTTTAAACAAAACAGCAGGTGGGGCGCCGCGGCGCGATTTCAACTACACGCGCATTTTCCATTAAAAAAAAAAATACATATAAAATTCTTTTAATGACGAGTCTTAAAATTTTATCACCTATCCGATTAATTACGTACACAACTTTTTATGGTAAAACATATTTTTATTATTATTATTATGTTATATCTTGTTAACAAGGAATTTCTGTCGAAAATTATACACACCCGCGTAGGCCAAACGGTTCAATACGCATACATATAATATAATATACCGGTGTAGGGCGCGTACTCTACAGCAGTGACATATATTATTATTACCTATTATTATTATTACGGTTGCGTACCTATATAAGTATAATATCGTTGGTATAAATTATTTTGTTTTTTCTCTCGTCAAGTATATACTAATAATATTAATAATAGTACCTTATAACAATAATAATAATAATAATAATAATAATAATAATAATAATAATAATAATAATAATAATAATAATAATAATAATAATAATAATAATAATAATAATAATAATAATAATAATAATAATAATAATAATAATAATAATAATAATAATAATAATAATATTTATATAATGAAATTAAAAGTAATCTATTTAAACTTGTTTGAAATGTAAAAACAGGTTTGAAAAAAATTAATTAATTTGTATATCAATATATTATATCAAATAAGATTAATTTTAACATATGCCACAGTTATTTGTTTTCACAGTTTAGTTCACTTTAGTTTTGATATAATGGAAATAAATTAAACGATCTAAAAATGGTTTATAGTCAGGTGCGTCATTTAGGGGAGGGGCAAGGTGTGCGGTGGCATCCCTTAATTTTAATACAGTTCCAATTGGCGTGCTTTGGTAATGGTACATAATGTTGAAAACGGAGAAGTTAACAATATCAATCTGGAAAGAGCTGTGTAGATGTATTTGTTAAATTAAAAAATTACCGGTATCCGCTTATTTAAAATATAATTGATTTTCTCTTTTTCTTGTGCTCGTACAAAAGTTTTAAATATAAATATTATGTGTTTTTTTTCTTTATATTTTACATTTGTCATCTTCAAACAATTATGCAAAACTTATTGTTTTTGACAGGTAAAGTAATCAATTATTATTTGTTTATTTTTTTAATCGCTATTATTACTATTTAATATTTATGTTGACTGCGATTCATGTTCAATGAAAAAAATTTAAAGCGGGAAAAATGTACGCGATTGTCTATATCTTTTTTTCGGTGCTTCCGGATCGCGTGCGAAAATCATTGTTTAGGTTGAATTGCGTGCGCGGTTTTCTCGCGACAGAACTGAGTAGCGTGCGAGGTTTTTTGGTGACAACGCCGAATTGCGTGCGTGATTATTTTAAATAAATTTTATTTTAACTTTTTTTGCATATTTAATTCATTTTTGTAACTTTTTAGAGCATATTTTTATATGGCCATGTGAATTTCCAAAATGGCCAGCTTGAAACTTCGCACACTCCCCAACTCGAGTCTGCTAGTATACTCGAGACATTGATGTGTAAACGTCGCGTGAGCGATAAAAATGGAACGGAATTGTGACTGGGATTTGTGAATATTGGTATCTTTATTCAAAGTAATTTCGATAAAAAATATTATTATTATTTGTCATGACAACAGCTTACACATTACACGCAATTGATAATTGCTTGTAAATTAATTGATATTATTAATATTGTGTGTACATTAATTTATATTATTAATATTAATAAATATTATTATTAGTTGTCATGACAACAGCTTACACATCTTTTTTCCATTTCCCTATGTTTACATTCATACCGCCGTAATAGATGTTTACACATAAAAAAAAAAAAAAACTGAAATGACTCCTCTGATTGTAGTATACGACTTGGGGTGGAGTGGCTATAAAATTCTTACCGGGCAAATAACATTTTTCCAGACCACTTTTAATATTTTAGGCCACTAATTTTTAACTGAATCTTTACTAAATACTTGTAACGTAACACTTCCTAGAGGACAGTGTCCGTACTGTGACGGCCCAAAATATGGATTTTTTTAGTGTAAAAAATAATAAATAATATATGAGAAAATGAAAGAAATAAAATAATTTGACAAAAATTGTTGAATATATCTGATTCAATCGTGTCGTAGAAAAAATAATATAAAAAATATAAATTTTACTCTCTCTCTCTCTCTCTCTCTCTCTCTCTACTCTGCTGTTTCTTTTTATTATATGCGACATGCGGGTTTTCATAAGGATTAAAAATATAAGATTTTTGTCGACTACTCCAGTTTTAGATCCGATTTATTTACGTTATATTTTATTTAAAATTACATCTGACACTAAGTCATGCCATTTTACTATTAAAGAGGCCAGGCCACCGGGCGTTGTCCCGGTTGCCCGGTGGGTCACTCCGCACCTGCAGTACACGACTATGATTATTATCATATAGGTAATAATCATTCGTTGAACAAATTTTAATCATAATATTTAATCGAATAAAAAAATGAATGGATTTTTGGATTTATTACGAATTTAATTATAACGGCGTCGTTTGTCCGCGCGTGTTTACGAGACATTTCGAGACTTCCGTAACGCAAAATCTGTCCCTTTTCCTCTCCACAAATTCTTTCCGAATCCGTGTACTGCAGACGTCATACATGTACGGCAGGTATATATATAATATATATATAAAAAAAACAGTATTTATTACGAGCGGACTCGGCGTCACGAGTTAACCGATCGATTATTGTTACTCCCATTATATTATTGTACGGCCATCATCGTCGTTTATAAATAATGTTATGTACCGTGTACAGTAAGAAAACCCTTTAAAAAAAAATATATATATATATATATATATAAAATAAATATATTGGATTAGACGCGAGAAACACGATGATGGGCGGTGCCGGGGGGAAAGAAGAAATACCGCGGCGCTATTTGTGTTTTTTTAAATTGCGGTTTTTATCGTAAGCGCGCTGCTGATTGATCGCTGTCGCGCGCGCGCACATTATTATCGTGATTTCTTCCCTCGTCCGACACAACATTATGTTACAACACAATACGTTTATTATTTTACCGTTTGGTTTTTCGAAATTTATTTGCTTTCGCCCGTTATAAGTGTAACCCCGTTCGCCGACAATTATTATCATTATTATTATTATTATTATTATTATTATTATTATTATTATTATTATTATTATTATTATTATTAATATACCGGCGGACGATGAATGATCGCCGCGGTCGATCAACCGCCGCGTCAGCGGTGGCCGCCACGACGCGTGGGACGCGACCACGCGCGCAACGGACCTTGCTCGTTAGTAAATTTATTTTTTTTTCCGGAATAATTCGACCGCGGGGGCTCCCGAGCACAGACGATCGATCGGTCACGGGCCTTGTTCGACACCTGTTAACGTGAAAATATTAGGTACGGTTAGGTTAGGCGACCGAGCAGTGCCGGTAGTCGGAAAACGGCTGGTCGTCCTGGAAATCTTGTGTATTTTGAATTGAATAACAATCGAAGAATCGTCGTAGTGTGAAAAAAATGATATAGAAATTATTGAATCGTAATAATATTACCATTTTAACAAATATAATGTAAATTTTAATGTGTATACTACGTATATGACTAGTTTTTTGAATACTTTATTTTTATATAATATCATACTACGCGTTATTCGACGTCTACGCGACCCTGAAAACATAATATTTTATATTGAAGATTTTGTTTTCTAATAAATTAATACACAAAACTAATCTAACAGAACCATATAGTGAAACGGTCGACTTGAAACACGTCGACATGTACGATTCAAATTTATCATAATTTATCAAACAAACGTTCAACTAAATTCAAAAACGATTATAGTCTAAATAAGATAACTGATAAATTACGTTTAGCTACATATCTGGTTGACGACGCGTGTCTCGCGTAAGTTATAGACATACTGTTCTTTTTTAGACACGGGAAGTTTCAATAAACGACTACGTTATACAGCATTTAAAAAAAATTGTTTTCTTCACATTTTAAATTATTATATGATTAATAAATAATGTCATACGTCAAATTTTTTAAATCATTGACGTAGGGGGCAACGTTTAAACATGTACGCGGGGCAACGAAATTCCAAATATACGCCACTAGTGACCAATCTATCGCTTTCGTCGTTTTTTGCAATTTTTTTTTTGTCAATTCTCGGGTATCGTTATTGAGGAGCTTTGGTAAAGTTTTCGGACCGCGAAAGCGATTAGCGGTGCGCCAACTATAGCTGGTTATTAATTGCTTCGGGCCGGGCCCGGCTGTCGTTTATATCCTTTCGTATTATATGTGTAATATAAAACGTTTCGCCCCCGAAATAGTATGAAAACCGATGTGAAAAGACCGCGCGATCTAATTCCTGTACACGACGACGACGGTCTGCGCCCAAAACGGACTATTACCGTTTTTCAATTATTATTAGACGCGCACGGGCGTCATATCGATTTTTCAACCCCATATACACTGCATGCACACGACTAGCAAACGCGCTTTCGGTGGCGATCGAAGACGATACTTGCTATATTGGACGGGTAAGTCTAAGGATTTCAAAGTGTCTCGAATATTATTCTCTATTGACACGGGAAACGCTGGTTTGCTAAGTCGAATAAGATTTCTCATTCGGACCATCAGGCCGGGCGTGCAGTGAATAGAACGTATTACACGCGTAATCCGACTCGATTTGCGCGAAACGATCCGATAGAACGATTAGATTAAAATCGGCTAGAAAACCACCCCTAACTCACACAACTGCAGTTTTGGACATGAATTCAAGTTTCACACCGTTTTCATACAAGTACAAGATCTTAAAAATAATTGGCTTTTAAATTTAAAAAAGAATATCGTCGGGTTTTTATACTTATTAAAAATCTAATAAAAACTAAAAAAAATCGATGCCTCAATGAAATAAAAAGATTCATATTCACACTCATCGGTACCTTTCCTATTTTTCGTGCTTACACAGAAAAACTGCATTACGTATACCAAAGGATACCGGACATTTAAATAAATTGTAATCCAAGATTTTTAAATAACACGTCTTAAAAATAACACGTAAAAGTCAGTTAAGGAGATCTAACATCCCTGTCTCGAGCCTTGTACAATTTTCAAAAATTTTGAACTTCCACCCCCCCAAACAAAAAAAATTGCTTAAAATATTCCACTTTATTGATTTTATCTCTCTGAATAATTTCGTTTGTTTAAATTCAATGTAAAATATCTTAAAATATTAATTAGTTTTAATTGTATTAATCGTACGTTTTATAATTGTATAGGTACACGTGAAAAGTCTAAATAGTAGATACGTACCTGCCAACAGCAGATATCCTTTTAAAAAATGGTTTTATTATTTTCCTATGGAAAAACTTTTGAATACAAGACACGTTATTATTATTATTATTATTATTATTTATTTATTTATATTACGGGGCGAGCTCATGATTTATACAATAGAGTATACGAAGAATAACAAAAAAAAGAAAAGAGTGAAAAGAAAAAATATATATATAAAAAAAAAAAATAGCAAATGGAGAAAAAAAATCATTGGAAACTAGTCTTCTAGAAACTAATCATCAGAATCTGTATGTTTTAAAGAACTATTAGGGCATTTTTGATTTTCACAATTTTCATCGTGATTTCAGAACAATTGCAACTTTTTATTGTATTTAGTTATGCTATTGTGATTCGCTAATTCGTACATAATAATTTATATTTAATAATTTTTCGAATATATTTTACGAATAACGCAAACAAATAAATAATATAAAATTTAATAGTCTTAATTGACCTAAATACAGTTTACTACACATACTTAATCATTCTCTGAATAACGAAGAAAATTTTGGTGACCGATAGTGTTCTTCGCCGCCTTATAAAAAAAATAAGTGTCAAATTATTTATTAACTTGAAAGAAGTACAGTTCACTGCCAAGGTCACCACCAAATAAAAATATATGGTGTGCTTCGTTGGGTAGTAGAGAATTGCGATTTTACTCTTTCATTTTAAACAACGTCTTTCCAATTTACCGTCAAGTCGAAAATTCGTGGACTTTCAAATCTCAACGAATAATATAATATTTTTATAATGTAATATTTATACGACGCACTGGAATTCGGATTTTCACGTATCGTGGAGTGTCTTCAAAATGGAAATTATTTTAGACACAGAATACGACACGCGAACGATATTTAATAATTATTATGTCGACGAAATACGCGCTCATCAAAAGACCAACAAACAGGTTATTATTATTATTAAACATAGCCGATGCGTGTAGATTTAATCAATCTTTTCGATGACCGACTATTGCGCGTTATATATCAAAGTAAAGTAGGAATTTTAATAATTATTTTTAACAATTTCGACGACCTAGAGATTATCTTATGCTTCTCGTGTTTAATATAGGTTTATTTCAATCCACTAAAAATATATTAAATTAGTAAAACAATTCAAAACAAACTATTTAAATGTAAATTAACACAAACAAATATTATTTTTATTTTTTGGAAAAAAAAAAGGAAACAGAAATTCCTTATTCGTGTTTTTCACTCGAAAAATGTATAATATTCTTATAGGATAAAGGATATATATTTATTATTTGAATGATTTTATCAGGCCATTATAAAATGTCTTAAATAAAACACAAAACAACGTACAATTTAAGAACATTTTTAATACGATTCTCCTTTCGCTTTAATATGATTTTTCTTTTTTCGATCTAATCCTATTTTTTCGACCACAGTTACACATTCAACATTTTGGGACGCATATAGTTATCATGACATATTTTATCGACTAGCGTATTGGAATTCGGAAGACACATAAATCCTAAAATTAGTTCAAATAGAATTAAATATCAGTAGAAATAACAATGAATGCAATAAAATACAAAAATTTAAGTCAAAAAAGAAAATAGTCACTAAACAATAACACACGTATGCGTTTTGGCCGTGGTCGAGACGGTCGATCACCGTGCACATGTGCGTGGCGCGTGAAACGCGGCCCGGGCCAGGTGAAGAGAAAATTAATGTGGACAAAAAAAAAGAAACGAAAGGGAAAACGCAGAAGAATCGGAGATCGAAACTCGTCTGTCTGCGTCGGACCGTGTGAAATAATCCGGTCCGCGAGCCGCCGCAGCCGCTGCTGCTGCTGCGGTGTGCAGTGTGCGCGCGGACGTTCCCATATAATGTTAGTCACCTGCGACAAATACGGTGCGAGCCGCGGTATTGTCCGAACAGTCGTCGTCCCGGGCCGATCTCCGCCGCGGTCCCCAGCCGTCCCGCTATTATCACGCGCCGCCGTCTTCACAATTATATTATTATTATTATTATTATTATCACGTGATTTCGCTGTTCCCGAATCAACAGGTGCGGCGGCGGCGGCCACGGCGGCGGCAGTGTCCAACGGGCCGCAGACGCGATTACCATCACGTCGCACGTCATAATGCGCTACGACGTGTCTCGGTCTAGTCCCGAAATTATCGTCGGCATTGTGACGATCATCATTATTGTGACGATTATTCCGTGATACGCTGCGGCGTACGCACGCGCGGGTACAGACCCTTACTGAACACGCGGACCCTGCAAACCGTGAAGACTTGCGCAAGACGTCGGTTGACGGTGGCCGCGTCGCAACGCCGCGTATTGTCTGCAGCCACCGCCGCCGCCGCCGCCGCCGACCAGACACGCGCACCGGCCGTGAAAAACAATCACCGGAGATCCGAAAACAATAGAGCGCTGATTCGGCGCTTTTTTTTTGTTTTGTACCTATCGGAGACCGCGACCCGTTGTCCGGCGCACGGTCGTTAACGCTGCAGGTTAGGTTAGGTCGGGTTAGGTTTTTCGACAATTCCGGTAACCGACGTCCTCCACAGTTTCTCGAACGCGTGAGAGTGTTACGCGAAATTTTCGTTCGCAAAAATACATTTGACGCGCTTTTTTTTGTTTTTACTTATTGTCCACTCGAAATTCGTCACATCACGTGCGTATTTAGAATTTTTTTTTTTTTGGGTAGGGGGGGCTGAGGCATTGAGTAAACATCATTGTTGAATTATTTCTAAGTTTTATTCCATGATTAAATCTTAAAATTAGGAAAAATTATCAAATTCTCAGCATTTTAAAAACAACTGCATATTAGGAATTTATTAAAATTAGTCATAGGAACACACAAAGAAAGTTTGTGAAATTTCAGGGGATGGAGGCTGGACCACCTACCCATAAATACGCCCCTGCGTCACATTTATCCGTTTTTTTTCTTCCACTCGTGTATAATACGTATAATACTTTATTTTTTTGTCAGATCGGGTACAATTCGCATTCGACATTTTGAGTAGCGTCGTTATGTTCGGAACATGTATTCGAATAATTATTTAGAACGTTTTTTTTATTTCAATAATACAATTAATATTAAACTTTTTTATTCTATAAGAATTCATAGAATAAAAATTTTATAAATAAATTATAGATAATAATTTATAAAAATTTGTCTATTCTATATAGAAATTGAATTATTCGTACTTTAATATTCACCATAATTTTTACATTATTTCAGGTAACATTTGATGGATATTTTCGTTTAGTGACTGCAGGGAAGGGCATTTTTTCTCACTAACTCTGAACGTATCGTCAAAATTTTGGCACTAATAAACATCGAGAACAACCACCTCAATGATAATTTATTCATACTACTACTCCTTGGTGTAAAATTAAGTTATTTTTTCGTTGTTCTTTCAATTTATAATATTTTCAATACAGAAAACTTTTCAAGTATAACATTTTTATTTTTTCTTATTGAAATTATAATGCCGCAATGCTAAGTTACGTGATTTTTACTTAAGAGGGGGTTAATAAATTTTTCGCCTCTTAGGAAGACGACAAATTAAAAAAAAGCTTGAGAACAACTGATTTATAATTGTGTTAATAATTGTCGCAATCGCGAAATACTGTAAGACAGCTTGTCCGTATTTCGACGTTAATAATTTTGTACTAATATTATCAGTTTCGTTTGTGATTGCAATAACTGATAATCTACGAACGTCGAACGTTTGCTTACACGTTTTTTCCCAATTAGATTATTTAAAAAAAGTTAATTTTCACAATTTACGAAGAGTCAAACGTCGTTTGTTGAAACGCATGTTATTAGACGACAGATATCGAATTATTTATCATATTTCTTTTTACTAAAAATATCGACATTTTGTCGAGACTGCAGCGAGCAACCGTTTTTACGTGGCACGATGTAAAAATTAATTCTCAAAACGGACAGGATTTTAAAGAGAAAAAGAGAGAGGTTTCGTGTGTTTCGGATTATTATACAAGGAAACGACACCGTTCACCGGGGTCCTTTCGATCGGTTCGGTCGAGTGGGATGTAATACCACTGAGAATAGATTCGGTTACGTGCACGGTTTTTATATTTTCCACGTTTTCTTCGGATGAATTCACATTTCGGGATGATAATACGCATTTAATACGTATAATAACGTCAACACTACAGACGTCTCAAATCCAACACTTATATACGCACCGATAATATAAATTATATTATAGTCGGCCGTGTAGTTAATCGGCGCATTAACTGGATATAGTATACACTAATCGAAAACACGCGAACGGTTTGTGTCGGACAAACAGCTTCTTTTTCCTGTCCTCTCGAAACGTTTCCCCAAATAGTACCGCGCGTTCGTTATTTCGTGCACAACTCGTAATATTATTTTGTATCTCGAAATCTCATCAAGAACGCCAATAATCAAATTTTTATCATATCTTTTAGTCGGCCAAAATCGCCGGGTTTAACTGTCTGTTCCGTCACGTTACGATACGTTCGTTCTCGTCTGCTTCGTTTCAATCAAAACAGTTTAACAGTTTTAACGGCCGATACCGGTCGAATTATAAAAAAAAAATAAATATCACTAATCGTTCTTCATTTAAATACTAAACAATCTTAATATACTAATAGGTTCCCGATCAAATTGATTGACGCCTACTTCTCTACAATGATGTTCGAATCATAGACTTGCGCACGAGTACATGCACATGCAGCACCTTCCGTTTCCGGGACGACGAGGCGTTTAATGCATTAAGTGATAAGATATATTTACGTCGCATCCTAGATCGTCAAGTATTTAACGAATGGCCTCGAGAATTTCGTTAAATTTCACTCGAAACGTATGCGTATAAGATTTTCGATACACGATCGATATAATGATTAATGCGTATATGAGAATATTTCCTCCGGTACGCTTATAAAAAAAAATATATAAATATTTTTCAATTTTTTTTTTTTTTGGGGGTAAATTTAGTATTAATTTGAAAAAATAATACAAAAAATTAAGCCAATCGATTTGCGTGCGGTTTGAACTCTTGCGCGCGATCGTGTATTATAAGTAGGGCCCGGATACCGATGACTTCTGCTTTTTTTTTCAAAACTTCTTATGGCCTAGACTCAGGCGATGGTTTCCTGTCTAAAAATGTGATTTAATATCATAAAAATGTAAATAACCGATTTTTTTTTTTTTGCATTTTTTGTAATTGCAGGTAATTTTACTATGGTTTTTTTATTATTATTATTATTTTACGTAATTTTTTTTCATATAATAATTGTAATTAATAAAATAAAAAAAAATTGAAAAAAGTAATAAACAAATAATTTACGTAAATGAAACAATAGGTATTTTTTCTTATGTTTTCAGACCACAAATTAAATTCTTTAAAGGGCATTATTGTAGATTTTTAGGACGTCTTTTTGGGATTTTTATGTTATACATGCATTTGTTCTTAGGGCCTATAAACGTCCGGGCCCTAATTATTACGAGTCAATACGGTAACGGTGAAACGTGTGACGGTGGTTACCTGCCGGAACTGTTCCTCGAACGTCCAAGACTGTGCCTCGTTGTTTCGGGCGGCGGACGGCGAGTGGACGTCGGACGGACGACCGCCGGACATCGGCGTGTCGCCCGAGTGGCTGGACTTGGGCGACAAGTCGGCCGCGTGCGTGTGCCTGTGCCCGGTGGTCAGCGACACGGCCACGCCGCCGGGCGGCTGGTGCTGCTGCGGCGGCATGTGCAGCGGAGACGGTTGCACGGACAGCCCGGGGTGTTGGTACACGAGATGCTGGAGCATGGGTGTAATCAGCCGCGAACCGGACGCCAATTGTCTGGCGAGCTGATTGAGCGTCTCTCGTTCTTCTCGCTGCGAAATTCCGAAAGAAAAGAAAAAAAAACAACAAAATTAATCACACCGAAAACTAACGGTTTTTCGAATGACCATAGGTACAATCAGGGACTGGAAACGGAACCGTTTTGGAACCGTAACGATAATTATTTTGATCCGTAACCGATATTTGGATCTTGTCGGTTCCACTGAATTCGGTTTTCTCTTTTATGTTACGTCCGTTATTGATATTATATTAAATATCTATTCTAAAATTACTAGAAAGTATTAAAAATAAATAAGATATATTATATATAAAATATGGGCGCGCAAACGAGTAACAACGACCAGTGACAGCAAAACGGGGAATATTTTGATGAAATATTGTTCGGAAAAAATAAATAAATCTGTTGTGATGTGTAACGACCACACAGAAAACACGTTTAAAAACGACTTTGATATATTCACGAACTCGTGACCGGATAATTTGTAAAGTTTAAATTTTAGTTTTATATTGTATTTTTTAATATTGTATAATATTGTTTAGATGGAAAAAAATAACGTTTTTCTTTTTCTAATATTGTTCACAAAGTTGTATTGTTTTAATCTTGATGCGTAAAAATAGATTAATTTTACCGAATCACGCATAAATATTGCCCAATTCGTTGAAAAATTCGATCATTGTTGAATAATTGAAATATTATAATTATAAGAACTAAATAAACGGTATTGCTTTCACGAAACTTTAAACGTGATAAGTTAATTTTTATTTTAAAATTAATTTTTTGCAATATACGTATAAAAAAAAAAATTGAAAAAGGTCAATGCAGATATTACGGAACCGCAATATGAAAATGTATAAAAACCGGAACCGAAACTGAAAACAAAACCACCATTTTCTTTCTCGATAACCAATGCGGAACCGGAACCTGATAAAACCATAAAGATTCTTATAGCCCTAAGATAGGAATATAATCTATATATTCTATAATATTATAAATGGTTCGATGCTCAAAGAGGTTTTGCGAGGTTTATTATTAACCCGAACCCTGTTACCCGAGTATGGAGACCGCTATAATGACTGGAATTTTATGAGGTGTTGTAATGAAAAAAAAAAAGATTTTCAAAACAAGCGTAAATTATTATTAAAGAGGAAAACATGGTTATTATAAAACGAAAAATGGTATTATTAAAATATATTTTTTAATTCTTTTTTATTATTAATTTAATACATTTATAAATACAACGTAAGTTTTTTATATTTCCATTTTTTATTTATTTTTTATTTTTAATGGTGATCTACGAGCATTGAACTGTGAACACAATTGATGTATTTAATCGCACTGGACGCGTGATAGCCACGGAGAAAATAGACGCACCTAAAAAAGCACACTCACCGAGTCCAAGAAAGGAAACGGACGAAATCACACGGCCTGAATATAGTCAATACTCGTATATTATGTGTGTTTAAACTCATTTGAATATTTTCCGGTAAAACGATCAGGTTTATTGACACGGTACATACGCACACATAGAACCTTATCATTTCTCGTAGTTTAAATTTATTTATCGTATGACGTTTTGACATCATTTAAAAACACTTTCTGAAATAGAAAAAAACACAATACTCGATACAGCGCAAATTTAAATACGAACACGTCAGTAAATATTATTGAGCGGAATATGAATGAATATTCAGACTGAAAGTGTAAAACGCTGAATTTTAGCTGACTAGTTGATTATCCGAATACCGATCAACCAACACGTAGGTTAACCGAAATTTTATAGATATAAGATAAAGGGTCGAAGCGTTGAAGCAAACGGCAATTTTTGGGACTATTTTTCCTAAACTGTAAGTCTACTTTGATGTAATGCTCTGTATTTTTATAAAACGTGTGGTACGAAATATACACGGTTTTGTGTTTTATACCGAATTTTCTTTGTTTCCCGTTATTACCTAAGACACTAAAGGTATTAATATTTTTGTAAACATTCGGTTATCCGAATAATCAGTCGTCCCCCAACGCTCCCAGCCAGTAAGAATCGTTTCGGATATTCGATGCTCTACCCGATCGTTATTATTTTCTCTACGTTTATAAATACTATAGTTAATCGGTTGAAAATATCAAAGTGGTGTATATATTTGAATTTCGTCTATTTCGAGACGATCCGTTTCGGGATATATGTACTATATATTTATTACGCGTTAGCTTCCTAGCTGGTTAAACCTATAGGATTCTGTGTAAAAGCGATTGAAACCACACGGTTTTCATTTACCGTTCCTAATTCGAGCCATCCTCGGATGTAAATGAATCCACGCGATTTGCTCAGATTACCTATCGCGGCTACTTTATTACTCCACGAACGTTTCAAAAACGTAATTTGTATACGGTTATTACAACGACAACGTGTCATTGTCGTCGTAAAACTTACTCTTCGCGTCTCTCGAGTCGTTTCGATGAACAAGTCGTAACGATGCGAGCACGTGCAAGTGATACGGCTGTGGATGATATTCGGTACGAATGTATTTTTAGAATAAAAATTCTCTACTCTTTAATTCGATTCGTATAATTAGCCAAAAACCTCTCTTTATTAAAAACTTTAAAACGGGCATTTCAACATATCTCTACTAATAAGTCAATTATAACTATAATAAAATAATAACTTAATAATAATAACGTAAATAATAACTTATATTCATAAGTTAAGATGAACTATTAACGGATTGATCTTTGGTTTTTTTTAAAATTTGTATATGATTTTAACGTATATAACTTCCTCGTATTCTCAAAATGAAAACATTTTGATTTTTTTGATTTTTAAAACATTTAGTTTAGATTCGGATTTTCATTGTCTGAGAATAATTTGTTAACATATTTTATGTGAACACATTCCAGATGAACGTAAGTAGTACCTAGGAATGAGTAGAAACAAAAAAGAAAGTTTCAGTTTTCTCATAAAATATTGAATAACGTATTTGTATAAATAAATATAAATTTCTTATACGCAAAAAAATAAAAATCAAACGAAAGATTAAAAATAAAAATAATTATAATAATATTTTGTTTAATTAACTTTTAACTATTTTTAATTTGTGATTAATTTTGACTTTAAACTCAATTAAATCAACTTGATAAACTTAATTTTAACAAGTAAATAAAAAAAATCGTTGAGTTGCCCAAATTTAATAAATGTATATTTTCCCATGAAATATTTGACGACTTTTACAATAATTGAACTTTCGATGCAAATAACTTGTACCCGCTTCCTTTTTTTTGTTTCCAAACTAAAACCACGCATGATTCGGGCTTAAGCTCAAAGATTTTGTCCTCACATGCAGTGGTTCTAACTTTTGAACGTAACAAACTCGATGTATTATTTGGAGTGTTTTAGGGATAAGTTCATTCAAAAATTGAATTAATTTTACAGGACCATTTTAAGCGAAAATTTTACCCAAAGACCATATTATAATATGCCTAGATTTCTATTATCTTTATATTAAAAATAACATTGAATTTTCTCCAAATCCAAAAACACATCGGCCACGATTCAATTCTTTTCGGTGTTTGTCGCCAATTTACATGCACCGCGTGTTTATCATCGTTTTTCTCTGTGTTCGTTCTTACGAATATACTGCATAGATATATGGACGACTGACATTTCACACAGTATTATTAAATCTCAATTTGCAAAACATTACTATAACGAAACTTCTGAAATCGAATTTTACTAATTACTGTTCAACAATTTTTGAGTGAAAAACACACCGGTCTTTAGGGAATTCAAATGGCGATTATTTATAGAGTATCAGTAATAAAATATCTATTGTTTTACGACTAAAAGAATACTTTGGTAAAAGAAGAAAAAACCTTCACAAACATTAGTAAATAAATTTGTTATCGACTTGCCTGCATTTCCAAAATATCCTGTTCGTCCTCCGGCGAACAATCGTCGTCCTGTCTGCAGTCCATCATCATCATATCGTCGTCCATGTCCCGGTCATCGCCGCCGCCATCGTTGTCTTCTTCGTCATCGTCGTCTTCGTCGTCTGTGCCCTCCTTCGATCTGGACGGAGACGTGTCACCTTGCACCGTCGGGTGCGGCCAGTGATACGCGGCGACGTGAGGTTGTACGCTCAGGTTTAGATTCAGGCCCAGTCTTCTGGGGCTCCCGGCTTCAGTGGCAGCCATTTTCACTTGTTCCGGAATCGTAGATGCAGTGTGGTGTTGTTGTTTCTCTAACTCGGAAGACGGTTCACTATTCAGCTGGAAATCGTTTAAAAAAAATGTAAAAATAAATAAATTAATACACAAAGGAGAACGCTTGGCAGAGTTAAATGTCCTATATAAATTAATAAATATTGTATTAGAATACAGGGACGGATTTAGGTATGTGATGGCCTATGGGCGCCCCAAATAAATAAACAGGACAATACGTGTTTTGCTTATTAAATAACATTTAACATTGCGTGTTGTACCTACTATTCACTTATTTAATTTACTTAAATAAAAACAATCAAAACGGGTAAGTAATATCATATTATGTAATTCCGTTATAAAAAATACAAATTGGTAAAAAATTAATGTGAGTGACTTAAACATAAATATAATAATATATTTATATGTATAAGTAATAATTAAAATTAAATGTTCGCGACTTTTTATGATTTAATTTTTACGAAATCTTCTATTACATTGTATCTATTTGTTTGATGAAAATTAAATTTTAAACAAGAAAATAAATTTCCATTTTTTTGTTATATCTAACTGTAAAATAATTACAAAACTGTGGAGGCCCCAAATTCGTGGGAGACCCTTGGCTGCAGCCCACTAAGCTCCTCTCCCCTAAATCCGGCCTTGCTCGAATAAATTCAAGTTTTATGAACAATTCTGTAAAAATCGCTATATGCTAGGTACTATGAAATCTGTACAATATTTCTATGATCAGGACCAAGAGAAGGAGCTTCATTCTCGTTTAACACGATTCTGAAAGAAAGTTATGAAAGAAATGAAGGTCCAGGAGATGTGTAATCGCCAATGCCTTTATATATATGTACAATACATGTAATACGATTTATGTAAAATCGAAAGTTAAAAACACGAAATCGTTATAAAACTTTACTCATCCTATACTAAAGTCTACAAGAGTTGAGGATTATTTATTCAGTTCTGGTAAAGATTACTTTCGAAGTATAATAATGAAGGTAATAGAGTTTCGTTATTACTATAAATTTGAAAGTATTGATAAATCATTGGGTTCGACGAAACGATTCTAAACGGAGTTTCGGTGTAATATACTTCGTCGAAAAATTTGAAATGGTTATAAAAAGAAATTGTGACTTCACGATTTTCAAGATTTTTTTTAATATAGTTAAAGTAACAAACGTTTGACATTTTTTTGTCTGACATTTTTCAACCAGAAAATTGTGAATCACGTTAAGATCGAAGCCCATCTTCTGGTAGAATTTTTGGGTACCTACAGGCATAAAAAAAAAATCATTATAAAACCAATATATTCCTCGCTCCGCTCAGAATGTAATAAAATAGTGATATTGGGCAAAACCAATAACGATCATCATTGAAATCGTATTGTAGCGAGTTTAAAGTATAAATATTATGATATTATGATAGATGAATACATAAACGGACAATATTGAATAAATATTCGAAATTATCGGTAAAAAAAAAGGGTTTGCTAGTCCTTCTACGTTTCATCACCTTTGTTTATAATGACAGACGTACCACTGAATTTGAAAATTGCTATGATTAAGTCGTAAACCCCAGTTATGTAATACCGTATGAATCTTGATTTAAACGTTATAACGACGACGTGAAAAACGGAAGACAGACTAACAGGATTCTATAGAGATTATGCGTTTTAAGCCATATAAAAACCAAATATAGTATTCGCCGCGGTCACGTAAAATGTGGTGATGCATATTTTGTCTACGTTACGGCCGGTAAGTAGTGAAAATAATTGTACTAAAAACCACATTATCCGTTAAATCCTTTGAACCAAGTCGAACCTGCGGAAGGACGCGTACTGCACAACGTAGCGCGTCTTACACATTATAAAATACTGCAGTACAGCGCTCGTTTTAAATGCGAAAATTGTCAAGTACCTCTACCTATGTATATTAAATGACACTACTCACACTGGCCGATTACGGAGGACACTGAACAGATTGCGAGTTGGAGTAGATCATACGATCAAATGAAAATATGCGAAAATGGGGATATGGAGATCAAAATATAACTTGCAAATGCGAACAAGAGCAGACAATTTCACGCCTACTTGTATACCCAACCGGACTAGGTTCGTGCACGTGAGACGAACTGATAAAAAACAACCAGAAGACGGTAGATACGGCTCAATACTAGGCAAAAAAAAAAATATTTAAACGATATACGTTACAACTGTATATACCATTTACCACGATAAATTTATTTATTTAATTTTACGTTATCTATTTAATTATTCATTCTAGTCTTGTTGTGCGCTTTAAATAATTCATATTATAAATATATATGTGTGTTACCTGACACGAGAAAACAAAAAAATGACAATATTTTTAGAAGCCGACGATTAGTGCACGCGAATATTATCGTTTTTCATGTAAAACTTAAATCTACTGCGGCAGGGGCAAAATAGGACCGTATTTCAGGCCGTGATATTTTTCTGTGTAGGCCAAACATGAGGAATAAAAAGCCAATAAATACTATCGAGTAATACCTATGAAATGTGTGTAGTTTTTTTTTTTAGCACGCACCGTATTACTAAGCGACACAAGTTCTTTAGAGAAACATAAAAAAAAACGACTAGTGAAAGAAGTCGCATGAATACTCGTGGAAATTTAAATTATTATCGAATATACATACTGTCGTTATTCGTAACGTTTATAGGAAAAATTACTCTAGAAAATTATAAAATATTGTAAATATTGTAGAACGTGAGGAAGTTTTCTTGAAACCTTGTTGAACTCAAAATGATAAATACAAATGCGTCAGCAGTTAATATTTAGACAACGCGTGTGAAACGTTAACTTGTAGCGTACAAAAACTACGCTCGTCGCGTCTACACGATGGAAACCAGTTTTAAAAATCAAATAATTTAAAATAATAATAATATAATAAATATCACCCAATACCGGTCGACGTTTACAAATGACGCCACGCCAATTAGCACTGAATTATTGGAGCATTCTTATATTCTGTAATATGACTTTTAGCTATAGACGTAAAAAAAAAAAAAAAACTAAAATAACACATCACTATAAAATCTAATGCGCATTCCTCATTGTTATAAAGACGATCTAAAATAAAATTCAACCGTCATCGATAGACAATAAGAAGAATAAATGCGAGCAAAAATTCTTGCAAGAGATTATATGGCGTGTAAAAGCAGGGATAAAAATGAGTGGTCTCAGGAGAACTCAGTCCCCTAACATGTTTTAAAAAGCATCCCATTTAATAATTTCTCTGTAAGGTACGCTGAAATGCTAAAATTATAACCAAATAGTAATCAATATAATTTTACTTTTTTTTTTTTATCAAATATTATTTAAGTTTTATTATTGTAAATAGCTATACTGTGATTAATAGATATTCGGGATAGTTGATACAATTTATGTTCTTATTTAAGTAATTTACAATTGATTTATTTTAAAATATCTCTATATTAAATAAATTGAGCTTCATATACGACTATATGTATATATATATATATATATATATATATATATATATATGTACAGCGTGATTTTTTAAGCGCGCTCATTGTTCACCCCACCTTTTAACCATGTATAATGCAAATTTAAATTTTTTTCTTATGCAATTTTGAGCAATAATAAGTAATAACACTAAATTTTCATGAAATAATCAATTTTTATACTATTTTTTTTTATCTGGGTGATTTTTAAGTTTTTGTTTTTACAAATGGCAAACATTATATATAACTTTATAGGAATGGTAATAAAAAATAATTTCTTTCAAAATATTAAATTTTTATAAAAAAATACTTATTTAATAAAAATATAATATTATATTAGACCTTTAAATTTTACATGAAATATATTTCAAATATGTTATTTTTTTAGGGTTAAAAGTGGGGCGAGATTGCTTTAAATCTCTGTTTATATATACATATACATTTTACATAATATAAGGATAAAGGATAAATGGAACGTATAACGCGATATATGGGAACATTAGTCCCACCGGGAATTTTTTTCCACTTTAAGCCATTTGTAAAAAGCGCAATGAATTTCTTTGTAAAAAAAAAAGTACAGTTACGTGTATCCGAATTTAAATAACCGGTCAGGCTATGAGTTGGCCATAACGGATACAAAAAAACGAATTATTGAACAGTTTATATAATCACTGCAAAATATAATCGATAATTCATAATTTTTTTTTTTTTTTTTTTTAATCTTAAATTTAATAATTTCAATGATCAGACATTTTTATTTTTATTTTTTGTTTAAAACTGAAACGATAATCATCATTAAGAACCTAGTCCCTGTGCCTGTACTCTCGGTTATCCGCTGCGCCGCAGGACACATTTTATACAAAATATGCAATAAATTACATAAACGATACCTCTATAACATAACGTTTGAATGTCTGATTAAAAACGATTTTTGTCTACAACAATTATAATAATAATAATAATAATAATAATAATAATAATAATAATAATAATAATAATAATAATAATAATAATAATAATAATAATAATAATAATAATAATAAATCCTCTACGATCTCCGAACAGACGAGCGTCAAACGCGTGAAAATCGGCGTGAATTGGCCACGTTAATTAATATTAAGAAATTAGCCGGCGTTTTATTCTATTATTATTATTATAATTCACTATGTGTGACGCATTAAAATCGAAAGATGAGAAACGAGAAAAAAAAATTATGACGCGTGGCCGACCGCCAACTTGGACTAATGTAATTTTAACGAAACACGTGTTATTTTGTCCATAAAATATATATCCTTCAACTGTCGCGCGCCGCGGTGCTTTATTATTAATTCACTCAGAAATCGTCATATTATTGTCGTCAGCCGAACGTCACGAGCAATTATTCGTCGGAAAGGACCACCGGCCAAAAATACGGTCTCCGTCCAAAACGATTCGATTTCGTGATGTGCGGTCGGTCGATGCTTTCATAATAATAATAATATTTTTTTTTTTAATAGACCACCGTCACAAATAATCGATTCGTATCGGGTTGCAAATATGAATCCTAACGCGTGATTTGTAAAATATTGTACCGAATATTGTTCCAGTGATAACACGAAACAAAGTTTAGAGGTATTAACTGTAAACGTAAAAAATAAATGTAAACTAGTTTTGAAGGGTGTCAAAACGGTGTTGGACTTTCGAAACGATTCGCGTACAAAAGCATATACAAATTATGTATAACTACTATACTAATTCGAATGTTCGAATCTTTTATAATATATTAGGAATGTGCAGTGATGTGTTAACTTCACGCCTCAACACCTCCAGTACGTTCAAAAAATATTAGGGAAAACGCTAAAATATATAGGCGTAAAAAAACCCTGAATTTTTCCTGAAAATCAAATATCTGAAAATATATTTGTCTAATAGATGAGGCGTATCTCAAATAAAAAATCATAAATCACAAATAACAGTAAAATACAAATAAGTAATATAATAATAATAATAATAATAAGAAGAAGAAGAAGAAGAAGAAGATGAAAAGAAAATTAACGCGTTGTATATTAATTTATTCCCCCCTCGTGTAAAATTTAAATTTATACATTTTTAACAAATTTGCTTGTTGCGCCATATACCATATAACGTAAATTATTGTGTTAGAATAAAAAAAATAATAATAATAAAGATCAATATTTGAGTGATACTATAAAATGTCGTAAACGAATATTTAACAAAATCTGTACGGATCTAATACACACGCGTAGATATAAATCATAAATGGAAGTGGTTCAAAAGATTATTTGCTTACGGTGTGTTGGAATAAGAATTTCGAAAATATTACACAACACCGAAAACTTGTATTTTTAAAAAAATTAATACAGTAACATAGGGTTTAACAAATATATAAAAGTAAATTTCGATCTATTTCAATAGATTCAACAACGACACCCCTTAAGAATATTCAGTAAGAATGTGAATAAGTCGCTGTTGGCGAATAGTGTTCTCTTAAATCGTAAATATTTCGTATACAGATATTAATTATATTCGTTTGGTACGTGTGTATATTATGTTATAACATCAACGCGCAAGGTTATTTATTTCTGAGCTGTCATTTTGAGACACAAGTAAAAATAAATAAATAAAACGTGTGTTTACTATTAATATAAATGTGCAACGAAATTTATAACATTCGACGAAATAGTAAAAATTAAAACAAAACAATTTAATAAATAAAAGAAATAAAAATTAATCTATAAAAATTAATCCCGTAAACAATATATTTGTAAATAGAAAACATTATATACATACAAATATGTGAATATACAATCGAGCCAAAGAGTATTACTAAAAAAAAAAAAAAGAAATATATGAGTTGTTGTATTAAATTTACTCATTTATTACTGGTTTTGATAAAAGTTCATCGTCATTTATCAAGCGAAAATAAAAATACAAAAGAGAATAAAATATACAAATACACAAATTCACATAGAGAAAATGATGTATATTTTAATAAAAAGTAAACATATTGTATACGTAGTGAAATAAATTGTTAAAAAAAAACAATTAAATGACATGTTATTGTTTAATATTATTTAATACCTATATTATATTTCTTTATATTTCAAATTACTTAATAGCTTGATTATACATTCAAAATCACACACATATACGTATATATATTTTTTTTATTTATTATAATCTATGTATATAAAATAACTTGTCCTGACTGACTGTTTCATCAACGCACAGCCTAAACCGCTGGGTCTAGACACTTGAAATTTTGCACAAAATTTCTTTCTACATCGTAGGTGAACACTAAGAAAGGATTTTTCAAAATTCCAACCCTAAAGGGGCAAAAAAGGGTTTGTTATATCCCTTTATGTTACTATAAAAAAAATTTGATATATCGATCAACACACAGCCCAAATCACTAGGGCTAGAGATTATTTTTTAATTATTTTACAATAAAATACAAATTATTAAAATATTTTAACCGTTATTTCGGGTGATAAGTCTTAATAAGGCATTGCTTCCACAGCGAATTACACCCAAAAGGAGTTGAATATTCACATTTTTTTCCCGGGCAACGCCGGGTAATTCAGCTAGTATTCTATATACAATTATCTGTGTAATTCGATATAAAAAGTCCGTTTTAATTTGTGTTTCAAAAACTACTAAGTTAAGTTTAACACAGTGAAAAGCGTAATTGTTTTCTTACTGGGTATTTATCAATGGAGGTGATTGGAAACTCGTCTATACGCAAATTGTCGACAAATTTCAGTACGTTTCGAGTTATTCCGCTGGTATATTATACGGAAAGATTTAAAAATTAAAACGCCTTCCTTTTTCTTTAGAGTTTTTTTTTCTCCTGAAATATAGTAAAAAAAAAAATCCGAACGATAGAATCCGGGTTAATGTACACGTGTGGCTGCTATATAGAGATTATTATTTATCGCATGCCAAACAAAAAACAGAATATAATAATACTATACGGGTATAACTACGGACGACGGGATAAATTTGCCGCCGTTGTAGTCAAAACTATATATTTAGATTTACCTATAATTAAAATTCCGATACCAATCTTCGAGACGTATAATACGCTCGTATTGATATTATTATTATAATAATAACGATATATTTTCGATTAATGCGTATAATATGATATTATTATAACTCGTATCGACCTTATTATGGGACGACGTTGGGAGCGACTACTGGTTTTAAAGGAAATATGGATTTTTTTTTTTTTTTTGGAAGATCGTGACCGCTCTGGGCTCTCGTATTGCGTGTCGCGACTGTACACACACACGATTTATAGTGAAATTATCTAAATAATTCGTTTTATATTAATATAAGAATTTTCTGTGTATATGAAAAAGAATCGTATCACGCTATGTTATACACGTACGCGTTTTGTATATAGCGTCTCTGCGGACGGACGAAATCAAACATCGTGTATCCGTTTAAAGAGTTAGAAAAAAAAAAAACGATTTTCTCGCTTTCCGTCTTCCGAACGTTCCTTCCACTCATCTGAAAACTTTCGTCTGGAAACGATACGAGTACAAAAATGAATGTTTTTTTTATCCGTCAAAATTTAACGCGCCTATTTTCTGCAAGTATTTATTACCTTAAATAAAAGGCTTTATCACAATTTTCGTCTCCGTTTCTCCCGATACTACAGTTTTCCAATCGCTTTATTCGTAAACTTTCCAAATCCTTCTCCGACTACATCAGACCACTTCTTTTTGCGTTTCTCTCCGGGTTTCCGAATCATCGTGACCTTTCTGATAACGTCATCATCATTACATGCTTGAGCTTTGATTTCCTTCTTCATATTCCAGTGCTGTTTTCCGATTTCTGTCCGCACGTCCCCGGGCGTATCCAATTTTCAAATGTTCTAAGTCTATATACTTTGTTTTGTTGCAGTGCTGACGTGTTATGTGTGTCCATGCCTCGCACCCTTATACCGCGTTAACTGCTTTCTTATTGACACATACAATATATAACCTTAGTTCTTTTCCTTTTCAAGGAAGTTTTTCTTCTGGAAAAAATTAGGCAGCGAAAAGGAAGCTTTCTCGATCTTCGCTATCCACATTCCTATTCATCGCAACCGATCATATTCGTGCTCAGTTTCACACAGAGGTCGTTTACTTTCCCGAAGGTCTAATCTATTCTGTATCACTTGCGTCATTATTCAATATTTCCATAATTTTGGTCTTCTATGAATTTATATTTTCAGACCTAGTTTTTCCGCTGCTGTTCCAAGGGTTTCGACCGCTATTCTCGTATCCGTATTATCCAATATGTTCAGGTCACGCGAAAAACCACGAAAATGAACTTGACTCTGATCTACTGGTATCCCAGTACTGTTTTTTTTTGCATCTCTTTAACCGTTTTCTCAATACAGTGATGAATATTAACCGAGATACCTTGTTTTAGTACTGTGTTAACTGCAAATACTTTAGAAAAAATTTGCTCGTTTACTTTTATACATATTTTATTTTATTTCATGTAAACGAGCCAATGACAGTTAAATAATTGTAACTATAATTTAACATACGTGTTAAAAGTGTAATAACTTAATAGTTGCACGTCTGACGTGGAACTGCAAAACGATGAAATCGTTTGAAGACGTCAAATGCGATTGGAGAAAGAAATGGTTAGGATTGCTAAAAAGGTTACATCTAATTTTGGCGAGAAAAAAATGTCATAAATTCGACCGTCTTTTTTACGTTCAAATGTGTCATACGGCGTTTAAATAAATCGTATGCACACGCGTATTCGAAGCAAACAGATCCCGGTAAAAAACAAAAAACGACGCGTTATCGCGAGAAATTAAATTATGCTTTTTAGTTATTCAATTTACTATTATTCTATAATATCGAAATTTAAAAAGCGTTACGCTTGTCGTGATGAATTATCGAAAAATATTACAAAATATTACACTTCGTGTTCGAACGGCTATTCGTGAGGTCAACTATTCTGTTCGTGGTGCAGCCGCAGCAAAAGATTTTCGTCTCCTACGCGGTCTACCGAATCCCTCCGAATTTTGGAAATTATAATATCTTTTTTCCTGCTGCACATGGTTTTATACACGAGCCGCCGAGATGTGATCATAATTATCGTGTCGGGTTTCTTTTTAATAACTGTTATTTACGACACGTCACGATCGCTCGGCGACTACCGTCGTACGTTAATGGTGCCCGAAACAAATAATAATAATACACTAATATAATACCGATAATAAAATAAATATAAAGTATACATATATTATGTTACAGCATGCGAGGTCCAAATATATTATCCCGTGATGCTGTCTGTACAAAACGTGATATCAAATCGTACCGGGAACGAAATATTAAGAATATCGGTCCTCAATAAAAGCATATAATTTTAAACTTATAAATGTTAAATTTACTATATTATTTTTCTATTAAAACGCGGTGAGGTTTCGCATTATCTTTCTTCATTTTGGAAAGCAAGCGCACGGAAATATTATATTACATTCGAGTTTCGTCCGGGAGAGCCATTTAGAGGAATAGGGCCGGGTGTGCAGTTGCACCCGTTACTTTAAATATTCGGCATGGTTTGGTAATAATAATTAGTGTTGAAAAAGAAGAAGTTAACAATATTAATTTAGAAAAAGCTGTGCATTTGCTAAACTCAAAAATCGCCGGTCTCCTCTTATTTAAAATATAATAATTATATTATTATGATATTTATAATTTTTTTTTTTTTTAGAGCTTTATGATTGTACAAAAGTTTTAAATACAAAATATAAATATAAATATTATGTGCTCTTTTTCCGCTCTATTTGTCATTTTCATGCTTTTTATGCCTTATTCGTTGGTTTTCGCGGGTAATCAATTATTTATTATTTTTTTAGTTTTAAATTGTTATTATTACTATTTATGTCGATTACGATTAACGATTTATGGGAAAAATTAAAAGCAGGGCAATGTACGTATGATTACCAATATCTATTTTGTATATGGCCTGGTGAAATTTCAAAACGGCCTGCTTAAAACTTCGCACACCCGAAGAAATAACTGAAATTACGCCCTCGCGGTTTCGTCCCGAATTATGTTGTGACGTCGTCAAAAAAAGTTTGCTTTAATTTAATATAATATTGAATATCGTTTAGCTGTAGACATCAAATAACTCACGACGAAATCTTATGTTTGAAAATATATTCTCCGAAAATGTGTAACTAAATGAATTACCCAAATAATAGTTCGTTATATGTTAATGGCATAAATATATTATTCTTATAAAGGGCAAAATAAGAAATATTGAAAACAATTTATTTATTTCGTCGAGAAGTTACATTTCGCGTAGTATTGTGGATGAATGATTCGTGTTAGAACAGTAGAATCCTTCTAAGAGCAGGTGTCAATTTATGATATACGAGATGGTCGGCGAGATATTTCACCAGCTTTTTTTTGTCAAAATCCCATCGGTCGTTTATTTATGTAATTAATTCACGAAGATGATAGTAAAAAAAAAAGTTTTAAACATATATTTTATTTTAAGGCATCAAGATTGGTGACACCACACACGTTTTTCTTATAAAAAAAAATTGCGTATAAAAGCCGTAATAATATAGAAAATTAAAAAAACGTATAAATATTAAAAAATACGACACATACCTACACAGAATAAATAACGTGACTAACAAAAGATGCTGCTTATCTCAGGTTGGCATATATAGCACTCAAAATGTTGAGTGGAAACAATAATAGCACAGGACCGCGAAAACGTCCGCTGACGTGTTGATTCGACAACGCAATCGTTTCAATAATACTCGTATAAAATCACACTAGAACGAGCATAAGAAATTAAGAAGCGAAGTCAGCGAGAAAGGATTTATATTGTAATAGGTCCAACAGAATATTATATTATTATATACTGTGGACAAATACGTTTGACTAAAACCCACTTCTAAAGCACTTCTAATGTTCCGTTTCGTATGTTCCGTCTAATTTATTGGCATTTCCTCATATTTTCACTAGACGAATAAAAAGAAAAACCGCTGCAGTATATTTCATTATAATATTAATATGATACGTGTAGTGTACCATAAAAATGTGAAAAACTTTCGAAATTGACAAAACACTGGTTTAAGTCTCTATTTTGAACTTGGTAACGATGAAATTAAATCGTTCCCCTATAATAAACATATCCGAAACGTAAATAATATATACTTCCAAATCAACCGACTTGTGTCTAAGACGGTCCTCTGATAAGACAGAAATGCTTCGTCAGTTTCCGTCTATTACGAAAAATATTAATTAAACGCAACAATCGTTTAGTGCCTGTTCCGTCTTAGACATGTTTGAAATGCATCCGCTATATTATATACGTCAGCGTTAAAGACTTAAAGTATAGAGATTTCCAAGGTTTTTTTTTTTAAATGTTTGTGTGTACTACTAAACGCAGCACGTATATATTTTTCTGAGTCAGTCTTGTCAGTAGCGTACACAGAAGGATAGGTAATATATAAAATATTTAAAAATTAAATATATTTAAAAGTTGTAATAGTTTTATGTATTATTATACAACCGACAAGAATGTTTTGCTATAAAATGGGTGTTACAATATTACAAGACGGTGTATTATATTTCTTAAATAATCACCCACCCCTCATTCACCTGAAAATTGTTTTGTGTATGCTGCTAAATTTTGAAGTAATAAACCGTAGGCATTCCACGTTTAATTTGCATATATCAATTTAATAATAAAAATAATAATAATATTTTTTTAATAATAAATAATGAAAGTATAAAAAATACATGTAGTTTAATAAAGTGACTAAATACTTTCTAAATAACTGTAAAAATCGTAATAATTTTAAATTTACTTTAATCATGTTCAATTTGGGAATTTTCGATATTCCGAATAAAGTACGAATTTAATTTTAATGTGTATACCTATGCTCAAAAATAAAAATGGTTTGTTAACCTATAAGAAATATTTGATATAATAATTTGACGCCATGAGGTCGCTTTTTGTCAAAAATTCATATCGGTAAACATATCACGTCCGAAGAGAAACGATTAAAAAAAAAAATAAAAATAAAAAACTCATTTCGAAAGAAATATTCGTACCGACGCGACAATGATATTGGTTCGCCGAATAGTTACGAAAGTACGGGGATACACGAAAGTGACGGCGGCGGGTAATATGTATATAATATTGAAATACCTACGTCGAGGAGGGTCGTTTGGTGTGTAGAGGATCCGCCATTTGCATGGGATTCCGCAATAACGTTCAACCAAAACTACTATCGTTATTTATCGGCGCGCTGACGTGTACTCAATACGTCGGCGGCACAGACCTGCAGAATTCCCTCTGTATAATAATATAATACAAAGTTTGTCGTTTTGAGCTCAAAACCCTGGGCGTAATAATCGGGTGCGTACAATGGATCAGACGTGGATTGAAAAACAAGAAAAATCCGGTTCGGAGGACCAGAATATGTTTGTAAAAAAAAAGTATTCCGATAAAAAGAGTATAAATAAGTTAACACCATATACCAGTTGATGGTTACCGGTTAATACACTGAGGAATATCGTTAATTATATGATAAATACTAACAAATTTTGTTAGCGCAAAATCGTTATATTTTTTGTACGTTAGATAATGTGTTATGTAAAAAAAGAAATCCCATGGTAGGGGATCCATCCCCTTTGTCCCCCCTCCCCGTAATTATGCCTCTGAGCTGGCGTAGTTACTAATGTTAATTTTATATAATACGTGAATATACATACGTTTGTTTCACTCAATTTCATAATATGTGTGATATATGTGTTCATATATTAGGATATTTAGTATTAATAATATTATTTAATAATTTGTAACACCTCTCTCCTTCCCACCGCCATCATATGAAAGAGGCGGGATTAAAAAAATTGCCCCGGGGCGCCAAAACTCTAAATACGTACCAGTGGATATCACTCGAAAATATCCGTTTTTTTGTTTCGTTCTCATTCATCACGAGATCCATTGATTAACATTATTGTTATCGTTAGAGATCGAAAAGCATGAAACTCTTATACACAGGGGTTTTTTCTTTTTCATTTTTACGCGTCTCGTTATATTATTTTACTCGCGCGTTCCTTTTTACTTTTCTCTCTCTCTCTTGCCGTCCGAAAACGCCGCTCGTTAAATAAATTCTTACGACATCATTAATTACGCGCGAAACCGTCTGACACGTTTCCGCCGCCGCCACGCCGATCACCCCTTTCACCCCGCGCCGAAACGAGATTAGTGACGACCAAATGATGAATGTTGTTTGCGTTGCTCTCGTTCTCTCCAGCCTCCCTCGCTCACATTCCAATATCGATATACACTCCTAACTCCTGTATAAGTATACAATATATAATATGTAAGTATAACACCGTTATATATATTAAATGTATTGCGGGACGCGCGGAATCGGTTCATCAATTTCGCGAAAACAATTTGCTAAATTTCTCCCTGAGACGTGTATTACTGCACTGCAATGCTCGAATTGCAAAGGGACCGAGTACACCGGAGGGGCATTGCCCCTCTAACCGCCCACGTCGTCGTCTCCTCTCTAAAATTACGAAAATTATTAATGGATTTTATAATAATCGAAAGGATAGAAAATTACAGAGGTATTGAAAAAAATTTCTATTGATAATATGAATATATAAATATAAGATTGAATATATAAGTACTAAAAGATACACATAGAATTTAAAAAAAAAGCATACCAACGGTATAAATAAAAAAGAAACTGGTTATTACACGCGTTAAAAGACGTTGTAGAATGGAGAGAAAATCGAATGAAGTAACCACGATTGAGTGAATAAATAATAAAGATTAGTTATACCAGAAGGACGCGAGATAAATTGAGTGCATTTGTGAGGGAGTGCTGTGGATACTGTTGGCGTGCAAAAAAGAAAGAAAGCCCCGCAGGTAGACGACCTTGGACAATTATTACAAAATATTATATGAATAAAATCCGCCTTTGCAGATTCCGAACGGGTGTGAACACGTGCAAATCGGGGAAGAATTGAGACCTAACAAAAAGCCGTGTGCGGGTGATCGGTTATGACCGAACTTCAGTCTAGCAAGAGACGCAATGCAGAACCTTAAAAGATTTGAACGGTAATACTATACCTTATTTTAGTGTTTAGGGGGACGCTGTTTGACGTGTCCGTCTGTCCGTATTACGGGTGGTAATAATATATCGAAATCACGTTATATTCGTATAAAAAAAATAGTTTTATGATGACAAATACCACTCAGTACACTTATTTATAATACCATTTACAAATGAGTATAATTAATAGAAGTTTATCGGTGATGTAGTGGTTTTTTTTATATTGAAAAATAAAAAACACTATATCGTAGATAACATTATCTTCTATTGATATTAAAAACATGTGGAATTTATACCGCGACGTGTGTGTGCCCGTAAAACGTATTTTCGTTTACGGCGATTGATGACGTTTTATTAATCGTGAATTAAAAAAAAAAAATTAATATTTGTTATGTAGAAATACAGTTAAAAACAGCGATAATTTTTTTCTCTTTTAACGCCCCTTAAAACTCGGTTTGCCCAAACAGGGTATTTGATTTGCGATACGGAACTACGAAATAACTCTTCATTTATTTTTTAAAACAATTTTGGCGTTTTTCTTCAAATTTTTCTGCGCGTAAATACGTTAAAACTCAGTGGTAAACGTATTTTTAAAAAGTATAAAAATATCGTTTTACGCGTTGTGATCAAAACGATTCGACGTTTATTATAAAAGATTTATGAAAATATATAATTATACGTCTTAAACAATTGCTCTCACTTCTGCAGGGTACAAATTAGTCGTGTTAAACCTCCTGTTCAATTGTTTACGCCACGACCATATGTTAAGATTTGGAAACAAAGGAAACGAAGATGAAGTAAATACCGTTTAAAACGAGATTACGACAATAAAACCGTGTTCATTCGTATAAATAATTTATACATTTTTTTTTTTTTTTAATAGAAAATTATGTTGTCGGTACAGGCTCTGTTGGAAAACAAATGTTTAATATTGTATAGTTTTGCGTCTCTCTACTATATTTGTTTCCTATTTCAAGCGTTACGTGTAGGTTGTGTGTATAGAAAACCATTGTGAACTTCCGAAGCTCGTAAAATAGTATGTTCTAAGAAGAAAAAAACTAACAAAAATTCGTCGAAAATCGACGAAAATTTACGAAAATCGTAAACTCAAACTCAACGGCTAGCTAACGACCTCCCTGTTATCGGTATTATAATACGTTTATGACTCGAATCAATTACCGGCAAATACGGATATTTTAATCATTTTCATTGAAAAAAAGATCCACGTACTCTTCCATAACACTTTTTGAACAGTGCTGTATTCAAATCCTCCTCTTATTCATGAGTTTAGGACAGGTATTTCATAACTTGAAATATGTATTCTGCAGGTATGAAAAAGTAATTCAAAATAATAACGATAATTTTAATCGACTCAATTGTTTATTGAAAATCAACATTAGTTTAAGAAAAAAAGAAACGAGTCTGTCGGTACTCGAGACATTGATGTGTAAACGTCGCGTGAGCGGTAAAAATGATACGGAATCGTGATTGGGATTTGTGAATATTGATATCTTTATTCAAAGTAATTTCGATAATAATTATTATTAGTTGTCATGACAACAGCCTACACATTACAAGCGATTCATAATTGCGTGCAAATTAATTCAAATTAATAATATTAATAAATGTTATTATAAGTTGTCGTAAAAACAGCTTTCACATTTCCGTCCCATTTCCCGAGATTTACACTCGATATCGCCGTAAGAGATGTTTACACATCGAAAAAATATATTTAAAAATTAATAACACTTATAAAATAAAATAACCCGACTCTAAGGGGCGGGGGAGGAGAACGATGCACCTATCGCCCTCCTCCCCACCCAGATATCCGCCACTGTTGTGCCGTATTATTTATATTTTAGCTACGTTTGAGCGACGACGCGAGTCGGGACAAATCCGATTACAGGCACAGCGGCCGCGTAATGTCGCGTCGATTGATTCGATCTATCGTGGCCGCGCGGCGCTCACCTTTGAATAACACGATATCCGCCAGTTTGTTTTTTGTACAAATACACGTTAATGCGCCGTACGCGTGTTTCAGTTTTTTAATTCCCAGACGACTTGCATTTCAAACGGAACAAAATCCGAAACGGCGTGGACGAAATTAAAAATCAAATAACACGGGTTTTGACGCACGCCGCAACGGAAATGACCGCCGTGTGTAAAACCGTCGAAAAAACGCGCTCGCGTTAATTTATAGTGGCACCGCGGCGTATTTCCGAAACCGAACTGAGCTGGGGCACGAGTGCCCGTAACCAGTTACGTAGTCCGTCACACTTCCGTTCCCGAACCGAATTAGGGCGTAATTTAAAGTATTGCCTTCTAATTACTCCGTATT